>VZTE01004277.1:335968-477512 GCA_013397775.1 Eulacestoma nigropectus
TTACATATTCATATCTATATATACATATTTATTCTGTGGGGTAAGAGTCATTGCTTATAAGATAGATGAAGGCAATCACCTTGCCTTAGTTTCAGGAAGACATTTATATTCTTTTATTTACTCAAAATTCTTTGTGAACCTCTAATAGCAACTAAGGACAATGCTGTAGTAAAATAACAAGTGTGATAAATTTGAAAAAGTGCAATATTTCATTTGAATAAAATAAACAGGGATGGCATAATTTCATCTTCTCATAATTTAGACAAATGCAAGGCAAATTAGAAATAATTGCCCTTAAGTTACTATGATGATTTTTCTAATCAAAATGTAACTAGAGTCTTTTCAAATTTAGAATATGGCTATCCCTAATGTGAGAGGAGAACACTGCATCATAAAAAGGAAAATGTTACACCTATTACACTGGAAAAGCCTAAGAACCTCCTCCCTCTTATTTACTGCATGTACAGCAGTGCTTTTATACTGCCTTAATTGAGTGCTAATTGACTGTCTGCTTTGCATGCCTATGAAGAGTGATTTTCTTCATCATGGATAGCCACACCGAGGGTTTTATTCCAGCAACTGCAAACTTCAAATTGCTCTTCACCACAATTTCCCAAGTTTTTTCCACTCTGATAGTCCTCTCAGCCATTAGCTCCTTTATTCAATTTCATATGAACACACACAACTTTGCTTCCTCTCACGTAATGGTAAAGTCAGGTACAAGACTGCTCACATAAATTTTCTTGTCAGATCCAGAGAGAAAAGGCAGAACAGCAGCAATAAACACGTATTTACCAAGTTCAGCAAGTGGCAAATCTTAAAAACCAGATAAGGTGTTACACAGAGCAAACATCTGTGATTCTCTGGGCAGTCAACCACCACACTCAGGTGCATTTTGTGGTCCTCTACGTACAATGTTACACTGAGAGATCTTGTTGAAAATCCTTGAGATGAACAGAACTTTTCAAGTATGTTTATTTCTTTTTCATTCTCACTCTTCTGGAAGCCTTTCCAAAGTCAGTGAATATTTGTAGCTGAAGGAATAGCTTCTGTGTTGAGCACTGTTGGTGATGGACACCATCCCTCACACCTTTTCATTGTATTGTGCATTCTGTACAAAACCAGGCTGTGCCTTGCTTGTCTTTGTGTCAGCAGCTGTTCAAGCCTACCCTGCATCTTCAGAATAAGGCTCCTTCCTGGACTTGACTCTTCAGCTGCATTCATTTAACAGTCCCTCGTGCGTATATCCTTTGAAACTCTTGTCTGCTGCAAGATGTATTTGGCATGGGAAGCAGAGTGCACCCTGCAGTGCTGTGTAAAATACCACATCCCAGTGCTACTTTTCAGTGGAATCCCTGTAGTGTGGCAGCTAGCAGAGGAGCGTAAGCAAAAGGGATAAAATCATTTTCATTCCATATTTCAAAGCAGTTGGACTCTCTTTTTAGACAAGCTACTAAAAAAGCATCTTCATGCTACCACTGGTTCCTTAGAATGCCCCACGAGATATGGATATACAAAAACTTGATGGACAGAATGCTCTGCACAGCAGAACTCACTGTGCAACAAGGGGCTTACCCTGGACAGAACTATGTTATTAATTACATTGCAATACAAAAACTCTGCTGCTGTTTAAGTGTTGCCCAAAATCTCAGCAAGATACAGATACACAAGACTTCCATTAACTACTTGAAGGACTCTTACATTAGGATTTAAAGGCTGAAAAAATTCCACTAGATGTTATTTAGTTTATAATAATAGAGGCATTAATATAATTATTCCTCCTCACTGCACAGTATAAAACCACTCCCTTTGACAATGATGTCTTTAACTAGAGAAGAAAAATGGCTGGAAGAGTAACAGAGAGAGATAAAGAAGAGAATTTTTTGAGTTTACAAGGTGGACTAAATGTAAAAATCTCAAAATATTATTTGGACCACCTGAATCCTTTCCCACTGCTCCATTCACTAGGCATGTTAGTCATGGTCATAATATCACAGATTTTGTCTTTTATTCTTTTCTTCAAACAACTCAGATATTATATGAATATAATTTTATTTCTTAACACCGGTACAGGTTCCTAAAGAGGCATTCAATGCCCCAAACCTGTCACTGTTTGAGAGGCATTTGGATAATTCCCTTAACAACATGCTTTAATTTAGTCAGCCCTGGATTGGTCAAAGAGTTGGATAAAGTGATGGTTTTAAGTCTCTTCCAGCTGAAACATTCTATTCTATTCTTTTCTATTCTATTCTATTCTACTCTCTTCTAGTCTAGTCTAGTCTAGTCTAGTCTAATCTAGTCTAGTCTAGTCTAGTCTATCTCACAGCACATTTGCAAGAAATGTGACATGACACTGAGGAAGGAAATTAAACCCTTGCTTTGATTTACATCATATATTTTACAATATACACATTTTCTACACCCACCATTCTCCCTTTGTTTCTCTGTTCAGAGTCCTTCAGTGCTTTACAGGAAGTTCTGTACCCTTGACTGAAATTGAGTAAAAAAATTCTGAAGGAGAAAAAAGCCCCTGCCATGACTGTGACCCAACCAAAGCACAGTTCAGCTGTCTCTTACAAGAGAACAAAAGACTAGAAAATGGGAGATCAACAAAGCTGCTGCTAAGAACTGACAGAATGATCATCTATTTACTCAGAGCCACTGACAGAGCTGACTAATACAATTTCTTGCAGCTCTTATCTTTACTGTGAGAACAGAGATCAGAGGAAGCACTGTCCCCCAGCTCACCACAACTCTTGGACACGCTCTTGGTGAATGCTGTGTGAAGCAATGATAGACAGTTTGGCAGGATGGATATGGTGCTACAAGGAACTTTGATTTGTCCTCATGTAGCAAGAAATGAAGGTACAGATCAACTCATTACACAGGGCTTATGAGTAAATAATTAATTTTTCCTACAAGATAAAATCCATAGGAACACCTCTTCCTGCAGAACGTTGTAAATTCATATCACCTGTTTCATATTTTCTCTGTTGTTGTTTCATGGTCTCTCCTACATGATTCTATGAAGCACGTCTTCTTCGCCCTTTTACTCCATTTTTCCTCTCTTTGGGGAAAAAGGAAACATATTTTAATCCTCTCCTCTTCCCTCAGTTCAGTCAAATAATCAACTGTCCTGAGGTTAAATGAGAGTAGGGCATGAATGCCTTTTAATGGTGCAAATTATCTTGGGTCTGACATGACAAAAGCTAATCTGACAGTCTTTTATGAACTGTCAGAGTCAGATATACAGACAGCAATTTTCTTAATACCAAAGATTATTCAAAAGCTATATAGATAAATTATACAGATATCACAGTCAGTTTCCAGTATTAAAAATATATACTTCCATTTTCATCTCCCAGTACACTCTATTAAGATAGTGAAACCTACAGAATTACCTTTTATTTTGAAGATAAAGAGTAAGTAGAGGATCAAGGAATAGATTTGTGGACCTATTTGTCCACACTTTTCACTGACCTGCCACATTGACAACCATTTCAAGTAAACAATTATATGGACAACATTTAATCTATATTTTACCTATATTAACAAACAGGATTGCTCATCAGCCTAAAGTTAAGCACCAGTAGAAGGATGGAAGAATCATGTTTATTTAATCTCTACTAAAAAATCAATAAAAATTAAGTGCCTAGAGAAATAATAAGATTATTCACACTGAACTTCCCAGCTACAGTAACGAGACTGACCAGCTAGGAAAGCAAATGAACAAAAAAACAAAACTCACAACTGAGTAAAGAAGTGTGAAGGTGTCTCATCTGAGGATGAGTATCTTTTAGGGAAAGGAGGCTGTCCTAAAGAGATAAGTTAAAACATCAAGAACTGGCAAAAGCAAAGGACAGCTAGCCAGCATCAGCCAAAGTAACACAGAAAATTCAGTCTGCCCAGTAAGCCCCATTTGAGAGATAATTGGTGAGCACAGTTCTCATCAAGAACAGTTTTAGGCAAAAACGAGAGTTGCTGTCCCATCTCTTCATAATCATGCCCTTCTGTGAACCAATCGAAAACGATTTTTGGTCATTTTCCATTTTGCTGTCTCTGCAAGCAAAGAAAACGTGCTATTTCACCAAGTGCAGCATTCTTTGGTTTTAGCTTAGCACAAACATTTGATAATGTCTAACAGTGAGCTTGGCAAGTGGGCAAGAGCTGCTGGAGATCCAAAACCAGCACAATTTGGGCAGCAGCCTTTCCTTCCTGCTGCAAGGCAAGAGTACAATGTCCCAGCTGGAGCTTCCTGGGACTGATGTGCAGCTCTCTGTGATCAGGTTTATCACACCACTATCAACTCACATCTACTCCCTGGCTGCCAGTGCTGCATTATGTGGATCTGCTGTGTATTCTCTATTAACTCCTTCATCTCTGTCTCATGGTCCAAAGCTTTCCTGAGCTCTGCAGCGTGCAGACATCTTCCATTTCCTCTGAACTACTTCGCTGCTTTAACCTGCCATAAAGAGACTGAAACCTGTGGATAATCCACTTTCTTGTCCTGTCACTGAGGGGCCAAACCCATCATGACTTTTCCAGGTGCTTTTGAGTTCCACACTGGAGTGCTATCAGATGTAGATAATGTTGCTTTTTGAAACAACCAAAGCACCAGATATGACCAGAGGTATGATTCAGACGGGAAGGGCTGCTCTGTGTATAGATTTTACAGGGTCAAGGCATTCTGGACTTAAGGCAAATGCTTCAGTTTGGAAAAATCTGCAAATGACAGCAATAGCATAACATCAGTTACTCTGATTACGTCTGAGATCAAAAGCAGCCATTTCAGCAACCTTTTATGCTGTCATTATAAGGGAAGTGAGTTCTTACTCTTTATGCTGCTTGAAGACATAAAAGTCCATTAAGGCAATTTTTTAACATAGGGAAGAAAATCTAAAATTTTAACACAATCTTAACTCTGCTATGAAGCCAAATCCCACTGAATCCCCAACATAATCATCAACTGACGATCAACTGATGATAATAAAACGAAAGTAAGATCAACAGGTGGGGGGAAAAAATCACAAACTTCTTCATATTTTATGCTAATATCTTTCAATTGATTAAAATTAGTCTTTTTTTTCTTTTAATTGCCACTGATATTTCACATCCATAGAATATTTATTTAGAAGGATTTTATTTTGGAGTCAAGTATTTACCTACCTGCTACACAGGAAGTAATCGTTCAGCTAAATTCATTTACAGATTTAAAAAAAAAAAAAGGAACCAAAATCTACCAGCAGAAAAAGAGGGGAAATATCTTATGTTGTCTATTTTAAACAGCTGAATCTTTTTTTTCCTTTTGACCATAAAGGAAACAGTAGAATATGTGTTGCCATGTTGGATTTAAATGCTGTGAAAGGGGAACTCAGACTCAATTTATAATATAGTGCTTTTACTTTATTGTGCAGGTGGACTCAGTAAATTAAAATGCTCATTACATTGAATGGAACTTGTGGCATAATCTAGATTCAGGCTTTCAGCCAAATCCTTTCCTTCTGTAAAATTTCCTACGGAACTTTAGCTTCAGGATGTTTGTATGGTTCAAACAGGGCACAGATGTGCTCAACATGCTATTGTTCTTTATCTCATGGATACCTGATTCTAGGTGTGGTTTCATGGAGTATTTATCAGACTGGATCTCTTCAGCCTTGTTTTTCAACCTAAGATATTCTTTTTCTTCTGTTTATTACATAAGCCTTCAATGAGGATTATAAAAAGAGAACTTGGAAAACTATTTCATTATAAACACCAGCAAATCTCACTCTGGTGGTGTATAGTTTATTTTGGGGCCTCAAATGGATAGTCTATACTCCATGCCCAGGAGCTGAAAGAGTATTGCACTTCTTCCTGTACCCATTTGGCTTAGAGCAAGAGCCTGAGTTTGCAGGGGAAACTCAATGGCTTTACCACTTAATCATAGGTTATGCCAACAGCATGCACTACAGAGATTTTTGTGGGCCAGACAACTTTTCTTAGTAGCGCTCTTATTAGACCTCTGAGGTACACAGAGCAGTGGCAGGAGAGGGGAGATGGGAGGATGTATGAAAGGAAATAACAGGTACATCCAAGTCCCATTTCCTTGCAGCTTTCTGAATCTAAGAGGTTTCCTTCTGCAGATTTTGCAAGTCATAGCAGTCTCCTTTTCTGTGGCTCACCGAACTTCCCAGGCTTAGGCTCCCCGCAGGCTCTGCAGTTCACCTGAGGACAGTGAGAAGCATCTTGGAGTTGCTTCTTTTGTTGCTTTTTCAGAGGGTAACACATAGGTAATATAATAGTTACAGAGCACTACAAGAAACATCTCACAGCTTATACAAAGAATTGTGAACATTGCTGTAGCTCAGTTTGTCATAATGCTTGCTAAAAAGTTGCTTAGTTAAATCACTTAAAGAACACACCTGTAGCAACCAACCATTTCTTCAAAAGATTCCAGATCGTTACTCCTTGCTTCTGCCCCCAGTTGCAGCTGCTATTACCTTCTGCAATGTCATCTATATTTATTCCTTCACATCTTCCTCCACTTTCACATCTTGTCGTTCTAGTAATTGAATGAGAGAACCTGTGGAACCAGCAATTTATCCTGCTAGCTTTGATGTCACTTTCAAATTCACTGTCTCACAGCACAGAAAAATCTGACGTTTTAATGATGCAGCTACTTTAAACTGCCCAACAACATTTCTCTGAAAGTTGCTCTATTTTGTGCACCTGTGACTCTCTTTAGGTAAGGCAAGGCAATTAGAGTACATTTTAAAGCATTTGTCTGTTTGGTTCTAACTAGTCCTGCTTTTCTCTAAAACCAAAAATAGAGAGAGCTCTCATGCAAGTTACTGGAAGAGAACCATATAATTTTAGGAAGCCACAGATCTACCTGCAGCCAAACTAAATTTATCTCCCAGAAAGGGCATATCCCCAAGTCCTTTCACTACTTAGACAGGAAAGCCAAGCTTTTTAAAAGCTTATTCCTTCCGTGTATCTTTTTGCTCAGTTATCTGATTACTAAATTGATTTTGTAACAGACCCAAGGTACTACACGTTTCTTTCACGTTTGAGTACCTCTTTTTCTCTTCGGACTGTCAATCTATGTAGGAGCATGCTGTGATCATAAATGATTTTTTTCTTTCCATCCTACAACTATTATTGTTGATGGTTTTCAATTATTAACCTTGGGACTGCATCAACTTCAGAAGAATGTTGGAAAAGTTTTGCTCTAAAAGTCAACATATAAACCAAGATGAGATCCAATTCCAATATTGTTATTGTGGACCCGCATTTTTATTTCACTGTCTACTTACATTAACAAAGACAAGAATTGAAAAAGCATTAAAAAATCCAAAACCAAAAATGAAACTGCTTTTTTCTTTTCTAAAAACCTTCAAAATTTCCATGTTTTCTGTTAGTGAGTAGTCTTTTCAAAATCCAGACTCAAATTTTCACATTATTTTAAGTCTTTCCAAGGATTTAGTTGTACCCAATCTATATCTGATCTATAATAATATGATCTATATAATCTATATATAATCTGATATAATCTGTATCTGAAACCTACATACTAAGGTGCTTACATATGCACTAATACTTTATTTTCTACATAGTAGATACTGTAAAACAATGTAGGTAATAATGTACTTCATTTATTTATTTATAACAGTTTCATGAATGAGTGGTACTAGCTACCAATACTATTTTGATATCAAAAAGTTGATCTTTGTAGCTGGTAATAAAAATACTTCAGTGTATAAAATAACATTGATTTTTAAATGGTTTTCATTTATTTTAATGTTATCATCAAGGCACGTTTTCAGTTCTTACTTTCCTCTTTTTAAATTATACCTAGAAATGTGTTTGTATGGCATTAAATGTCATTTCCATTGCAATAATTTTCTGTTGATTTTGACTTCTATATGCATAAATGCATTGCAATAATGAAAGCCAGCTGTCAGTGCTTCCACACTTTCAATTTTTTAATGAATAGCTCAATAAATATGTAAATGGCTTCCATATTATTTAAATTTACAGTAAACATACCAATCTTATTTGAAGCCTAGTTTTATACCCAAAAATTTTTCATCTGTGTAGAAGAACTCTTCATATAAGCTGATTACACTTGTGGCTGTACCCATTTACATTTGTAAAAAATCCTTCTCCAAAACCCTTTTATACAAAACCACTCTCACCAAAACTAAGGTGGTTCACAAAGTTTTGCATTCTGCATCTGTAGTTGACTGAACTTGAGTCTTCAGCCCTCAAATAGCTGAAAATTGTTCAAAAATGATTTAATTTGTTCTTTGATCAAATATCACAGTGAAACCCTGCCTCTGGAAAAATATAGCAATACCAGTAACTCACATGGAAGTGCATTCACATGATCCAGATGGTCGTGATGGAGGAAGATGCATGAGGATGTAAAGTATCAGCAAGGTCCATACAAAATACAGAAGAAGAAAATTTACAGCTTCATTCTGAAATATTTTGACTTGTTGTAGATAAAGAACATCTACCTGCACTGGCAAAAGAAAGGTAAATTTTTCCTCTGGTCTGAAAAAAGCCACTACTTGTTGTCCATGAAAGGCAAAAAAAATCAGCTAAGTAGCTAAATTTTGTAATTGTGTGGACATTCATATCTCTTAAATACTGATAAGGTTTTTTTGGTCAAACAACATGGCCTACAAGATTCAACATTTATAGTTCTTTCGGAACACAACATTTACTCTGAATCACATAAACGATAGTTATTCTTTCTTAGCTAGAGATGCTATTGAAAAAGTAATTCCCAAAAATATCACAATCTGATATGTGAAGTGCAGCTGAAACCTACAGGGTGTCATCTGAAAAGTCTAGGAAACAGAAAGTTGTTTAACTTATTCATGAGAATCCCTACACTATCGAGAGAAGATTCATACCTGTGCACCACACGCTAATACATAAGAAACATTAACTTAGTGTCATCTGCCAAACTGGCTCTAAATTTCAATGAGTTTCTTTGTATTCCGCTATTTATATTTATTAAGCCATATTTTCTTCACTGTAAGTCACATCAGCTTGTAGTAAGGGTTTCTGCAAGAACATAGGCTTCACACTGTTATATTGACATTTATTGTCAGTTTTATTTGCAGCTTTATGTGTGTCATTTCAAATACTTGCTCTATTTCTAATTATTTTCCAACACAATGTTTGTGTGATGGTGCACTTGCCAAAACAATTCTCATTCTAAAAATGGGAATTTGTTCTATTTGATTTATGCCATGTCAGATGTGACTGATGGAGGCTCTAATGGCAGGTAATACTTAATATAATGAGGTGCATCTCTTATAAACACAGCACATGTTGCCCACACAATATGTACTGTAAAAAGTGCCAAATAAAATTTGCTGGACTTGTCAGCGAAGAATGAAGTAAAATTCCTCAGTGACAGCAGCTCAAATGTTCCATTTAGATAGTAAGCACCACTTATTTGGGAGCTATTTAACCACATTTGCTTGCACTATGAAGCAGAAATCAAGAAACTTTGAAGTTACTCATTAATTTCACAGTAACAGACACAAAGAACATCTAGAAGGCGAAATCAGCAAAGCCTTATGGGAGGTAAATAGCTCAGCCTCTTCCAGCACTCAGGCTGCAGTGTTCCCATTTCCACCAATCAGTAACTGCTCTACATGCCCAGCAGCAGTTAAGAATCGGCAACAACTGGCACCACATTTAAAAATGCTTCACACTTTTTCGTTCTGTAGTTACTGAACTGAGTGAGAGCTGGAAGTCTTGAAAACCTGAGGACACACCCCTCAGAACAGGTTGTCCAACATTATATAACCGTGATGTATACACTTGAACGAGAGAGGGGTTTGGCCTTGGACTGCTTTTGTTTCAGAAGCTCAAGAGCTGATGTTTGTTTTCTAAGGTTTAAAAATGACAACTGTTTAAACAAAGATGTATTTGATATGGAGAAAATATCAAAGAATGCAGAAAAACAGGTAAATAAAGGTATAATAGTTTTCACGGATGGTACTGAAGTATTTCAGAGTGCTAGAAAAGGAGGCCGAACTGAAAAACTACTGCAAGAGGACCTCAAAATACTGAGCAATCAGGTGACAAAACAGCAGGAAAATGTGCATGTTGATAAATATTAAAAGCAAAAAAACAATGCACTGAAAGGCAGGAGAACCCTAACCACACACGAGCAGTGAAAGGCTCATGAAAGAGGAAATAGCTGTAACTCCAAAATTACCCAGTAGTGCTCAAAGCCCCAGTTTCAGATAAGGATTAAAAAAACCAAACAAAATCCTTGTTATTGTTGTGTATGGACCAGCAGTCTGCCTGCATTCAAGCTGATAGAAAGGGAAAACAGACTAGAACTTTCTAGCATGAAAAAGAAATGACTGCAGAAGTGTATGATAGATGTCTTCATAAGCTATAATGTGAAATAGCTAATCTTAGATGGAAGGTTTAAAGTAAAGAAATGGCAGAACTTAATCACACCTACTGTTAAATGTAGTTAAATGTTGTTATTAATTGCCTCAAGATTGGTGCAGATAGTAACACTTTACCTAAGTTCAGAAAGTGTCTAGACAAACTCACAGAAGAAAAACTTCCCCTTATGCTTATTAAACTCAAATGTGACAATTCTGGCTGAGACCCTCATTAGCCTGAGGAAAGCCAGAGAATTTAATGATACCTTGGAGAGAAAGAGAAAAAAGTTATGCAAAATAATACAGTAACTACTAACTTAATGGGAATACAGTGCTAAGAAATTTAAGGTAAAAAAAAATGGACGCAGTAACACCAGAAGATGTTGTGATGTAACATATGTCTACAAAACAAATTGAAGTGTATTCAAGAGATAATAACTGAGAAGCATAGTCAAACTCTGCATCTGTTTTCAAGATGATCAACTCTGTCAAGAAAGTTTTGTTTCGCAAAGAAGCTTTCAGTAGCATTCAGTTAGTGAGATAAGATCTTCACCAGCTTAATTTGCTCTGCTTTTAAAATTATAACTGCAGCAACAATGCAATGAAGCATAGATTATGCCCTCTAATTTCCTAAAATGGATAAACAATAGTTACAGCTGAATGTCAGGAATTTTGGAGAAAGCTGTTTGAAGTACAGATTGT
Source organism: Eulacestoma nigropectus (assembly GCA_013397775.1). Lineage (NCBI taxonomy): Eukaryota > Metazoa > Chordata > Aves > Passeriformes > Eulacestoma > Eulacestoma nigropectus. The sequence goes on from VZTE01004277.1 coordinate 347,077, forward strand.
TTCATCAGTTCCCACTCATTTAAGCCATTAGGTTCCTTAGGAATAACTATCAGATGGGTTCGTCAGTCCATGAAGGTTATCAGAACACCCTCTCAGATGAACACTAGAAACAGTCAGTGAATATCAAACACCACCTTCTTAAACCCTTATCCTGTTAAAGCAATAGGCACCCACACCAGAACTTAAATTGGACAGTTGGTACCTAAATAAATTCGAGTTAATATTTTCCTTTCTTTTACTTGACATTCCTTCTTTTAGCTCCTGTCTCAGAGACAGGACACTAAATTAGGCTGATCTTTAGTGTGATCCAGCACAGGTGCTCCCATACTGCACAGTCAGTTTTCAGTTTTATGCCACCTTATTGCACAATCAAGCAAAAAATCACCACCCCCAATCCTCACATTGTCAATGATAATATTTTGCATGGATAATATCTCCCCACTTAGGATAAAGAAACGGAGAAGGGAGGAATACAGGCTTTATTTTCCTCAAAATCACATAATAGTTGAAATGTTGCCAAGCACCCTTTTAATTTCTTTTACTGTTAACATTATATTCCCTCTTTCTTGCTCTTTTGTCATTAAACCTTCTTTAAAATCCTACTTTGGATATCCCAGTGCATAAGGATATCTCTGTGAATAGGGTTCCTGTACCTGTTGTGGGCACTGAAGCTGTACCAGGTAACCCATGCAAGGCACTTTAATTTGGGTTTCGTATCTGAGGGGAGGGTCAGGCTGTTGAAGGCAGTGGGTGATACTTTTTTCCTGTGTAAAATATGAAAGTGGACGAAGATTAATCAGTGCCATGTCATTAGTGCTGACAAACATTCATTAATAAAATCATCAAGCACTTCAGAAACATTATACAGTCTAAATGGAGCACAGCAGAGTATCCAAAAGATACCAAGGGACTGTCACTCAGTTGTCCTTCATGCAGTATTTTGCACTTACTAGTAAAGAATTGCACTCAAAATCCCCAACTCTATATTGGAATTGAATATTTCCATCCTACCATTTTGTATACAGGCCCGTGTGCGTGCTGTAAACAGAGGATCAAAGAGAACTCTGAGACTGGTTTCCCTAATGGGTAAGGCAGGGCAGCAAAATTTTCCAGTGGTAGAGATGATGTTTTCAGAAATAATACAGTTATGCATTCTGGTGTTCTGCAATAGGTCCAAATACACACACTTATTGAAATTAAAGTAATTCATCACATTGATCTAGATGACAGTGATGAATCAAAGAGAAAAGAAATCCTTACATCTTCCTGGAAAGAGCAACAAAGCAAAACAGAAAGTACTTCTAAATATAAAGCATTGATCGGTATGATTTGTGGGAGACTAATCTACCTGACTGCCTAGTCTAGATTTCCATTTGTATTAAAGAGGAAGCTCTTCTGGCCTGCACATGCACAAACTGCAATGACAGGCTAGAGGCTGTCATTATACTTTTTAGAGCAAAGAATGTTAACATTCAGGTACATTTTAAAGTGAAAAGAACAATTTTAACAATATACTCCCAGGGAGGAGTGCTAATCACCTCCTCAAAAAGGATAGGCAGGTCACGGAACCAGTCTGATAACAGCCAATAAATATTGTTTATCCTTGATATTTAGATTATATTCTTGACTCTTCTGAAACCTGCCTTTGAGCAATCTTCTCGCCCTCTTTCTCATACAGCAGACACAGACAGTGACATGAAAAATTTTGATCTAAGACATGCAAGTTCCATCAATGCCCCATGCATTTCTTTGTGGTGAATTTTATTTCTTTTAAGTGATAAAAAAACGGGTAAAAAATGTCTTCTTTTCTGTACATACTTGCATACAAAATATGTGTAGGAAGTACCTTGGCCAGCCTGGATATCCGAGCATCCGCAGTACTGTTAGTCCACAGAGCAGACAACTGATTAGTGTGACAGGAGTGAAGTATCTCAGTGCTGCATGGATTCAGTTATGACACAGATAGAAAGGCATAATCACCAGATGACAGCAGATTTTCATCAAATCCCATAGCGTAGCCCACTGAAATTCCCCCAATTTCAATCGAAAGGAAGGCAATTATTCATTACAGATTTGGGGAAGGCAATTTTGTATGTAGACAACATTTAATGAAACATTAATTTCTTCTGCCTAATTGAAACAATGCTACCAACGCATAAGAAAACTGTGTCAGCTAAATCCAAGACAAAAATCTGTGCTTTGCATTTAAGAATAGCGAAGAAAAAAGGCCTATTTTTACTGTGAATCAAATCTCATTAAGAGTTATTAAGCTGTTTACATTTGGAAAATAAATAGACAATTTTTATACACGTAGCTCATAGTATTGCTTCGTCACTTACTCAATTACTCATTACAATTTGGATGTAGATTACCTGAGATTTGCCAAAAATTTGAAGATGACCCTTGCTACCACAGTCGCTACATCAGTTCTGTAAGGAAAGGGGAACCTGGGCCTGTAATTCCCAACAAGAAGTTTTAGTTCATTTTCAATTTGACCAGAAAGCTTGAGTCATCCAGTTGTTGCCCCCTCAGCTTTTTTGTTTTGTTTTGTTTTAAATTGCAGATTAGCCAGATGGAAAATGTGTGTGATTTAAGGAAACTATGCTGGCCATGTACGCAATACAAAAGATTTTGCAATATCCAGTGTTCCCTTTCAGCATTAAGTATAATGCATTGGTTTCAGAACTGCCTATACCACTCGTAGGCTATTTTAAAATGAATTTTGACAATGTCCTACGTTGCAAGTGAGAAATAAAACTAAGTTTTCCCCTTGGAAAATTGGCATTTCTAGCTAGTAAGGCAGGAACTAAATGAGGTAATTATACAAAGCATCTTTTATTCCTCAAATCAAGATTTTTTAATTGACTGTTCATTCTGTTGCAGACCAAGACTCAACCATCAACAATAAAGCAGAAAAAAATTAAAATTTTCTTAGAATCTGGCAGCTTTAATGTGACTTGGGGTTTCCTGGAATCTTGTTAGGCCTTGTATCTTGGCTTGTAAGGAGATGATTTTTATTCACTGCCTCATCAGAAGTAAATATTCCTGTGCTTGCTCTTCCACTTTTAAATATTTATACATATGTTTCTTCTTAGAAACTTGGAATATTTCTATCAGTGACAGCAGTGAGACTACTGACATATGGCTGGAGAACGGAAGTTTATTTTTTTAACTCAAGGTATTAGCTGGTCAAATAGTTTTAGTTATAAATGATTTACAGGGCTGTTACCAGCAGCAGATTACTCTGCCACATCTTCCTGAGAATACCCTGTACAGTGACATCCACGTAGCTCCAAAAGGATGCTCCAAAAGGATGCTGTGCCGTGACCCTGGTGCTGTGAATAATGCAGAGGATTTATTGGCTCTCTGTGGATTCCCAGGTGAATTGTAGGCCAGTGACCTGTGAGGAGATCATCAGCTCGTGCCTCTCAGTTCCTTTAGAGCAGAAACTCTCAGAAAGACTCTTCCTCTTGCAGAATGCTACGTGTGACACTACAGAGATGCTGAGGGCATTAGATTTCCACTGGCCTGCTGATCCATTAAAAAATTACCATCTATCACAATTCTATTTCTTGCAATGGTTTTTCTGTTTCAAAAAACCCCCCAAAGAAGCTTGGGATTTTTATGTACTCTTCAAATCCCTGTGCTATGCTTACTGGAGAATAGAAAAGGCCTTATCTACCCTTGTATTGTGGCAAAGAGGGAGAGGATCATATTGTCCTTCCCCGAGACAACAGGGAAGCCATTAATAGCTATGTTTTACAACCCAGATTTCGAAAACACCCCCTCCAAAGCAAATGCTCAAGCATGACCTTTAATTCTCCCTATATCAGGAGCAAAAGACCTTTCCAGAAATATTTAGCCCAATGGCACTCATTTTGTATTAGCCCTTGCTCATTTGAGCTCCTTGAATACATCTGGAGGGTCCTTAAACAAGTTTTTTGACACTATTGATGGAACCTTTCTGACAGCTCATTAGGCGAATTCATGAGCTTTCCCAAACATGCCTAGAGACTCGTGTTCATTCAGAGTTCAGTGTTAGCTAACAGATTGCTGCAGCTCTAATTAAAATGTGAAGTCATTCTAAGCACACAACCTTTGGCAAATCAAATGCGCCAACTGATTTTAAAAAAAAACCTGTTTCAATTGTAAGAATAGTTTGCCAAAATCTTATGCTTGCTCCTAATGGAAATGAGCAACAAATTTATATCACACAGTAGTTAAAAACTGAGTGGAAAAAAGGCCATTTTAGCTACTGACAGCATATGAAAGAGACTCCTTGTTGTGGTGAAGAGATTATTAAAACACATTTCTAACACAAATTGCCATGATCTCTGGATGGAATTTCTAATGAAGCACACATTTTAGCTTTTTGATAATATTATTGCTGTTAAAAGCGTTTCAATGGAATCCCAAAGTACAGAAATAATTACAGTGCTTCACAGGGAAATGATTTCCAAACCCAAAATTGAGGTCAAAGGCCAACAACATTCCCATTAATACCAAATATTTCTCTTCATATGATTTCTATATAACCTATAGCTGTACATCTCATATCCACTATAACAGGGGGAGTAATTTCACTATATATTAGCTCAAATTGGGATGGTAGTTTTGCAAATATTTGTTGCCCTGAAGAGGTTGAAAGAAACAAAGAGAATACAAACAAAGTGTTTTCAGGAAAGGTTTACACACTGTAAAATAGGACAATGTGGTTTTTATTATTGAGACCAAGCTCATGTTCACTCCTTGAATACCAAGCTCACTTGCATTTCCAAATAACATACTGGGAGACATATATGGCAAAAATAAATCATTGTGTAGAATTCTATATGGGTACTTCCCTATTACAAAACATATCAAGAGCATTTACATTAAAAAAATAACCTCCATAAAAATGTACATAGAAACAGGCACAATAGAGAAAAAAAAATATGAGCAATGAATAAAAACATTGGAATATTCTCTTCAGAGGCTCTATAGAAATCCGGAGAAACTCATCTGTCTCAGGGGCTACCTTTAAACCAGCATGAACCTAAAATCTGTCACATACACTGATTTAGCTGCTGAGGAAATACATGCACATGACTGACTCATTCTTGAAAAGTGCAAGCCCTATTAAGAAAGTAGATACATCACTGGAAACTTCCACATTTGTTAGAAAAAGTGCAAAAAATGTGCCACATATTTTAGAACACCCAACATTTTGTTTCTAGCATAAGAATAATTTATAGTTTATGAATCTCCCTTCACTTTCTCTGCTTCTTTTCACTTCCTCCAAAAACAGAAGAGATTAATGAGATTGGTGCTGTCAGAAAGCAGCAGAATTTAGTCGCTTTCTGCACCACTGGCTCCCTCTCTTGAGGACTCAATGAATTAGGGTCTCATCAGCTCACACATATAAGGATGCAGAGGGCGACCAATGATGCATCATCCAAGGCCTGCAGCAGCATTTATTAGCAGCTGATGTGGAGAAAAGTTTTGCCTTATCCCAGCACTAACGAAATCTACAGGATTAGACCTGTGTGTGTCTCACTTGCAAAGCTCCATAGCCAAAGTTCTCTCTCTTATGTGTTAATGAATACAATGTAAAGCACATTTCCCCTTCCAAAAGCTCGTGTTACAGAAACTTCCAGATGAGAGCTGCTCTTACACAGCTAACGCATGGCACAAAGACCAGCTGTTTAGCAGTACATGCTGCAAATAACTCATGAAATCCATATTCTTAGTCTTACACCCAGTGAACGAGCTGGCAAAGAAATTTTGCCTGATTTAAGGGTTTCACTCTCTGAATTGATGGCTTGAAACACATTGATCCTCAGACTTTTAAGCAGATGCTTAAATTTCAGTGAGGCACTAAAATACATTGACTTCAATGGGACATAGAGGCTGCAGCCAGGAAAACTGCTCTGAGTGAACAGGGAGAATCAGTCCTGGAAGAAATGAGTGCAACAACATTCACCAGCGTGGGCGCAACACAAACTGCATTTCTAGCCACGCTCTCAAGCTGGTGACTCCCTTGCTATCTCACTTGTTAAAATAAGACAAGGGAGAAGTGACTGTTCTCAGGACAAAATTTGTAAATCAGAATTTCTGCATGGCGAAAAACAGGTTTGAGAGGCTTCACATGACTGAGTTCACAGCACATAAATGAGTTACTCGTGGCCTGGCCCAAGCCTAAATACTCTCAGTGCATTTCACAGATAGATGTTGTCCCTCTGTTTGTGCATAAATGCTTCACTTAAAAATTAAACAAAAAATAAAACTCATTTAATTTTCTGGTCAATAGTATTAACATTCTCTCCTCTGTCTGGCTTCCCTCCTTTTTAAGATCTCCCATGAAAATGCAAATGGTGTTTAACCATCCTGCCTTTGCAGCCCTGAAACTGTGACTCGTCAGCATATTCTTTCAGCATGGAACTCAGTGATGTTTCTCAGCTCAGCAAATATTTTATTTTTCTCCAGTGCCAGAAAATTAACAGGTGAGCATAAAAATAAGTTTAAAATATTTTCAGTTCAAGTGGCCTTTTATCTCCCACCTCTTTCCTTGTATCCTTTAACATGTGTTATATAATCAGGAGACAAAGTCTTCTACTCCTGTAAATAAACATTGCTGCATTTATTTTTCTGAAGATACTTTTCAGGGTCTCACATTGGGTTTTCTGCAATTGTATTTCAATTAATCTTCGTGAACACTAGGGAAAATGAAACTTGGGTTTGTGATGTTTGATTTCTTTTCATCCCTGTATTGTCCTTCACTTCCTGAGGGCTTTCATATATGCACACAGAATGGAGAGGGGCTACAAGGATAAAATTTCCTTTAGGCAGATGCTGATGAGCTGCATGACAACGAAATTTCTGTGCCCTCCCTGCACATCTCTCAAAGGCTCTTCTTGCATTGCTCTTACATAACCCATGTCCTTCTTTTCTGAAATATTTGACTTGGATTCTACTTCTGGTAAACCACAGGGATGAGAGGGCAGTAAGGACCCAGATTCAGATTTGTTTCACCTACCATCGGAGAAAATTCTCCATTACTGTCAAAAAGGCTTTGTTCAGATCTCAGGTGTGTAAGCCAAGAGAGAAACAGAATTTCAGTGCATGTCACCGTGAATGAGTGTTGAGTTCTGGGAGGAACTGGATGGCTTTGAGGGAAAGGTTGGATAATAGATGGAAGGACCATATTTAACTGCTGTTCATGTCTGCTGCCAGGGGCTCAGCTGAGGACTTGGATATCCTCATGAATTCAGAATACTTGGGACCACAGACCTTCCTGAAGCTACTTCATTCCAGATTCAGAAGCAGCAGAGTTCCTCAGGATTTCTGCTTCTGTGCCTTTACAAGCACAAAACCCTGGTCCCATGGTTCCAGTAACTGAACCCCTGGCTGTGGCACCAGTTCTGTAAACATTTGCTGATTCACCAGGCTGGGCAGGCCCTTTCAAACCCCTTCACTTTGACTGGGAGGACTGATGAAAATACTGCCTGCCCTGCAGATTCTCTGCTCTTCAGAGCAGTCCCTAGGCACGCCTAACCTTACTTTAGGATGAGAGTTGAGGCAGGGAATCCTATAAACTACATCTAATAGAGTACCTGACCCTTAGAGCTGCAAATGCTCTCTTTCTTTTTCCCTATTTCTTTTATTTTTGAAAAGTTCACAGGAACATTTATTCCAGCCTCTGAACATAATCACTGAATTTCATAAAGAACAAGATTCCCACAAGGCCTCATAAAAGTTATTCTCGGTATTACAGTTCTACTTCAAACGGGAAAAAAAGCCATTTTACAATAACCTTGCTGTCACAGAGTGCTTACAGCCAGGGTGTTCACCGGGAATAATCCATAATAAAAAGGAACCTTTTGGGAGCGTCTGTCCAATTGCCACATATAAAACAAAGCAGAAAATAAAGTGTTGGATGTTTAGCTGTACCTCCAGCTACCAACACCCACAGTGTCAAAAATAAGGGAAGGAATAAAAAGATAAGCTAATTAGATAGCAGCATCTGAAGTGCTGCTTTTAGTGGGTTTTATTTGCTCTACAGCACACCTTTTAGTTCCAATTTCTTCTTTCTTTTTTTGTGCCTTTTTTTTGGTTTTGTGGGCTTTTTTGTTTGTTTTTTTCTTTTATTTTTTTTTTTTGTCTCAACTTATCATTATTTGCAATGCACTCTGAACAACTTTGCACTAATAAAGATCGTCTGAAATCTATGTGGACTGGAATTTGGCAGGTGCAAATGCTGGGCAGGTGGTGGGGAGCAGGGGAGAGGGACCTTAAACACCAAAGTGAAGGAGTCCAAATTAACCCCCGCGTTCTAATCCTCTCAAATTTTATGGTTCTTGTATCCCTGAAGAGAAATACCAAAAAAATGCCAAAATTGAAATTTTGTTTCAATTTTGTGCTTTTTTAAGGTAGGTACATATGTAAAGACATGGGCGGCTAAGACAGGAATCTCCAAAAGCCAAATCCATAGAGGACACAAAGGAGAAATCCACCAAACAATATTAATTTTTTTTCACATCAGCTGGCAGCTTCATCTTAGATCCACCTCATTGTGACACTGCATTTTTCTCTTAAAACCATGTGTTTTTATTAACTATGTAATAGGATGCCTCTCTCCTGCTAGTGGGTATCTGCCTCTGGTGAACCTTTATGGCTTGCCCTCTTATACCTTCTCTATGAGCACATCAATAGTGAGTAGTTATTGTGACACTGGGCTAAACCACAGTCTGTTAATTATCATATTCCACAAACTTCTTCCAGTGCTTAAATGCATTTTCTGTGCACATCCAGAAACCTCTGTGCTCTAGGAACTTCTCAGCTAGTACCTGATCTGTAGAGGATCAATCCGATGCCAGAATAACTAGCACTGAACCTGAGACTTTTCTTCTCCACACGCTTTAAAGTCATGAGACCAAGCCTAGAGTATAGAGTATGCAATTCAACAGAGATTGTTTTATTATTATTATTATTATTATTATTATTATTATTATTATTATTATTAGAAACGATCAGGATGGTACTGCTAGGGAGACAAGAAGAAATATAAGCCTGAACTAAGCTTTTGGAAAGATATGAAATACACATATCTTTAACTCTTAACACATTTATATGTCTTATATGGAGGTGCTGTTTCACCACTGCATTGTGAAAAGGCCACCACATCAAAAAGAGGTATTTTTTGCAGTATATTGCTTAAAGGAAAGATGGAGATTGTTTATGAAGGTTGTACAATTACCACAGATCAAATTTTGAGTGCATTCAGTCAGCTTACATGCTTGTTTATCTCAAGCAGGTTCAGATAAGTCAAAAAGATGAGGTTTTCTCTTCCTATTTTATTCTTACTTTAATTTAAAATTAATAATCTAGAATTGTGATATTTCCCTTGAAGCACTCATATAAAGGGAGAGGAATTTATACAAGGAGCAAACATGCCACAAAAGGAAAACTTTTCATCAAAATCATACACCAAGAATAAGTTTCATGAGTAGTCTTGACTAAAACAGAGTTCTCCTATTTCAAGATCTTCAATCTATGCTCTCACCATACCTTTTTTTTTTAATCGAAAGTTCCTCAATAGAATAAAGATCCTTACTCCTTTCTAAATATGCAATTTATAAGCATTAATAAGAAATCCTTAATGCCTTCCTTCTCTTCCCCCTCCTCGAACACCAAAATTAGAATGCTAACTACTTGTTTCACCTTTATTGGCAATTAAACTCTTTAAAGTGATATCAGAGTTTCAGTGAAACCACTGTGACAGGGATCTTCTTCTGATTGTTCAAAGTCAGACTACAAATTCTGCACGTTAACCAGAGCACCTCAAGTCAGAATACCTGTATCAAAAAGACTAGAGTAGAGCTGTCCCTGCTAGACCGTACATGTAACTGCGGCTGGGCAATCTCTCTTATCTTTGTCCACTTTGTCAAAGTGTCCTCTTCTAATTACAACCCAAATATAAAACTACATCATTTCACTGGTTCCAGGAAAGTTACTTGTCATTTATACCCATGTGCTCACTCTGTCACCACCATTGCTATTACTCAAATACAAGAAAACTTTCCACTCAAGATCTTTATTTCCCTCTTAAAGAAGTGCAAAATTCTATGCACCAATGACCATCATCAAATGCTGTGAGGCCATGAATTTGCTAGAGACCTTTTTCCCTTGACATTTTCCAGGCTCTGTAGTTAATCTTCCTTTAATTGTTTCCAATATCTCTGCTGGACACACCCTCGTTTCAACACAGGCCAGCTTGAAGTTGACACCTGATGGTTACTGTACCAAGTAGAAGGAAAAGAAGTCACCGATATTTCCCAGTCTTATTTTCCAGGCTCTTCCTGAAGTGGGACTGACTTAACACCTTTTTCAAACAGGAGGAATCTTAGCTTCCTTGGAATCATTTGGAAAATGTTTCAAACCTTTCAACAAAGAAAATGCACAGTAGACTCACTATTTCTGAATCAGAGGGAGGATGGCTGAATTTTCATTCATCTCGGAGGGAACAGAACCCAGATCAGGATGCAGAAAGAAGCAAGAAGGGACAACTTGTTTTATTGTCCTTGGGCCTGTCTACTTACTCCTACTAATCAGGCACTACTAAAATTTAAAAATTATTTTTCAAAAATTCTAATTTTTGTTCAAATTATGAATCTTTTTCTATCTGATTCATTCTATTAGAAAAAGCTGAACAAACCTTGTTTAAATGGAAAATAACCATGTGAGATGACGATTTTCAGAAATACAGAAATTCCTTAAGCGCTGTGTAATTTAATCTTCGGAAGAAAAATTACCTTTATTTCCATATTGCAAGACAGTATAATAGAATGCATATTTCCATGAGCACTATGCTTTAAAAAGAAACTAAGTGCATTGATGAATATGCTTTTCATTCTTTTTAATACTCAGATTATGATCACACAAGCGGCTTCAGAGTTTGAATGACGATGTAATAATTTATTCGTGGCACTGTCGATGACACTTGGCTTTTGGCCTCCTGCTTAAACCATGTTAGCTATAAATTATTATTTTATAATTCATGCCTTGTTGCTTAAGAAAGAAATTATTAAAGCATAATAACTGTAAAATTGTATTTGGCTGCTGGTTTTATTCACTCAGTTAAGTATTTTCAGCACTCTTCCAATTAATGCTTGGATCATAAAATTAGGTAAGGGGATAATATGTACTTAAGAATTTTTGATAACCACTACCATTGTCTTCTTAAGAGACCAGAGAACCATACAATAGAGAGAAATATGAGACAGGATTTATGGCAGTTCTACGGAAAAAAAAAAATTACTGCCTATAATAGAGATTTCTAGCACTGAATAAACATCAGCTACAAGATGATATTTAACAGTCTGTTACAGCTTTCTATAAAAAGATTTTCTTGCTGCTTGAGAAACGAAGACTGTCAGAAAACTGTTAACTTCACAATATGTCTGACCATATCAAGTAAGAAAACAAAAAATCAAACTTTCTGTGAAAACATTTACATTAGAGCAGCTTTGCAAAGTACCTTGGGTTGTTTAGTTTGAGTAAACTATTTCAAATCGTTACCCGCAGTGGTTTATACCTGTGGGACATGCTGTCCTAGTGGGCCCTATCTGCCATTTGGAGAATTTCTGCTCTAGAAACAACATTCCATGGATAAATATGGAACGACTAAATATGAGCAGAAAGAGCTTACAGTCTGTACAGATAGACAAGGAACAAGAAATTACACCTGGAGCCATTTTTTATGGATATGTCTACAAAAGTAATGCTCTGAAGCTCCTGTTTGGGTGTGAGGGTGACGTGAAACCAGCTTTCTGCAAGTACCTGTTCAGTGCTCAAAAGCTCTTTAGTTAAGGAGCACAGAATAACAGAGGAACTTCTCCAGACACTGATGAACAGAGTGTTCTGCTCTTCTTGGCCTCTCACTTCAGGAACTAAGCACAAGAGACCAGCAGACTGCTTTCAAACTTCTACACTTCAGTGACTTTCTCCTCTTGGAAGACATAATGCTGCTTATGGATTTTTGTTTTTCACAGCATGCCAATGTTCTTGTCTCTTTCAGCAGGAGTTAAAAAAGTTTAACATTATTTCAAGCTGTCTGACTCTTTCTTCCTCAATTATGTTATCAAATTATTGCAGCTATCAGCAAAGGAACTGTGAAATAAAAATAATTTGGTTGTCCTGCATACAGTGTTTTCAAAAGACAGTGTTTGCAGCTGTATCTCTACCATATTTTGCACATCTACCTCACTACTGCAGGTGACAGTGACATATTAAACCTGAGAATTCGTTAAGATCAGAATGAAGAGAAAAACATGGCAGAGCTGCAATTGCAAGCAAACAGAAATCATTTGCCCAGTGTTTGACAAAGTCTTCCTGTCCTCCAGCCATATTAACATGATTTAGCAAGGCAGCTGCACACTCAGGTGTAAACTCTGTAGAACAACCTTTACATTCAGAGGGTTTGGATTAATGAACATCCGTCTCCAAATCTGAACTGGAATAAATCCTAAGCAAAATTAAGTGATTCCGTATAAAAGCATGTTGTGTTGTTTAGGTGGCAATGGAGAATTTCAAGTCTGAATAATAAGTTATTTACCAGAAGATTGGAATTTAACAACGATTAAACAAAGACCAGAAGCACACAGTAGAAGGAGTAGAACCATCCTTCTGTGTGTGGGGCTGATCACGAACTCATCCTAGAAAATTCCCAGGCACATCATATTTCATTCCAAACTTTTTACAGGTTTGGTTACACCCTTACAGACGTTCATCTTTATTCCTTACAGTGTTGATATATTATCAAACAGAAGTCATAGAGAAATATAAACCCATTTTTTAAAACTTTTCCAATTAGCATTTAAGAAAAAGAAATCTCCCCCCTCCCAAAAAAAAAACCAACCAAACCAAACAAAATAAGATGAAACAAGCAACCTCCCCCAAAAATAAAACAGAGCACACACCACAAAAAAAAAGAAACAAACAAGCAGTAAGAACATATAAAAAACAACTCCCCAAATGTTGTATCCTGGAGAATACAAAAGACCTTCTCTTAAAACAATTATGTATTTTTTCTTGGAGAATTTGATAATTGCTCTTTAAGTAAAATTTTTTTTCAAGCTAGGTTAAGGGATTTAGGTAGGAAATATCCATATAGGAACTATGCAGTCCTATAATTAATGCAACTAGGCTCATGGCATTGTTTCATGTCTCAGATGATGATATGTCAAATAAGTTCCTGTTAATCCAGCCTCACTTTTTATTCTGCAGAATGTTGGGGTTTCATTAATCACGCTGAAGTGCAGCAATTATTTTTGAAATGTCTCCTGTGCAGTACAAATGTTTTTTACTCCATCTTGCTGTTTTCTTCTCTTATGCTTAAACTATTTTTTATTTTCATACCTGGAGCTTTTGCCTTCATTTTCACAGCCTTTGCCAGTCTTTGTTCACAATGGCAAAGCAGCCTCATCATTTCCCCCAGTTACAGCTCTGACACTGAGCGATCATTCATGCCACAGCATACTGAGTTTATTTGCACATAATTGTTCCATATCAAGCTCTCCATTATCCTACAACAGTGATCTCAACACAATCACACACAGTTGATAATGATGATATCCAGAGAGTTTCCCTCATATTTCACAGCACAAACTTCCTTTTTGCAGCTTAGTGCAACTATTCAGGGCGATATCAAGGTTTCTGCCTCACACATAAGTAGTGTCTTGATTCCTCTTCTCATCAAAGCATGAAAGAAAGTTCTGTCTGTGCAAGCTATCACCATGAGGTGCTTGCAGCTGACTCATACGTGATCATGCTGGAATGTGAATATGGCAAATATCAGACGATCCCCAGGAAATGACCTGCGTTATAACACAAGGATATCAGAGTCCTACATCTGCAGCCAGACCACTGACTTCACTAAGGGTCTCTTCCCTCTTTTTGCTCTATTCATTCAATTCACATAACAGTATGATCAGAAGCGACTCACAAAACTACTTTGGGGAAAATTGGAAGCCTGAATTGAACAGCACTTCCACATCAGAAGAGATCAAGTGCTATTCTGGCTGTAGAGGATTGTGCTAGTTGTGTAGAAAAATGCAGGCAGCAAAGGTTTTGAATTGGAACAGGCAAGAGGAGAATCCCAGCTCCTGAGTTTGCAGATCAAGGTCATTGTAGCACAGCACATTGTAGGATAATAGAAAACATGTAAGAATTTGAGTTCAGCTTAATTGGACTATAGATCTTCTCAGGGGTGATCTCTCCCACTACACCCACTCCCTCTGGACTGTCTGGATTCAGGGCACTGAGAATTTCTTAAATTTTGTAATTATAAGGGAGCTTGAATGATCACATCATCACTAACTTCCCCACCCCCAGCCTCACCAAAGCAACCTGATTAAAGCAAACACACTCCAATTATCCATGGAGGAGAGCATCACATGAAAATGGCACCAAGAGTATCTAAGTCCCGATGCCATTTTAAAATTACCTAGTCCTTTGAAGCCTTAAAATGTCTATAGTGGCGTGTACAAGGCAAAAAAAGTAAAAAAAAAAATTCTCTGTGTCACTGTAAGCTCATGGAAACTCTCTGTACCTCCTGAACACAGAACCAGCAATTATCTTTTTATTATTATTAATTTGTATATATATATAATTACCATTTCTAACTACTTAATGAATTGGCTTAGTAACATATTCCACAATTTTTCAAACACGAGGGACCATCCTTCCTTTACACAAGAACTAAACACAGTCACAGTTTCTGCCTGGGACAGGAATCTTTGGTGTCTGTTATACATTGAGGTGCAACAAATGAGATGATAATCAGAATATCATCTCACTAAATACATCCAGAGTTACTGTTTGGTGGTTTACTGTATCATTTTTCTTTTCAATGTCTTGTGCCTTCCAAATAACACATAATTTGCCAATTACAGGAATTACATCCAAGTCCTTTTTGCCTTTCTAAAAGTTATCAGGCATATCGATTGCAATCTAAAAAGTCACTTAATTTATGCAGATATTAAAGTGCATTTACTTTCCATAATCTAAAATATGTGAAAAAGTACAAATCTGACAAATCAAAAGTCAATAAAAATAAAAAAATAAGGATTGACCACTAATGTAGAGAGTGGGAAGATGTAATGTTTCTTTGATATTCCTCAGGTAAAAATGGATCTGAGGAAACAGGAATGAGAGTTGAGGGGTAAGAGAAAAAGCCACTGGTTTTAATCAGGTTACTAAATTGTGTTTGTATTACTGAAAAGAGTGATTGCATTGGAGAATGTAGAGATACTTATTTAGGAAGATGAAAAGGAAGTTACCAAAGATATGGGATGAGGGTATTTTGGTGTTGCTGAGCACTAGTGGGAGCCCAGCAGCTCTGTTGCAATAGCAACACTTTGCAGCCAGCACTGTATCCCTGCAGCACCTGCTTCAGAATCCTGGAGCAACAAACACCAAATTCACTCATCCCTCCATGCATACATTTCCGTCCTCTTGTAAAATACCAAATACATTTTTGAGTTTTATTTCCTAATTTTCTAAAAATGTAACAATAACCAAAAGGCCAAAAATTACTTAAAGATATTAAACATATGTTAAGAAGTACATTAAAAAGGGAAGTAATCCTCATTGTACTCTTTTTGTTCAGTGCATCACAATTCCCTCCCCCTCTGATAATTCCATTGCCTTTTTTAAAAATAAGTTAATATGTTGCCAAAAAAAAATCAAAATTCACTGTTGCAGACTGACTGAAGTTAGTTATAGAAGACTTTTTGCAGTATTGTATTTATGTCATTATTCCCAAAATCATTAACCTAGGAATTCTCTGCTCCCTTTTTTTTTTTAGCTTATCTACATTCCAGAGTGCAGATTAAGCCAAGCTCTCTGTCTTCTGTGACCAAAGTGCAAAAAAAAGCAACAACTGAATTTGAAATATCTATTAGAAGTGTAGAGAATGAGAAGAGAAAAGCAACCGAGGGAAAATAAGCAGCCAAAGAGCATTGGACAAGGTTACTTAAACTGCCAATTAATGTTCAAAAATAACCACAGCAATAAGCACAAACATGACAGGCCTGACAAACAGTAAGGCTGCGGTGTTAATGAATACTTGATATTAAGTACAGCAGCCAGAAAGTAGCTTTTTTCCCAGGATTTCCTATCTGGAACAAGGGATTTTTCCTCGCTTTTCCTGAACAGACATTAAACATCCCAGGCAAAGGCCCAAATTTCAAAGGAGCCGTCAATTTTGGGTGGCCAGCCAGGGCACTGGGAGCCAGTCTGGAGTATGGAAAGAGGCAGACAAAGCAGTGCATCCTCCTTGCTGACACAACTGACGTGAGATTCTCTACAGCCTCACGTTTACAACTCTGCTCTTGCTCTGCTGCATCCCCTCGGCCCCTTGTGCCCCTTCAACACCTTTGTCTGTTTAGATGAGAAGTCCTTTGCATAGGTATTTTACGAACATGCATAGATATTTCACAAAAAAATGCAACGATAAAAAGTACCCAGCCCAACAGGGCCTATGGGACTTGAGGCAGGAAGTTCTGGAAAAAATGCAGCAACATCAACCCTTTTGTGAGACTGTTTCTTTGCCCCTGCTGTGTGGAACTGTTCCGAAACGGTGCACCCGTGGTTTTCACACGCCGCACTCCCCTCCAGACGGAATAGGAGGGAGCCAGTGCTTCCAGTGACAAACTTCTACACAGTTAACTTTAGATCTGACTTTTCTCTTAATTGCCTGCCTGATTAATTACATGCCTTTTCCCCCACCAGCAGCATGTGTTTGAACACGGGGTTGAATTGTGACTTTATCTAATGAGCCATAAATACTGTCTTTTATAATATATCAGTTCCCGCCTCTGGGCTTCTGTTACCTGACACAAACTTGTCCTATTATTATTTCTGTGAAGTCCTTCACAGTTTATAGTGCACTTTCAACAAAATTTCACTAACTGTCTCCTATTTGAAATAGCTGACTTCCCTAACAGTTATATTCATAATTTAAATTCTATTTTTTAAAGAAATTCAATCACCACTCTGTTGAAATATTTTCTATATAAAAAGAGAAAATACTTAATAAGCAAAATGAGCTAATTAGAAGATAGTTGTGCTTCATTTTAGAAAATTAACAAGTGATTTCGGATCTCTGCATTAACTTTTACAAAGAGACTTAAATTAACGTTTCCCAGGTTTTTTTCACCTGAAGATATAGCAAGAATTTCAGAAAGCTCAGAGACCTGTCTCTCTTTGAAATTAAAACAGGAAAAATCTTGCCCTGGGGCTCTTAAGTCACTTTTGAAAATGTGACAGTATTGAAAAGAATACAAATTTCTTCTTAAAGAGCTTGAAGCTGTTGATGGATATAGAGTTGGAATTAAAGACATTAATGATACCTTTTATCTATGAATTTGTTGCTTGGCAAACAGAAAATTTCTTTGTTAAGGATCTTTCTAAAAGCACACAAGGAAATGGATGGAGGTGATGGGAACAACTGAGAAACACAATTTCATGTATATGAGCCTCTCCCTCACTCAGAAAGGCACCATTGAATCACTTTGATAATGCTTGCGCTTTCATAGCGGAGTTTGGGCAACAATCCTTATTCCTGCTCTTCACATATATAACTCTTGCAAGATGTTTATACAGGAGAGATGTGCTAGGAAAGCCATGGGTCCTCAAAAGCTGCTCCCCTTTGCTTTCTGCCCAGATGAAAATCATTTTCGAATTTTCAAGAAGGACTGGGAGCTGTCCAGAGTTACATGTCCTTGAAGCTTTGTTCTAAGGGAAGTTTGCAACTGTTAAATATTCATTATGTGGTATACATTAAAAATTATAATTAAAATATTAGCTCTATTAAGAATATTAAATGTTGTGTTTGTAGCTTATGGATAACACTTTTTTTTTCCCCCTGAGCCCTTGTCTATCACAAGTTGTATAGGAATTAAATCCAAAGCCATTTCCACATTTTTGTGACACCCCTGGATCGTTCCAAGACCTGTCTGTCCTAAACAGCACAATTGTGCAATGCAGTGAGGTGTGCAAAAAGAGAGCTCCTCCAGGCAATCACACCCTAATCCTTTTTGGATACTTCTGAATAAAAAGGAGTGCTAAATATAGGCATATCAATTAAAAAAATTATATCTGTAAAATGTAGCATAGTCACATTTCTAAATTCGAAATTATGTTCTGTATAAAGCCATCTTATTATAGTTTTTTTCTCTCCATTATCCCTTACAAAAAGGCACAGCAGCCCTGTCTCCAGACATCTTATCCAACAATATTCTGCATAATCAGTGTGGCAGAATGAGTCCAACACTTACAGTCGTTCATGTTCCATATTCAAGAACAAAGTTTTAATTAGTTGAGAAGGGTAAGCATTCCCTTTGTCTTGGTGTAAAACAAAATTTTTATAAGCTGAAATTTATTCTTTCTCTTCTGTGGAATTTTTTTTCTTTTAAACAAAGTAATCTAATTTTATAAAAGACAATAGTAAGGGAAAGATAGAGAAATACATTATTTGATCTAATATCACAAATTCTCATATTGCAGTAAAAGCTGGTGTCCAGTTTTAGAAAAGAAAATAACATTAAAAAAAAAAAAAAGGAAAGTATCAATCTTGATGGGTGGACTTATGAGAAGGGTTCTATTTTCTCTTCCTCGGTGTTCCTAAAACTCTATGTTTATAGCAGCCACCCATTATGTTTTTCAGAGAAAACATTCCTAATGTGATGGACAGGCTTGTATGTACCAACACCAAGTACATGCCATTGGTCTCATTCTGTTAATATTTATTTCCACTCTATCTTATTTGCAGAAGATAAAGGTGAAAGCAGAACTAACAAGGAGATTATGTCAACAAGAATTTAACCTAATTGTTTTTTCTAAGTGTGCAATGTTAAACAAAAGCCTCAATGTTGCACGTGAACCAATAATAACACAAAATGGCTCCTTCAGGTTTCAAGGACTAAAAAAAAAAAAATCAATAAAAATAGAGGAGATCCATCCAAAAAATATGAGTTTAGGCAATTCTATTTCTATCCTCATGCTTAGACTTTTATTCCTTACATCTTGATTAACAAATCCCCTCACATTTTCTGGCTCCTGAATACTCCTCTTACCACTCATGACATCCATGACTATTTCACTTGGATTTGATACACAACCTGTATTTTGCATATAAAAGGCAAGGGCAAACCTGTAATTTTGACTACTGCTACACTGGAAATGAACAGCATGGCAATCGTGGGGAAAAGCGAATTCTCTAATGGCCTACAGACGGATAGCTGGTTATTCAAAAAACTTTCTGCTCATTTTTAAGAGAGTAAGTGGGTGAATGTGAAGGGCTCGACCTCCAGGAAGAATAAGTTCAACAAAATGCATGCAGGTAATGACACATTGAGAGCCTAGAGCACAATTTTCAGAAGCATATTGAACCAAAAGCAAGGTGAAAACACCCTGTATTTAGACCTGCCATGCCGTAGGTTGGATCTGCACTCCTGCTAGGCACAACGTAAGTGAATTGATCTTTAAAATTACACAGATATTAAAAGTAATGCCAGAGTATGTTTCCATGGACAGCCACTTTCCCCACCTAGAAAAGGGAAGGAAACCATTGCATATGGAATTTAAAATGCCCTCAGTGATATGTCACTTAAGACAACTGCACCACTTATCAGCTTGCAAGTACTGCTTAGTTTTTAAGTAGAATATGAAATTAAATATTTAAATATCAGCATTTACATGAAAAATGTTTTAGCCTGCCATACTATTATTGCAACAAGAATTCAGATAGTCACTCTCTCCCTGTCTTAGCAAATACATCCCTAAACTTTTGAGATTCTCAATGTCTATCTTACTACTTATGCATTCAAAACTCTCTGTGACACTTGTGAATTTGTAAAACAGGCTGCGGTCACAGCCTGACACGGGCTGCAGAACCTCATAAGTTGTTCAGTGCTTCTGCAGCCAGGATCTCCAACAGAATGCAGGACTGCTGACAAATAAGGAGAAAATACTGACAGAATCATTTCTGCCATGGGGACATTTCACCAGAGCTGCAACATTTCTGTTTCAATAGCACATATTGATTGCCAGGCAAAAACGTGTGAAAGACACTATAAAAGATAAAACATATCCTAGACTGGGTGAAAGCCAAGTTCAGGTTCCTTACTTAGAATGATTTAGAATCATGTGGACTAAATACCCTGCTGTATCTCAGCCAAAATATCATATTCCAGATCTTTCTGAGTCATGACTTAAATCTGCAGCCAGTCAGGATCCACAGCTTTCTCCAGCCAGTGATCACTTGCAGACCAAAGCATTCAGTTTTTCTCTAGTTTTATCTAATGGAAACAAAACTACAAAGCTGGAGAATATGGTGCAAAGCAGAACAACTCAGCTTTCTCAGGAAGACCTGACATAATCAGCTTGAAATACAAAAGCTGAAGAGATGTACCAGCTGAACAAAGTCGTTTCCTGGTGCAGAGAGTTCAGGCTAAGCAAAGGCCTTTGCTGAGTCAATTTACAGCACGCAAAGCATGTGGGGAAAGTGGCAAGATGAGTATTCACAGTCAGGTATGATTCCAGAAAAATGTACAGAACTTTAATACAGAAATGTGTTAAAGACATTGAAGTGTGATGGCTGTTCCCTTTATTTTAGACTAAATAGTTGCTAATCACAAAAGAGTCCTTCAAAATGCTTGGGAGAATTTTCCTTCTAAAATTTTACTGCTAAACCTGGCCATATTATCATTAATCTTCCTGCAGCTTAGGCAATGTCATTCTGTTGCATTTTTTTACCAGTGGAAGACAAAATGTGGTGAGGGAAGAGATGTTTCCACCACTTTCTCTTCACAAGGGCCTTTCTGGGCTGCAATAAACAGATATTTTTCAAGCAATTACGCTGCACAAGTACTCCAGAGTAAATTCAGAGCAAGAACTTTTCGTCTATGAACACACAAGCATTACTTTTAAATCTGTTCCCAGAGTAATGAGCCTTAAATTCATGCATGAATCCCGCATTCCAGACTAGGTACCAGCCTTGAAAATTTTAGATGACACCACAAAGCCATAGACGTTCTCCCCAAATTATGTTGCCTTTGAAAGCCATTGTGCTCAAAATAAACAGTGATTACACACAGTTTTAAAAGATGCCTTGAACTCTGCTGAGTCAGTATTGGCTGCACACAAATTGTCCTTGAGGATTTTGATTGTTCCATAAAGTATCTCTGAGACTCTTAGGAACCCCGCACACTCTCCTTGCTACCATTAAGAGAAATGATTCATTGCATATTGGATGAGAAATGCTGAAAAACTGGCTTGAGTTGGAGGGGGAGATTCTTCCACAAGCCTGGAAAATCGAGCAATTTTTAAAATCCAAGGTAACAAACGGTTTGTCTAAATTGAGCAATAGAGAATGCATCTGAATTGAAGACCCACACAGAGATAAAAATCCCTTCTATACATAGAAAACAAATAAAAAAAAAAATCCCACAAGACAACACATTACAAAGTTCTTTCCACTATTTGCTCTTCAAAAGCAAAAACTGTACCCAAATTTTAAAATCACTGTAAATACTGCTTGGATTTTTTTAAATACTCACAATAAAGATACAGCTAAAGCTTCAATTCAAACCATCAACATTTTACTTAAGTTCAAGGAGAATCCATCTTTACAATTGACAGATTCAGACACTGAAAACAAATTGGGTTTTGATTAAAAAAACCATATGCTCAGAATTAAACTCACTTTTCAATTACTCATGAAAAGGTTTTGGGGATGGAGGGTTTATCATCTCTTCACTTGCACCCCTGTTTAAAATGTATTGTCACCTGCTATTAGATCACAGACGGATTTCAGTAACGGCACTGAAATGCAGTAACTGCATTTCCCCAGTAATGCAATTTCCTTGTTCCTGAGTGTAACTGTACGATTTGAAAATAATTCAAGTGCCTTGTAAAGCTCATCTTGAGAGTTTAAATGGGATGAACATTAATAAAATTAATAAAATGGGTTGTACATGTACAATGGGATGTTTATAATACATGCATGTAAACCTCTAAAAGAGGATATCAGTCATAAGTTTTAATAAATTCTGTGCATTAGAGCAGAATTAGAGCAGAATTGTTGATGAATAGTCCACAGAGCTAAAAAAAAAAAAAAAAAAAAAAANAAAATGTCACAAAGAAAAAAAAAAAAAAAAAAAAAAAGAAAAGAAAAAGAGAAAAAAAAGGAAGCTGTGAAAAATATTTGGATAAATTAAATGCATCCAAGTTGACAGGACCTGATTTAGTTCACCCAGGGGTACACAGGAAACCAGCCAATGCAATCTGTGAGTCATTAAAGCTTACTTTCAAGAATTTGTTGAAGATGTAAGGGGAGTTTCTAAAGGACTGGTGAAGGGCAAACTTCATGGGTGTTGCCAAAATGAAGGAAAGGGCCTGGAAAATTACAGATCAGCCAGTCTAACTTCAATGTTCAGAGAGATACCAGAACAAATCACTTAAGAGTCAATTTAAAAGCACCTACGGGATGGTAAACGTGATAAAAAGCAGCTAACATGGATCTGTCAAGAAAAAATCTCATCAAAACAATCCAATTTCCTTTCATGACAGGATAATGGGTCTGGCAGATAAGGGGGAGGCATTAGAGACAATCTGTCTTGACTTTAGCACTGCACTTGATGCCGTCCCTCAGGACACTCTCATGAGTAAACTGGCAAATTCGGGGTTGATGAAGACAAAAGATGGACACAAAACTTCATATGTGTGCAGTAGCCAACAGTTTGCTGTCAACCAGAAAAGCATTTTAAGCAGAGTTCTAGAGGAGTCTGTCCTAGGCCCACTTCTACACATATTTTTGATTAGTGCTTCAGTGGTAGGCTGGAGTAAATACAATGTTCACTCACACGAACCAAGAGACTACATGTAATGGATTAACTGGATAGAATCCAAAGTGGATAAAAAAAAAAAACAGTTGTAGTAATTTCACAAACTACTACAGTTAAGAAGATGCCCAAAACATTATTTTGCAGCAAAATAGTAGTGTAGAATAATTTTCCATAACCTTTGATGAATACAGGGCTGCTCTGGGGACCACCAGGTACTGCTTTATGCCTTCAGGCAGAAGTCTGCATAAAATTTTGTACTTTTTCTACATGTTCATGTTAAATTAACTAATTTTGTTTAAAGTTTATTAGATGTTTTACTGTCCTGAAATAGTAGGACACGAAACAGAGAGGGAGAGCAGCTTGCTTTATTTTAGAACTCTTTATAATAACTTTCTTTTACTTCATGGTTTCTTTCAGCAATACCCTAGACTAAAATGTAGTTAGATTTTTTTAAACTGTATTTACTTAAAAAAAAAAAAAGAGAGAGAGATTGTGCCATACTAAAGGATAAAGCTGATATTTTATGACACATTAAAAGCAAAAAATGGAATCAATCAATTTATAGGTTATTTATACAATCAGCCTGTATTGGCATAGCCTAAACTTTCTTCATATCAAAGTGAATCTGGTCTATCCAGTAATTTTTGCATTAGGTGCTCACAGGTTTAATTATAGAAAACATTCATGTTTCATAGGCACTCAGCTAAAACAACATTGATATTGTAATAAGAAATACATTTATCCAGACTACATCGATATAGTAAGCTACTGAAACACATTGAGTCTCTAAAAGCATTATAAGCTGATTTCTCAAAAAAAATGTTGCAAGAACTCCACCTGCTTTTACCCCAACTCATTGTAGAACTTGAGTCACCTCAGCTTTCATTCTATTAAAAAAACAAATGATAGTTCTTCCTTCATTTACCCCCTGTGCTGAATAATTAGTTAATCTTTGTGCAATTATTTCAAATTGCATAAATGTGTTCAATATTGTTATTAGCATAACCCAAGCTGGGTAAGATACAGAAAAAATGCCACTGTATATATTCTGTCATATCAAGTTGTTATGCCTTGCAGTAAACAAAAAAAAGGCTGGCTTAAAGTGAGATGGAACAGGGAAAAGAGAAGCTGAATTAAGTTCTAAAAAAGGAAACCAGAGAGGGTCTAAATAGAGAAATGGAGATATCAACACAAAACTGACAGATTGTCAGGGCAGAGGGGAAAAGTAGGCATGACCCAGCGAGCAAGACAACCACACCTCCAAGCCAAAGAGAGCTCATCTGGAAACAGATCAAAACCTAGAACAAGTGTTCAGAGTGATCTCAGTCACTCATGGAAATAGAGAATCCCTAAATCCACAAGCTTAAGCTGTTTGTAGCAACGAAGAAACTTTAAAAATTTGGAAGTTGCAGAACTGCGCAGATGCCTCTAGAGCTGCTGCAGAGGGCATGATAAGGGCACAGAGCATGAAACATTAAAGCAAAATCCCACGCACCACAAAGTAAGGGTAAAACAAACATGATATGTCTGCACCTAACATCGTTCTTTATAAGGCTCATCAGGTCACTGCCTTGGCCATTCTTTAATTTTTTCTGCCAAAGATGAACAGAAAGACAGGGAGAGAGATAAAAGCAAATTAAACATCAAATATTTGTGAAAGTGGAAAATGTTACAGATTGGGGTGCAACTTTAAAATTTCTTTCCATTAAAATGTTCTGCCAAAATACTGGAGTGCGTTGGAGAGTGAATAGTGACAGGTAAATTGCTTGTGCACCCTCATATTTGTTGTCATGGATTATCTTTTTCCGTAGTGGCACTTATAAAGCGTGGGTCTCTTGTGTTCAGGGAGCTAGGTAACATATTTTGATTTACAGAGGCATGGTAATGTGTTCTGCTACAAAGTCTTACGGCCCCAGATACAGCAAGGAAGCATCTTGCTGACCGAATTAAAAAGATCAGTAATTGTTCAGCCAGCCATGGGATGAAGAATGATCAATCACCAGAGGAGGATAGGGATTTGGAGATTGCATTGCACTACAGCAAATTAGTTTTTTAACCATTAGTGAAAACTTCCTGTTTAGCATTGCCAAAGATGGTTTTTTTCATTTTGCAATCAATAAAATGCTAGCGCTTGTTGTCTTTTTTAGCACTTGAAGTAAGCTTGCTTTAAGGTATTTGTTAATAATAAACAGTTAGAATTTCTGTAGAGATTTTGTAGGTTTTTCACTTCTTGATTCACCCTTTGACAACTTGTGCAAGGAGAATCAGTATTGGCAAAGTTAAAACATCCTGTTCTCTGAGGGCATGCATGAGTGACAGCAGCAGAGATTTAGAAAAAAATCAACTAAAAGGGGCCTGTGGGTGACCCAAGAATAGATCAACCATCAGTGAGCTTATCCAGCTATATGGGCACTGTATTCACCGCAGGCCAGGGCTCCAAAAGACCTCAGCAATGAAAGATAATGAGAGTTTAAACTGATTTAGGTTTTGAACATCCATGGAGAGACTATTAGGGTTTCTTCCTAGGGGTTCTGCATTCCTGCTTTTCCTTCCTCTGGTGGCTTTGTTTAGCTGCTGCTCAATGCATTTTGAGTAAATGAGCAGTCTCCATGGAGAGGAAAATCTGTGTAGGAAAGTATAAAGTTAGCACAGTCTACAGATGTACATGATATCTTTTTTGCCCTCGTAGCATAAGTCACACAGTCAAATCTCAACCAGTTCTCTCTACAGCATCCTCCAAAATGGGACAACAAATGGCTTTTTTCTTGCTACATGGTTAGTCACTAAAAGCACTTTCAACCACTCACTTCTGCTAACCTGAAGTGGTTTTTTAGGTGTGGTTATGGTGTGGTTATGACCGTAACTCTCTTCAAAGCCCATTACATTCATTTCTAACTAGTTCCTGGGTGAAACAACCAGACTTCAGAAAGTAAAGCCTCCATGAACAAATCTCCTCTAATCCTTTCCTACATCAAAAAACCTGTGAGGCTTCATTTCCCTGAGCACAGGCCTGTCTGGGCAGGCACTCCAGCAGCCATGGAGGTAATAGGATGGGTTGATGAGCTCCTATTGACACGCTGAGCATCACTGGCTGAGTCACTGAAGCCAGAAAGGGACCACTGCTTCATGCCAGAGTGTACAGGAGAAAAGACGGAAAAGAGGTGAAAAAACTTTCACTTTGCTCAATGATTTATGTTAAAAAATCTTAAGTTAAAAGAATCACTTTTCAGATCAGACACACGGGTTTTCTCTTAAATTTTCTGATAAATACCAATGCACTGTTCATCTAAATAGAACAGGTTCCTGTAAAAAAGTGGTGCAGTGTGTGATACCAAGCAAGACATCATTATAGCTTCTCGTCTGGGACAGCCAGTTATTTGTTCCTAAACCCTTTTAGGGGGGCACGCTAATTAGCTACAATGCAGGTGGTTAAGCCCACAGGATCAAGTGATCTTTCCCTACAGCCTAATTCCAAGCTGATTTACACTGATTCTATGCAGGTGATATCAGAATCAGAGTGTTCATCTCCAGTATAAAAGTTACCTCTTAAGCAATAATGTACTCTTAAAAATAAGAGTATAAACTGCCTGATAAATAGAGAAATAAGAAAAAGTATCAATATTCAAGAAAAGATGTACAAAGAGAATCAAAACCAAACCTGCTTATCCCTGCAATGATTTTTTTTCATAAGGTTGTCTCATAGAATGTCCTGAGCTGGAAGAGACCCACAAGGACCATCAGCCTTGATGAACACCCCCCGCCCAGAATCTCACCTTGTGCCTGCTTGGGTAGCTGGACTTAAAGTGTTTGGGGCTACCATAAGTTTCCATTACACATCAATAATAATGTTAGAAGAGAAAGGGACACAAAAATTCAGGCCATGGTAATCTAAATTTAAAAATTTACTTATTAAAAAAATGCAGATTCCACAAAGGCTATTCCCTTATCAAAAAAAAAGTTAAAAAATTAAAATAAAGAAAGGGAGAGAGACAAAAAAGCAGGGGACAAGATTAATTCTACCAGCTCTGTTGTGTTTCTAGTTCAGTACCTCTGCTGGTTATCATGTTGTATCAGCGAAGTACAAAACTATAATGCAAGTAAAATTAAAAAAAAAAAAAAAAAAGCTATTTTCGAGTATGAAAAGGAAAAGTTTTATGTTTTAAGTACGAGCTCCTTTACTTACACCAACAATATATCAAGTTCCAATTATCCCTGTGTTTGGTTTCCAGGAAAATTAAACATTTGGTGTCTTGTTGTTGTTGCTGTTGTTCTGTAATGAATTGCACACGTCTAAGAGTTACTTAAATATGCAGCAGAGCTCTGCTCCCCTAAGAGTTAATTTTCTGTCTGTAAAAACCTGCTGCTATTTAACAAAGTACCAGCTCTTAATCAGCCTTCAAGTGTAATGGCTAGCTGGGGTATGAAAACAAATTCGCTGCTAGGTTCATCAACACATCAATGTTTCTACAAATAAATATCTTAATACTGAAACAGTGCAATATTTGTCTCTATAAATTAAAAAGATTAAATGACATATCAATAATTTTGTAATTAATCATTTTTCCTTCTTCAACATCGACAATAATTAAGTGATAAAAATTGAGAGGGTCTCAATAAATGTCAGTGGAGTTGAATGGAGAGACTCCATATTTTAGGGTTGTCTTGGTAATGAATATAGAAGAATGGGGATCTGGATAATTTTTTGTCTTTTTTTTTTTTTTAACTATAAGCATGATTTATAGACATAAAACATTCGCCTCCAAGAGGTTTTTGCATAAAGTGGATTAGAAGAAGCAATGGACAGAAAATACCTGAAGAAAACGTCTCCATCAATTTATGTTATCTACTAGGAGCTTCTGTGTCATTGCTCCTGCACAACTATCACACAACACTCAATATCCTTCTCATCTCTTCCTTCCCCTCTGTCCTATATCTGTAAAATATTGACTGCCCTTTCCTTCAGTTTTTGTTCTTCCAGAACTTGTAGGATACTGTACAGTTTATTGTCTCTCTCTGTAACAAAAAAATCTAAGTTATATAATTACCAGGAAAGAAAATATGCCTTTACAGAAAGGTATTAGAGGATAATGAATAAAACAATGTTTGTTTCTTGAGTATAGCATTTTATTTTCTGTTGCTGTGAACTTAGGTGAAATCTGTGTTAATCTCTTCATAATGATCCCTAAAACTCCTGGGGACAAATCTTCCTGAGAAAAAAAGACACTAATTCAGAAAACATCTATGTAAGGAAAAAATTCAAATCTCCTTTTTACCACTTTGACCTTGCCATGGGTATATTCTGCACTGATTTGTCCTGCTGAACTGCCCAGAGCTCCTGAGCTGATGGCACCTGCCTGAGGTGGGGCTTGCTCTCACTCCCAGGCTCTAAAACACCATCACAGACCACACAATTCAGACTGCAAACTAGAAAACCATGCAAAGCCCTGTCTCTGTTCCACTGCCTTGCTTCTCTTCCCTCCTTTACCCATGGCTTTCTCTTCTCTCTGCCTTCTGCTTCTCAGGTATCATTTTTTTAATAAGTATTTCTTCCCACCAGAGCATAAGATCGGGTTCTCTTTCTGTTTTACAGGAAATCTGCCTTTTGTTTCTTCCATGATATGGGGAGAGCAACAATATAGGAGTGAAGAGGGTTTTAGGGGGGGGTCATGGGGATGATAGATGGCGGCTTTTTTTGGTTGGTTTTGGTTTGTTTGTGGGGGCTTTTTGCAGAGGTTTTTTTTGAGGATAATTGGATTTAATTGTCTCACTGCCCTCATACACAGGAAATCTCTTTTGTCACCTGGTGGTGTTCTCATCCCCTCACAGTATAACACTAAAATCCCTGCAAAACCAAAAATGAGAGAAAGCAACCAAGTCCCAGATCGTATCTTCCAAGGCATTACTCACAGGAGCTAAGAACAAGAGAACTCAGATTATCTCTGGTTCAGTGTGTGATTGACACAGTTCAAGTGTCTCTTGAAGTAAAGAAAATCAAAAGACTTCTAAAAGAAAAGTGGAGTAGGAAACAAAGATCTTTACAGGCACTACTCCCTAATCTTAATTATTTTAATTAATATTTTATGGGTTGCAATTGCAAGGGGTTTTATGCTTTGCTGTTTTTGTGTAATCAAGTTTCTTTCACTATTAGCTGATTAATCTCTGTTTTCTCTTTTAGATGATTGCATTTGTTCAGAGTTTAGCTCAGAACGACACATTGTAAGAATAACCTACTGAAAAAGCTAATCCTTGTTGGTAATTAGCTGTAATGACTTCTAAAAGGAAAAGAAACAGCAAGTGCAGGGGAAAAAAAGGTTATTTTTTCTTTTCCTCCTCAGTGTTTGTGTCTTAAAGATATACTGCACTAACCCCAAACATTGCTGGCTCATTCTTTAAATCACAGGTGATTTGTTGTCAATTTGAGACATAAAATATTGAACA
The DNA here is from genome assembly GCA_013397775.1 of Eulacestoma nigropectus. Lineage (NCBI taxonomy): Eukaryota > Metazoa > Chordata > Aves > Passeriformes > Eulacestoma > Eulacestoma nigropectus. Next base: position 376,401 of record VZTE01004277.1, read on the forward strand.
TTTTACCACTTGTGACATCTGAATTCCTGAAATTATTAAACTGTAAGCTGGTTACATTCAAATTTTTTAAGCTTATTGATTGCTGCTGTGCCCATTAAATTTATTTGACAGATATTTCAGTGCACACAAAACCTTATATCCACAGATATATGTTTATGTACGCACATACTCTCAAACTTTCTTCCACTTTACCTTGAACTAAATCCAAACATGACTGTGGAGTAGGAGGGGAAGAAAAAGGGAAAAAAAAAAAAATTAATGCAACACTGCCTATGTCTGATGTCTTTTTGTTAATTTTCCAGGTATTGTGTGAGACTCTCTCCCCCTGGATGCAAGATTCTCTGTGGAATGAGAAGAGTTTCTTCAGAAAGAGAAGTACCAAACACATCATCGGGATGGAGGAAGAAAAACTGGGATTTCACAGTAAAATGGATACAGAGAGGATTCTTATTTCTTCCTCCAGTCCTTGGGAAACTTTGTGTAGCCAGAAGTAAAGGGCTGTTAGAGACAAAGTGCTTGCTCTTGGTTGTTGCAGTTTAACCACATCACATCCTCAGAACAATAAATGAGGAACCTTTTGGAAAACGGAGGAACAACAGATAAGGGGTAAGGGATTCTTCATCCATCTGACAGATATAAACAGAGGAAAAAAGAAGGAGGGAAAGAAAGATCACTACTATGTGTGATCAGAAGAAAACTAACTGCAAAGAACGGTAAAACAGGCTTGTTTGAAGCTCTCAGATCTCCTATCAGTAAGTTTTTAAAACTGAAAGGAAGCCTCCTTTTATTCTCCTCCCTCTCTTCTAGATCAAAGTGAGGGTCCTTTGAACCAGAAGTAAAACAGAACTCATAGACATAGAAGTGTAACAAATTGATAAAAAGGCTGGGGCCAGAATGAAAGCGTGAAGGGGATCAGAGGATAAAGGAAGAGTCATTCGAAAAGTATCAGGGGAAAAATAAAAAAAACAAAGATGATCAAATAAGATGGATAAAGTTTAATGTTAAAACCAGACCTTTTGTGTCTATTCCTAGAATGGTTGCTGCTTAAAATATCAAAGAGTATATTTAGTCCTGATTCTAACTGTCATTAATATTCTCTGTAATAAAAAACCCTCCAGCACTCCCGCACTCAGAGAGAAAACAGTTGTTTTCAGAAGATTTTAACATGTATTTTGTGCATTTTGGTTTTTTTGTCTCAGCCTGCAACCATATGCTGCCTTTTGTTATCACGATTAACATCTGCATAACTGGCTTACCTTTAAGTGAAATACTCAACATATTTTAATGCAATCATATGGGTAAACAGCTCCTGACTGAAAGTCAATACAAACAAATGGAACAGTTCCTATCAGGTCTTCCTTTTCTCAATATTTTTCATTTAATTATCAAGGTTAACATTGTAAGGCAGTGTTAGTGCATCTTTACAAACTATTTTTGAGTTTGTTTGGATGGGGTTTTTTTAACATTTCCAGATGTAGATATTTCCACAGGATCTCACTACAGAAGACAGCTATGCTAATCAAATTAAGAAATGAGAAAGGGAGCTACTCAGAATTTATTGTCTAATAGAGAATGACACCTATGAGAAAAGGAGAAAGAAAACAAACATACAGATACCCAGAAAACAAGAAGATCCCTCAAGGAAATAGACTGATGAAATATGTTGAGGATGGGGGAGAAGGAGAAATCAGGGGTCTTTATGTTCATCTAGCTCAATGGGGAGGGAAATCCTAAACCCTAACGTGGCCCTTTGCTCTCTCAAATATTTCAGTCAGGGCAGAAAAGCCACCCATTTCACCCTTTTTTTTCCCCAAAATGTCCAGTCTGCATTGTTAACTTCTGTTCATTCAAGTCTCTGCAAAAGATTCACATCCTTTGTGATTGTCTCCTTTCACACAGAAATCTCATTTCTCCCTAAAAGAATACATTAAGTTCAGATACTTCTGAACTTCTGAAGGAAAATTTTTTTTTAAAGCACCAAGGGGTAGACTGGCCAGTTCAGTTCTACTGGTTCACCATGACAAACCAACAGCTGTTAGATAACTAATATCTGGGATCTTGTGCCAGAAAAATGAGGTAATTTTTTATGTTGTCCTGTTCTCAACCGGGATAGAATTTATTTTCTTCCTAGTTGGTACAGTGCTGTTTTAGATTCAGGATGAGAATAATGTTGAAAACACGCCAATGTTTAGTTGTTAAGCAGTTCTTGTTTTCAGTCAAGGACTTTTCATTTCCCCTGCTCTGGCAAGGAGCAGATGCACCAGAAACCAGGAGGGAGCATGGCCAGGACAGCTGACCTGGGCTGGCCAAAGGGATATTCCACGCCATGGAACACCATGCCTGGTCTGTAAACTGGTCAGGGACAGGCTGAGCTTTGGTCAGTGGATGCTGAGCGATTGTGCATCACTTGCCTATTATAGGCTTTACTTTTTTCTCTCTCTTTTCATTGTCTCCCTTTTCATCACAATGAATATTATTACATTGTTCTATTTCAGCTATTAAACTGTTCTTATCTCAACCCGAGGACTTCATCTATTTTCCCAGTTCTCCTCCACATCTCCCTGGGGTTGCACGAGCTGCTGTGTGGCACTCAGTTGTCACTTGGGTTTAAACCATGACAGCTGCCTGTGATCACAGCCAAGGAACATCTAAACATACAACAGAAACATGGGGGGAAAAGATGACTGAGTCATAAAAGTCCTTAATTTTACATTGCCTGTACAAATAGCTTTTCAGGAAGCTTTCCTAATGAAGTCTCAACTTACACTTGAAACTCAATTACACCTCAGGTGATTTGACAGCAGGAAATGAATACATTTAACTCTTCAGGCATTTGCTGTTCAAGATCACCTGTTTAAAAATGTTTTTCCTGTCTGTAAAAGAACAAAGTGACAGGATATGAGTTACACTGAGCATATTAGTGAATCATTAATTATTTCAATAGTCAATAAAATTATTTCCAAATATGTAAACAACATCCTATAAAATTAGAGAAACATTTAGAAATTTGGGTTCACTATTTCTTAAATGACATTTTCTATCATCAGGTATGAGATGCCTTCTAAAAAAAATCATATAAATAGAAGAGAAAATATTTTGTTTGATTTTGTCTGTTGGTTTTGGGGTTTTGGTGAAGTTTTTTGTTGTGTTGGTTTGGTTTGCTTTTGTTCTTTTAAACTGGGATTAACAAATACCAACACAAGCACTTCGGTGTTTTTCATGGAGAATGTTATAGAAAGGTATTTAAATTCTGAGATGTATTAAGAATGAAACCTGAACGGCTATTATTTCACTAAACATGCAAAGGACAGACAAAATAGTTTTAAAATAATTAGGGAAGGAAACAGAGGTAGTACAAGTACCACAGGACTTCATGAACATTTTTTCCGACACATTGTACCTTAAAGAGCAGATGCTGTAAGGTAAGAATTCAGAATCAAAAGCCTCAAATATTCAAGTTTCAGTGAGTTTTATTTGTATTACAGAAAGCTTTTATCCAGTCTTCCAGCTTTCTGCAACCAACAGGTAGCAAGAAATCCCTCAAAAAATATTCCATTTTAAATTCTTTAGCAATTCAGACTTCTAGCAGTGTATGCAAACCTTCTTTCGTGGATTATATAGATTCCCAGGGCCTCTTTCCTACCTCCTCAACACCAAAATTCAACTCTCAGAGTGTTCAGAAATGACTTATCTTTACTCCCAACAATTATCACTTCCATACTAATTTCTATTAGGAGCCTACTTCAGAAGTCATAGGAGCCTCCAGTTTTATCAGACTGAACTAGATATCAGATATGTCCAAATTTTATGCGAATTTTGTCCCAAATGTGTATTTTCAGAGGGCACATGGGGCTAATGGAAGAAAAGCTTTTTTTCCTGTTTTAGGAGATCACTGAAAGAAATATATTTAATACCGTATATTTTTTTTAAATTCTTGTATTTCACAAATCTCTCATTTTAATGCATAAAGACTATCTTATTTCAAATAATCAACTATGCTTGAATGGAATAAACAAAGAGATCATGTAAAAAGGGAAAAATGGTTTCTTCTTTTTAACAGCCACTGAACCTCTTCCAGGAAGATTTTTAATTGTTTTACACTATATTGCCATCTATAGGATAGCACCTAAATATAACTTCCAAAAATTAAGCTGTGATTATTTCTTTATAGCTCTTCCTTGCAATTTGCAGACAGTGAAAAAAGGTGATGTGGTTCTATGATTCTATGTAAATAACTGATGGATATCTCATCATTGCAGCACAGCCACTGCACAAACAACTGCAAAATTCTAGTTAGGTAAATCATTAGTAAATAAAGGTCATTCCATTTATTGGGACCAGAGGAGACAGCACACGCACACCACCACAATCCCCAGAGGTCTTTGAAGTAATGACCATATAGTGAAATATTATATGCTCAACAATAGAGTATCTTTTGCTTGGCACTCAAACAGATTTCATCTTTTGAGCTGGTTGCACCATGTGCTCCACCTGGAGGACCTGCTGGATTCAGATCATCTTGAAAACATGATTAAGACTCATCCTCATGTGGTATTTTCTTCCCTATTGGCTTTATTCTCTACCTAGTGCAGTACACATTAATAAATCATATCTGGTACTGAAGCTTGATGATGAATAATCAAAATTAAAGCCATTCTTTTCATGTTTCCCACTCTAAACTTCTTTGTTGTTCATCTTTTGGGTTTTCGCTTTGCCTTAGGGTTTTCAGCTTTTTAGTTATTCTGACTGGGTTATTCTGTGAATTACTGAGTCTCCCATTTTACCAGGCATCATTCATCTTCCTCTGCAGTCAGATTTGCCTAGATAGGCAATTGTTCACAGTCCAGACATGCTGTTCCTTGAGTGCTTGTGTCCCAGTTCAATTTCTGTGCATCATGATGGAAGCATAGCACAGGAAGCAGAAATTATATGCAGTTGCTTTACACTGTTAGTGTAGTAATGTTAGCTGAAACTCTAAAACTCTGCTGTAAATTCCAGTCTTTCTCAGTAGCTCTTTTTATGTCTTTCTTCCTATTTCCATTTTAAAAGAATGACTTGTGCTGTTCAAAATCTTGTTGTGAAGCAAAGAAAGATATTACAGCAAGCAAAGAGTAACACATTGGGCCAGTCTCTTTGCACGACTACCTCTACCCACTTTCAATACATTTGGTTCTGCACATTGCCTGAAAAAGAATAAAAAGCTGCATGTGGCACTAAATTTATCCTAGCAGGCAGTTTTATGTCCCTATAGTAAGAATCCAGATTTCTTTGTATTCAGAGAGAGGGAAGTCAGGAAAAAAAAGCTGGGAAACCAAGGTTTATGGAAACTAGAAGGAGCTTCTGCTCTTATTTCACTGCAGAAACAGAATAATTTGCAGCGGGTCTTTATTCCTTTCTATTTGTATTTTATGACACTGAAGTTCACATTTTTTGCATTTCACACTTGTTCTTACCGAATCCTGCTCCACAGGTTTGAACTTCCAGAAATACGAGCTCTAGAAGGCTCTAGAAAGAACAATACCCCAGCAGGGCCAGATAATACGGCACTATTAAGAGTACCAGAGAATCTGTCTTAGGACGCCAAATTTTTAGTAGAGCAAACACTTTTAGGAATAACACAACAAAAACTGAAAAGATCCGTGGTTTTTATCCTGCTAAAAATACACAGTGAGCCTGAGATAGGTCAGGCAATATTATGCAGTTATCTCCCAGCATTAATGCTTTTGCTTCCTGTCTTGAAGTCTGACAGGTACAATTTTAGCTCTGTAAGCAGATGGCTCATTCTGTGCATTAAGGTATATAGCAAATAGTACAAAGATCCTCAGCAAATGCCTCATCAGAACTTCAAAATACATGAGTTCACCATACCTGAGAGATTCAGATGGCAACTTTTAAATGAAAGTAAACAGGAAAAAAACCCTCTACTTTTACAGAATATTAGGGGTGAGTGTTGTTTAATAATTACTTTATAATTTAAAGATTTAGTAATGAAAGCTAAGAATGGCTAATGACGGCCAGTGAATGTGCAGCAAAATTTTCTAGTTATTCCATGACTGAATGTGACTCTGTAAAGAGGAAATATCTGCATGTCCACGATGGTGAGCCAATCTTCTGGGTTTATCCTGCAGTTCATGCGAGGGCTCAGCTGATTTTTCAAAATGTGTAAAAGGCAATTATACATGATGAGATGCTATAGAGTTCCCACTGACCTACTTCTTCTTTTCAGCATCATTCAGTAACATTTAGACAGATATCTTTTCCCTCTTCCTGAACAAGAAAGGTATTAGCTCTCCTTACCAGGTCTCACTTCACTGAATTCACAGCAGTTTTCAATGAAAGAATTATTACATGAATGGAGGTGCTTAACAGATACATAACTTCTATCCACATTAACATACTTTCAGCACTCCCACTTGTGAAGCCGCCCCAAACCCATGCTGAGAAATGCATTCCCTGTACTACTTGTTACATCATCCCCTCATTTTCTCGCTCTGAGGTAGACTAAATTAAATTATTAAATATTAAATAATTAAATTTTCCGTACATAATTTTAAGCAGACAGTATGGAAGAAGATTTTATATAAGTTAAAATGGTCAGTAATCCCATGAAGAAAAATATTTCAGTTTCTCTGCAGCACTTAAGAAAAGCTAATAGCATTTTTGTGCTTGTTTCTCTCTCTGATGTCAAGTAAATGAACATATTGCCAGGCTCCCACAAACAGGTATTATCAGGTTTGCATGGCTTTGTTATTTCAAAACCAATTGCCTCAAACAAGGCAAAGTGAAGATTACTCATACTCCTGCCTCCTGCTGAGCCTGATGCTTTAAGAAAGGCTTTTAGTCTTATGTAACGCAAAAAGAAGTGCCAACATATTCTGAAGAGCAGAAAATACACTTTTTCTCACATTCTTATGCAGTAAGTCATGGAGTTAGCTGGATGTTTGTTATGGAACTTTCCAAAACAAAGGCAAGTTTAGACCAAGCAGATGAAAGTTCAGTAAATCAAAAGCGAGTAAAAATAGGGTATTTGGAGAGAAATGTCTTAGAAATTTTGCTTTTGCAGAGGCAGGCCCTCTTGGATATTTTGATTCTGCACTGAATTACCAATCTGAATGCTTAAATTTTCACTTAGGACAGAAAACAGAAGGGAAAATGTTATTTTTCTGAAAAATATCAAAGTCCATCAGGAAGAACATTGGTGGTATCAGAAAGGACTGCCCAGAACAATGCACTTTTGTGAGATGAAGGTTGTCTATCTGTGTGAGACTATTGTGATCCAACATCCACAAAATGCAGCACAAAATGGAAAGGCTGAATAAGCCCCAAATATGTGCTTTGGATTACATTTATGTCTAAAGTTAGAAGCTGAGCAGCATTAGCAGTTTAGACGACCAAAGTACCCAAAGCCTTCGTTTTTTACTTGAATCTTTAAATTTATTATTCTTAAAAGCAATCTTTCTTAAAAAATTCTGCAATTATTCTCATTGAAACCTATCTTATGAAAGTATTAAGTTTAGTACACAGAAGAGAAAAATGTTTATTTTTAGGCTTAGTCTCATGAAAATACCAAGAGAAAACAGCTAATGGAGACATTTTCTCATCTTTCACTTTTCTTTTTTTTATGTCAGGGTAAATTCAGCATGAAATATTACCAAAAATTAAACTGCCAGTTGAACTTTACACAAACTTTAAAATAAATTACGAAACAGTAAATTTGGTCAAGTAAGATTGTGCTTCCCTCTGAGTTACCTCACAGTCTTGATGGCATTTTTCAGAAAGCTAAAGTAGTAAACACTTGTTAAGCACCCTGACTTCCTTTTAAATTCAAAAGCTGTCTTCAGGATTTCACTTTCTCTGTATTTACTTTACTTTTTAATATTTCATTTCATGCAGGCAGTAGTTACAGGTGGAGTCTTTAAGTATTCCAATTAAATCATTAATGAAGCTATAGCTTCTATTTCCCAGCAGAGTGAAAGCATTTATAACAGAGGTCCTGGCTCGTGGCAATTGCACAAAACTCCATCTGCTCATCTTCTTTCTCAATTAGTGGCCAGAAATGCCAAAGAATAATTCTGCCTCTTCGTTTAGTCATGCAGCCATGGCCTTTGCCCACTTAACCAGCCAGGCTGCTACCCAAGAAAATCAGAAACTTAAGTCTGAAACTCACTGAATGTTTTGGTGGAATCAGTGCCCACCCTCCAAGCACTTCAGGGATACCAAATGTGTGAGACACAGCCCAGAGCAGTGCTGTGAATCACCAAGCACATACCTGTGCTTAGTCAGCACAGTAATGACATAATTGATATTTTTCACGCAACGAAGTCAGAATGACTGAAAGTTTACTGTTGGGCTGCAAGTTTTGAAAGAGAAGCTGCTAAAATAAGCAAATGATAAAATTATTCATAATAGCTGCCTTTGAATCATGTCCACAATTCCGTCAGCTGGGCAAAACCAAACTGCAGCAAGTGATGAGCTCACATTGTCACTGACACACAGCTGGAGTGTGCTGGGGCATCTGATTGGATCCCTAAGTTCCCCCCGTAATTAACAAATACTCAGCTGCTTGCTTTGAAAGACAGTAACGTGGAATTTAAACAACTTCGTATTATGCAAGTAAGACATTTTAATTTTGTATAAGAAATGGACTGCACACACCTCTCAAATTGACATTTCCAGCTTTTGAAGGTGGATTTCTTTTTCTCCACCACCTTAGACTGCACAGAACAGAGTGGTCACAGGTCAGTGTGTTCCAGCCTTAGTGGAAACACTTTCAGACACAATGGACAAAGCAGCTGCTGCATCATTTCACCTCTTACTGATTGCTTTTGATGTCCAAAAAAAAAGCTCCAGCTTCATAATCACTATAGAAAAGGAGAAATTAATGCATCAGAAGATCAAATAGGGATATGTTCTATTCTCTTTCCTCCTGGGTAGCCAAAGAAAAGCGGGCATTTTGGATGGGGTCAGCAGATTCCATTTTTAATTTAAATTATCATGCCACAAAGCCATAAGAAAAAGGCAGTGAAGGAGTCTCAGAGCAAAACCTAACTGCGGCACTGATGGGGCAGCCATGCACGGCACCTCTCCTAACCCAGAGAAATTCTACAAAATTACCTTTCACATAGAAAATCTACATCTCTGCCTGGATTTAGTGTTCAGATTTTTTTTTTAAGCCCCAGATATCTGTGAGATTCCATTTATACTACCTACAGTTATTCAATGACTATATAAAAACATAAATATCCCTACCCTTTCTCTGGGTCATTGCAAAAATATGTACCATCCACACTTTTTAAAATTTCTGGGTAAATATATATATATATATATATAAAATCACAGGAAAAAAAAAACATAAACAAAAAAAACCTCAAGCAGGACACTAAACCACCAAGAGACTGTGAGAAATTTATCGTGTTGTCCTCAGCTTCTAGAGAATATTCCCTCATGAGTTTCTGACATCAAGCCTAGATGATGATGATCTCCCAGCATCTAAGATAAACATATATTAGTAGAACCTGAATGAAATGCTGCCCAAACTCCACACATATTACCTAGCCAGAGAAGAGGCCTTACCCAGGGAAAAAAGAAAAAAAAGAAAAAAAAAAAAAACCAAACTTTAATTTAATTTAACAAAAAATATTATCCTACTAAAATCAACAGAAGTTGCACATAAATTTATCAACGTTCTTCAATTGCACATGACTAATATAAATGTCCTTTTCCTGACTGACGGGGTCTGAAGTAGATAGATAAATATTTCAAGTAATATTTGGACCAAAATACCTCAGCACTGTATTTTGAAGTTGATATTACTTTCTTTAATTGTATAATATCCTGAGCTGTATATTCAGCAGCTGTCGAAAAATCAGGCTCTTTCCCCACTGCCATGGCATACCTCTTCCTTACAATAAACAACCTCCCAGTCCTTTCTCCCCTCAAGGAAAACCCCCAAGCTCAAAAGCCACAAACTTTTATCTTTCCTAGCTGAAATCATACTTTTATTTGGCATGCCATGGTGGAGGGGCAGCATTTTCTTAACTGACAGTTATGGCAATATAGAAGTACAGAACCTAGGACTGCTTTACCATCTAAATCTTGCTGTTTGGGCAGAATCTCTACAGCTAAGTAGAAACACCTGTCCCACTTACAGCAAGCCACTGTCCCAACTCATCTGAAAGGCAGAGGAAGGGTCATGTTACACGCCCCAAAGGCAAAACTCTGTTACATGCAGTATCCAGGACATTCTCACCTATTGCAGAAATTTTGACTGGCTGAGGGAAGATTGTCAAGCCAGGCAGGAAATCAAAAGCAGAAAAATAAAGGGGGATTTCTAGCTCAGCACGGGTAAAAACATTTGCACACCAGAGCTTCTTCTAGTGCAAACAGTTCTTAGGACTTGCAGGCACATTTTCTCTGTTATTTCTATAACCTAATGCATGTAAATGCAGCTTCTGCACATGCAGAGTGGGTGTCAGGCTGAAAACATTGAAAATTTCCAATAAGAAACATTGCACAAGAGGCTGGGCTTCTTACACTCCCAGGGAAAAGCTGTAATGTACAGTATGAATCTCTAGTTATGGGTTCAGTAGAAGGTCTCTTAGTGAGCTCATTTAGCATGCTTTATAGGGTTCAAACTATGGTTTGCCAGTAATTCCCATCTCAGTCACAATGGTAACAGTGTGGTGATCTGCTTAAGAGATAGAAATTAAAACAATTTATTGTATTAATTAGCATCTTCTCTTTTACACTGAGATACTTGCTTCAAGTAATCTGACAACTTAATTGAGGACATCATCGATTTTAATTAACATTTTTCTTAGGAGAAAGGCTTTTACTCTTGATGGTGCTGGAAATTAACAGTAGGGGGGAAAAAAGAAACCCTAATCAAAGAACATTCATTTCTGGCTCCGCTGCAGAATTTTGAAATTCACAGCCTTTACCCTGTATGATTTTGATACATCAAAAATATAGGTGGAGAAGGACTAATAAGTCATAACATCCCAGACTATTTCAGTGATAGGACTTGCTCAAAATGGAGCGAACATGCATAATATCACTTTCTTTGGTCTCTATTCAGATCCAGAACAACTACTGTTTTCTTGCAATACTCACCAGTTTACTTTTCTTTCATTGACTAATTTTTCATAGTTTTTCAAAACCTGATACCAAGCTTAACCTTCAGGTTGAAATGATTCCTTACTCCAACCCATCTGCTAATGTAAGCAAAACGTTGTGCCTTAACAAGACTATTTAAAAGAATATGTTTAATTTTTGTTTATAAAACATCCAAAATCTGTTGGACAGTAATTTTTAGCTCTGGAAAAAAAAAAATTTTAAAAATTGAAGATAAAACTCGTATTTGAAAGAACAGGAAGTCTCTTTCAGATTTTGTAACAGAACAATACATTGACCAAATCCAAGATGTCAAGAGCAGGGTCAGATCCCTTTATAGGCACTAAAACATTTTAAAAACAGAGCAGAATAATTCAAATGCTGTTTATCATGTGCAAAGGGCCCTATCACTTCAAGGGAGTTGAGTACCAGATGAATCAGAACCAGTTCACTAAACACTAGACAGGCAAACCCTTTCTCCCCCTATTCATTACAAAACCAGAGGAAAGAAACACTCAAAGAACTCAATCTGCAGCATTATTTTTGTAGGTTTTGCACAAAAGTATCTAAATGCATTCAGGAAGAACAACCAGAAGACCTTCTCAATGTCTTTATTTCCATTTAACCACATCCTTAATTTATCTCTCTTTTCAAACCTACAAACAGATCATGGCGACTTGTCACTTTAGACTTTTGTCCTACATAATTGAAGTTAATGAGAGATTTGTTACTGAATTTATTCCAAGCACAAACTGTCCCAATTCATGGGCAGAGACCCACAGTTCCAATTAGCTTTAGCCAGCAGATGTAAATATTCAGTACTTGTTCACATCCAAAGCTGACAGCTTTACCTTTTCTATTATTATTTGAAGTAATAATTACTGACAGCAGGTTCCACTCTATATCACCCAAAGCAAGCTCACTGCCCTTTAGCTATTTTCATCTGTCTTTGTGAATGAAAGACACCAAGACAGAGTTTAAAGATGAGGGAAAAAAGGCTTTTGGGCATTTGAGATTGCAGGTGGAATGCAGAGGAACTGTCTCAGGTGTCTCGTGCAGACACTGTGCAGGAAATGACAAACCAAAGCCAAATGCCTTCAGACTATACTCCCCCTCCACCTTGTCTCCCCTTTTCTTCTTCTATCAAACATTGTAAAATCATTGGTAAAAGTCTGAAGGATTTTTCTTTCACTTCCATTCTATCAACAGTGAGAGATTTTAAGTATTCGTTCCTTGCTTTTAAAGCATCAGATGCAAGGCAAGCACTCCACAATGCTTCACAGCAGGTACATGCTGACTTACTGTCGTAACAACATTGCTTATTTTGCTGTTGACTCAGGTTATCGTTCTCCTTAAAGGACATCTTCCAAGAACCCGACCTAAGGCTAATTTCGGCTTAATTACACATGAAATTGAGAGCATGAAAAACCTCTCCAGGTTTGCTTGATTGCTTGATGTTATAAACCAGTTTAAGTGCTTCTCTGGACTGGTGCATACATGAAGATATGGGAAATGATTCAGCCATTAAGAAGCAAACGAGATCTAAGGACTGTCTTGTAGCTTCGTTATAAAGTACTGTTGTTTTGAACCAAAAATACAGCAGGGTCCAACACTTAAATTTTCATTAAAGTCAGTGTGATCTTACAGCATCCACGAGTGCTTTGTCAGAATTAATAGTGGGGGGAGGGTTCAGAACATTGGCAACACCTCTCGTAACCATAACAGCTTCAGGATTTCAGAGAAGGGGGCGTGGGCACAACAAAAACCGTCTCGAAAAACAAACCAGAACAGTCATTTGGTTAAATAAATAAGTTTGGCCATATCTATTGTTATTCTTGGTAAATTTGGCCAGTGTAAAAAAATCTCTCAGGATATTTATATGAAGAAGCATAATTGGGTTATTTATTGTGCAGTAAAATTATGTATTTTACTCCTAGAATCCATTAATAATTTTAAAAAGTCACTAGAGGAGAGTACAAGCAATAAGATATTGTTTCCATCTCTGCTTCCTGCAGCTTTGAAAACAAATAGCTCTTGTTGGGGTTTTCTTGTGTTTGTTTTGGGATTTTTTTAGATTTAGTTCACATATTACTCCTTTATACAAACTATCATGTATTAAAATTCTACATAACCTGTGGAAGAAACAGATCCAGGATTTTATATTACCTGTGCCAGAGCTCAAATTATAGCATGTGACACAGAGAAACTATCCCACCATTTATAAGCCATGTTTAAAGAAACTCTTTATTAAGCCTGAAATGAGAAATATACCTGAGATCCAAGTCTGGACTAACAGACTTGATGTTGGGCAAACCTGTTAAAGTCCTAGAGCATTTAATCTCAAGAGGCAGTGACACTTGTAAAGTCCAGAAGCTTAAGTCAGATTTAAGCTAGTCCAAAGCAGAATATCCACTTACATGGCAACCCACTTATCTTCTGTAAAATAGACGCACAGTGCAAACACGTGGTTTGACTTTTAATTTTTTTTTAAGTTTTAAAGAAAAGCAAATAGGAAATCTTTCCACTGGAAAAAAAACCCCATGTAATTTATGCAGGAAGAGTAAACTCCTGCTTTCTCCAAGGAAGATAAAAGCCAGCTCCACTAAAGGCATGAGTCAGCAGCAATCTCTGTTAGGATTCAGCAAAGCCAGAGACATCTCAAACTCCAAAACTGTGCAGCAGAATTTCACATGTTTCACTGATGCCAGCAGCTTATGACTCAGCCTCCTCCTCCTCCTCCTCGCTGGAGTCCCCCATCTCTCGGAATGACGCCTGTCACAAAGCTGCCATGGCAAACTGCCACCTGAGCCTTCCCCGTTACACACTCCTGATGCTGGGATACCCTCAGTGAGGTTTTGTGAAGAGCCACTGAAAAAAGCATCCACACAAAGCTTAGCAGTTTGCACATTCAATTCCATGATGCACCACAGGAATCCTTCAGCCTTTCTGACCACAAACCTTCAGGGCAGGTCTCTGAAAGTCACTGCAAGAAAACGTGAGATCCAGAAACCTACATCCTGGAGATGGCACTCACTGGGATTAAGTGGTGAAGCATCTAAACTTGTGAGTAGCTCTAATGAGCTTTAATACCACCACTACACCAGATGGGAAACAGGTTATACCCTGTAGAAAAAAGCTTTGGTGGGGCTTTCTGAAGGAATCTGGAGATATAGTGTGACCTGGTTCCACAATGTCTAGGATAAAGAAGCTGGATCTCGAGCTTGATTTGGTTCTCAGCAGGACCCTCAGCATTCTGTGTATTTCTAAACAAGCTCTGCAAGCTTCATAACTTCACCTGTAAAATGGAGTCACCCTCAACATTTTACCCATCCTTTCTGCCTAGTTTGTAATCCTTTTTAACAGGTATTTTTCCTTATTCTTTGCCCAATGGCCTCACACTTGGTATGCAGGTATTTTTAGGAATGTTTCAGAGTATTACAGGTGTTCTATCATCACCCTGTAAGGAGAAGCCCCACTGTGGGCTCTGTATTAAGAGCAGTGAATGATATTGAGCCAAAACCTAACCCAGACCAAGGCACCCTATTTCTTGTGAGACAGGCACAGTATGTGCTATGCTGTGCAACTGTGAGCCACTGGTTCATCTATTGCAGGTTTTATTAAGTTCTTCTTGAGAAGAAACCATCAGGCAAAAGCTGCAGCCAGAGCAGAGGGTGCAGATGGCCAATGCACCCTTCGGGCTACATCCAACTTTCTGGAACAGGAATACATCAACAACATGATGATTTGGATCAGTAGGGTCTGACCAGAAACAAACTGCCAGCAGTGAACAAGTTTTCAGAGCAGTCTCATCCCAAACTGGAACCCTGCACAGTATTTCCTCTGTACCTGAAGCAGTTCAGTATCAGAGGATCTCAAGTGTTATACAGTTTATTTAAAGATGATTTTTTTCCTAACTGAATCTTGAGTGAGTCATCAATCACTGAGCTATTCTGTGCTGGTTTTCCTCTACTGCAATCTAACATTAAACTTTGTCTTACCAGTTATGACAGTTTTTGAAACATTTTTGAAATGCAACCCCGTTTGCCTCATCTGTCTTCCTGTCACCTTCCCATTCCCTCCTGCTCTCCTCCTCCCCTGGCATCACCACTTCCATTTCTCCTCCACAGGGGAACAAAACCAGACTGTAATTACTGTCTGCATTTACTCACTCCCACATCTTAATGGAACCAAATTGCTGATCTCTCCACAACCCTAAAATATATCTCAGTCGTCAGTTGAAAAAAAACCAGTATTGATTTACCAAACCATGCAGTCTCCCAACATCCAAGTGCTATCCCACACCACTTAACCCTGTGCTAACAACTCAAAAATATTTCAATACTTACCTTTACTACCATTGCAGCGTTTTGTTTGGTGTTTCCTTAGTCATACCACTTATATCACATGCCATTTTATATTATTTATGAATTTGGCCCTCAATGGGTAACCATGTTCTAGACAATTTAAGGAAATGCTCATTAAAAAGACTCCCATTTTGAAGGGAAAAAAAATACTATAAATATATAAAACATCAAAATTACCAGCAGAAGTGGGAACTAAGTAGATAGATTCCCTCTTCTACATCTAGGTAATTCAGTGAAAGTTGCAATAGTAATCTACTTGACAGCCTTTTCCGGTGGACAGGACACTAAACTAACCTCCCGGCAGATTCTGCTGGTGAAAATGCTCTCAGCTTCACCTAATGCAGTCAAGAAACTAATGAGCTAAATCAGCCCACCAATTTCAATAGCTTAAACCTACACATTTAAGAAGTTATAGAGAATATTCGTGCAAACAGCTCCTTTAACAAGCACCCACAAAGAGGTGATGACAGATCGTGGTAACTTCTTCCTGGGAGACAGAAGCCCTGTCTAAAACCTGGCTTACCTAGGGATTAAAGCATCTTAATTTGTGTCTACAGTATGAATTTACGTCATTAGACCAATTTAATTTATGTCATTTTCAACTAACTTAGAAATTAATCCAGCTTTTCCATTCAAAATAGGCCTGCCAGAAAGGTCAGTTATACAAGGAAACAAAGGTAAAATTTTCCTGTAAATTTTCCTGCTCATTTTCCTGTAAATTTTCCTTAAACAAAACCAAAATAACCAAACCACCCTTTCATTTGAGCAGAGCACACAACTAGGTAACCATATAATTCATGTGTAAGACAAAGTATCTTCTATATGGGTGGGTTTTACAAGTATTTGTACCAATACATTGCTCAAGGAGAGGAAGAAAACACATCTTTAAAGGTGATCTTTGATTAGAGCAACAGCAGCTCAGATGGTGGAGTCAGCACAAAAGCAAAAACCTCTCCCAGCACCTCTCACCCGGTGTTTGGGCCCCAGGACGTGGTTCTGTTCACACACAGTGATGCTGGGCCCCATCTCCTGACCCACTGCCTGATGCCAGCAGCAGCTCCCAGTGCTCCTGTCACAGCACAAGGCAGAGCCCCAGGTGGGATCATCCCACCTCCATTATCCACAAGGACAGAAATCGCCCGATCAAAATGTCCAGGTGATCACAGCAAGTGGACTGAAACATATTCTGTACAGGAAAGCAAAACAAAAGCCAACAGGTCAAACCAAACCGACTGGGGAGAAATTCCTTCCACGTTCCACACCTGGCAACTGATTAAGAATTGTTAAAATTTACCAATAAAATTTATTTGTACATACACTCTCTTCTAAAAATTCTCTGGAATGCTCTACGGAACAGACTTTGCTGAGTTTCTTCTCTTCCCAGGAAGATTTTGTTTTGTTAAAGTTGCAGACAGGCTTACTACAGAGACTAAAATTGAGAGTCAGACTGTTCTGAAGAGTTATTATATGCTTATTTAACATGTACAAGACAAATATTTATTTAAAGCATCTATTTTCTTCCCCTAGTACAGAATGGGTTGGGTTTTGTTTTTTTGTTTTTGGGGTTTCTTTTTAACAGCATGTGGCTCTATTAATCTCATTTTAACATTTTCATCTTCTCTGGTTCTAATTCCTACATCACTGCAAGACTGCATCTCATCACACACATCTAATGCATCATTTTAGTTTGAGTCATTAATCTTTGCTTTCCTTTCAAAAGATAAGCCATGTTTAATAGCTATGTCATACAATCTGCATCAAGGTTCTGGAAGAACTACTTTGCAAACTTCGGGAAAACATTGTAGCTATACCAAATTTAATTACACATCCAAATATCATTTTTAAGAGGCCAAAAGTTCTCTCTACAACAGCAAGAGCTAGTAATAAATTTTAAACAATTTCTGCTTGAGTCTTGGGAGAAATAAAAGAACACAATCAGTTCCCTCATGTCCCTCTCCCCCAGGCTAGTTAATGTTATCTTTATGCAATAAAGATAAGGATACAGTCTTAAAAAGACGTTAGCTTTGATAAATATTTAGCAACCCAAAAGCACCCTCCCTGAAGAGGCAGAACACTTACAGAAGATTAGATTGCCAAGAGAATAAATGAGTCCTACGCTGATATTGCACACCTTGAGAGAGGATTTAACCTGTGACAAGCACCATGGCTTCAAACATTTCTCCAGCTGCCACCGCTTGCTCATCCCATAATTAGTGACAGCACAGCCTAAGCACTGCCAAGCACATAAAGGACACTAAGGCATAACATCCAAAATCATGTTACTTTCATACATTGACATATTTGATAACTTTGCATTAAATCTTCATAAATGTTTTCTAAAGTGCTCCAACAACACTGAGTCTCTTCCACCCAATGTTTTAGCTGATCACTGCACACAAACACCACATCACCCACCACATTCTGGATTTCTCCAAGCAAACTTAAGGCACAGGAAGTGACACAGAGCTATTTGCTTCTCCTCTTGACTCACAAGACCGTTGTGATGCAACTGGTGCCTAAAATGAGGTTGTAGAGACGGAAGAGACTAGCAATGAAGATTTTGTCAGAACTACTGCAAGAAGGTACTTTTTGTGCTTCATTCCTGCTTGACCTTTTCCCCGAGGAGAAGGAGGTGGTGGCACTCTTTAGAATGATCATCCAGCCTTTCAGCAAAAATATGTCACACATGGGAGTTAAAATAAGGGTAACATAGGACGAGTTAAAGGAGTGAACCCAACTCAGATTGGTCAACCAGTCCTTATCTGAGGGAACACATCTAATTATATTCAAAAGACTTCATTAAACTTTGAAAGGAACTCTTTGCTTCTGAATTTTAGTGGAATAAGAACTATAAATAGAATCATGCACTCAATTAATAGTGCAGGCTCCTTGCAAGAAGAGGATAATATGAGAACTCATCATAGTCCTTCACATCATAACTAGGGTTTCAGATAAAGAGCAGATTTCAAAAATGCCTCATTTCTTGAAGAAAAATGGTTTATTTTTTAGGAGAACTGATGATTTTAGCTAGCTGTGAATGACCACTGGGGTTTCTTAGAGCAGTATCATCATTTCAAGAAAGTGTTAAATGTTCTGTATGAACCATAGACACATATAATATAATTCAAAACTAAGAAACACAGCTATTCAAAGTTCATTGGGACTCCCATTAGTATAAGCAAGTGATCAGCTTCAGGAAATCATTATGCTAAATAAAGTCACGTTCCAAGCCATGCAGCTGTTTCTCTGATTCCTGAATTCATAAGCCCAAGATGTTTTCACAGCTTTTATTTAATGAGTGTTCCTCAACATATAGTTAGACCTAAAGACTCAAAAATAAGAAGGTGAATAAAAAGCAGTAAAACTTCTCTGTTTTTTTAAAAATCTCATTACGTTTTAAGCCAACCTTATGAGCTGGAGAAGTAAATAGTGAGTTTTGACCTCCTGAGGTTCATAAGAGCAAAACAGCTTCTAGGAAGAAAGCTAGAAACACAATAATACACAAATGTATTTAGATGGTCTGCTCCTTTAGTCTTTCCCATTGGCAGTAAATTTAATAAAGATGTTTATTGTCAGCAACTGAAACACTTCAATTGAGGAAGACCTCAATTCCACCCCCTCAGTCCTTTCCTTCACTGTATCTAATCAGACAATATATAAACACTATTGCATTCTCCACAGCCAGGCGGGTCCCTGTGTGTGGGCTGGTTTTGATTTCTCCTTAGAACTGGATTCACAGTTCCTCTGTACACTGCTTTTCTGACATTTTTATTCCTAACTTCCTTTCTCAAGTCTTTCTTCATGTCCGGATGCCAACAGCATATGGACTCAAAATCTCCCTGGAAATATCTGCAAAAATTCCATTTGAAAAAAGTGACTCTTTTCCCCTTTAAAAACTGTGTTTTCAACAAACACCATAATCTCTCCTCATGATTTGACCAGTCCATTAAAGTCAGATTGAATTCACTGATCTTAACTCCTGCATCCTAAACCCTCGAGCTCCAGAGAGTAATGGTATCCCCAAAACACCAGATCAGCTCTTGCTGCAAATCCATCCATATTGTTTATCTCGGTGTGTTTTTTACTCAGCAGAGCATTCAGCAGCTCAGTAGCATTAAGACCATGCCAATTCCAGAATTATCTAGCAAAGCAGGGATTTCACAGATAAAAGCAGGCATGCCTTTGGTGCTCGGGATAGAAAAGCACGAGTGTTGATTCAAACACGGGTGCTACAATCAGGTGTAGAAATCTCTTGTTGACCTAGGGCTGCTTGATTTTCCTACATCCACACTCTGCTCAGTGTTCACACTGTGCAGGGCAGCTCATAGGAACCACAACTGATGGAGCCCTGACTTCTTTGGACACTGCACTTTGTCCCCTCAACACCCCTGAGAGCTCCCTGGAACTCACTGACTTCTTAATGCAAACTGCCACTTACAGAGAAGTTCTGAACTTGTAAGGAAACGTGATGAAACACATCCATATAATGGATTAGATGATCCAAGACAGGGAGAGGAAAACAAGGTATCTCATTAATACCCTGCACAGTGGTGCTGTCTGTGTTCTGCTGGTGTTTAAGACAGCGAAGAGTATTTGTTACATTATGCTAAAAAGCCTCAGGCCTCTCGAAGATTCATTCTGTGAAACGAAAAAAAAATCCTATTAAATGCATTTGTGCTGGTAATCTCCCTATATTATAGTAAAATAATCTGT
Source organism: Eulacestoma nigropectus (assembly GCA_013397775.1). NCBI lineage: Eukaryota > Metazoa > Chordata > Aves > Passeriformes > Eulacestoma > Eulacestoma nigropectus. The sequence goes on from VZTE01004277.1 coordinate 396,590, forward strand.
GGAAAAATCAGAGTGCTGACTATAAGCAAGGCATCCAAAATGAACTATAGAACAAAATAGAGAGCTGGAATTTTTGCATTTAAAAAGTTTTAGACCAAGGACCTCCACTTTATCAGCAGGTATCACCAAGAAACCACTAAACCTTGCAAATTTACACAAATCTTAGGGAAGAATACATATCATCTATTCATAAAGAAATCATATGAGAAAGGAACCGAGTGGAAAAGGAAAAGAAGGCATATGGGATATGGTGGCTGAGAAACTTTCTAGGCTTACAAGACACTGAAGTTTTTTAAGAGAACACAGCTTATTTTCTCTAAATTAATTTATCCCAAATGATTAGAGTGCATTGAACCAATGCAAACATTATTCCATTCTGTTCTGACACCTCCTGCCAGCAGACGACTTTCCATTTAGTAAAAGCCATAGTCTACTTGGAAAAAGCATAGCTAGAATCAAACTCGAGTGTCTCTATCCTGCTACTAATCTGGCTTCTTTTAGAATTACAATGTGCAGCTTTCCAGCTCTTATCCACAATGAATAACTTTTCCTCAGTCATTAAAAAATACTTTTTCTAAGCTGCTTCAACGTGAACTGCTCAGCTCAGAAACACTGGAGAAGATTTTATTTTATGCCTTGGGATAAAGCTTTCACTAGCCAGGCATTATAACAACCCCTTAATAATTCCATGCTGATCTTGAAAATTTCAAGCCTATTCCTTCTGCTACTGAAGAATTGTTCAGAACTACAGCCAAGATTCACTTGATCCCAGTTACAGAGATGCTGCAAGCACATAACTGTAAAACTGCAAGACCACACAGTTCCTGTCCCTCTCCGTTTTCTTCCCCCACAATCTCATGCTTAAAAATATTATTATTTGACATCAAATAACTCTTAACACCTGTAAATGGAATGCTTGAAATGTGCAGAAAACTGTGTTTACAGTTAACACCTCCCTCAGCTGAAAGGGCTTCTCAAGCTATTCCAATATCCTTTGTGCTGTGTGTTTACCTTGCAATAACCACTTGGCTCACATACAGCTGGGAATAAGTGTTTTATTAATGGTAGTTCCAATGTGAATTTACTAACAGTCCACACAAAGCTAAATTATAATGAATTACAAAGACAAATAGCATATTGGGCTCTCTATTCATTTGTACTGCAGCTAGTACAAGTCTGCTAGTTTCTAGTGAGATAAATCATGATAGCCTCAATAAGGGAAGGAACAGCTCCCCGTAACAATGCCAAAACAAACACATCACAAGGATCCCAGCAGTTTCTTCTACTACTATAAACTATAAAACAAAACAATCAACCTAAGGCCAAAGTTTGGCTGCTGAAACTTGATTACTTTAGGGCACTTAAATCTCAACGTGCAAGTCATTTCATCAAGGTCACACTTTGTACATAGGAAAAGATTAACTCTGATATTGTCTGGATCTATGTGCTAGGCACACTGATATTGAGCAGTAGAAGAATTCTGCATTCATACTCAATTACTGTTAAGATTATGGCTGTATTTTTGCATGATGTACAAAGCTACTGTTGCTTTTTATAAGGTGAAGTTCTCACAAGAGATCAAGAAAGCCAGAATAGAGTTGCCCACTGGTTGTTGCAGCTTCAAATCCCCTCATGATTTATTGCCAGAATGCGTTTAAACATGTCCCAACATATTATTTTTAGCACTGCCAAGCACAAAGATTAAAAAACAAAAAAATCGAATTCAGTGTCCTGCAAAAATCATAATACTGCCTTAAAAGCCATGAAACTTTGTTTGAAGAAAAGCTGTAAAGTCTCTTCCCTGCCTCCTGTTTTTCTGATGCTATTAGGTGTCCTTGCTTCAGATTGTCAAGGCTTTCTCCAAACAATGGTCAGAAACAATTTCTCTGAAAATGAAAGCCGTGATTCTCATGAACTCTGCGGACCACAGAAAACAAAGTGTGAAGTATCACAGAACCATGACAAAGCCTGGCAGTTTTTAGCTCTGTGTTTTTCTTCTAATTTCTGATACACTTCAGTGGCAAGCAGCAAATACTTTTGTCCTGGAAATGCATCTCTTTTGCGTGTGTATTCACCTGAGTCTTCCTGATGGGTTTGAACAGTACACTTGAGGCTAGGTTGACTCGTTTTACTCTAAAGAGATCGATTATTTCTTTCAGGAAAACAAGGTCACCTATCAATGTGTAAGACAAGGACAGAAAGGATACAAAGCCTTTATGATGAATTAACAAGCCTTCAATATAGGACGTTATATAAGTTAAAACATTCCTCACCTGCCCATTCCAGCAACAACTGTAAGCACTGCTACTTAATTTTAGAGATAAGAATAAACAGAGTATTTTGATCTTAATAAGTGGCACTGAAGTAAATCCAATCTTATGCAATAGGACGCAGGAACAAATACATATTCTGAAATCATTTATGCTTTAAAAATCAAACCATGCTGATTTAGGGCCTAACCTGCATGAGAGATGGAAGGGGTTGCCAGTGACTTCACTCCAGATACATTATGTCTTTTTACTATAAATCACACAAGACAAACACTTAAAGAACCAGCGCTGATTTATCTCTCAAACAGGTGATTTTAAGAATGACGTGATAACTGAAAAATAAGTCCCTCAATTTCAGGTTCTCTTCACATTTCTAAAAGCAGTGTGACATAAAAGCACACACGCCAGATGCATTCCATATTGTTTCCAGAGTATTTTTTGTCAAATAATGTTCTTATACTAGGAAAAAAAAAAAGAACATAATATATCTGCATACTTCGGAAATACTCCTTTAAACCCTCCAGACTAGAGGACCAAATACTATAGAATGTTTAAAGAATATTCTCAAAGCACTTAAATACCTGTGTTTCACTCATTTGTGCTAATATAAACCTTCTTGCTAAGGAGAGTACTGAAGCATAACAAAACAATCCAAAATCTGCCTGACAGGTAACACACCAGGGTGGAGGGCCATTAGCAATGAAAGTTACATGTTTCAGTAAGATACCCAAACCATTTTCAGCAGTAACTCAAGAGTGAAATAAAATATACCTTAGGTGGTGACTGCACTACTTGAAATTCGTGTTTCTGTGTAGATATCTTTGTTTATAACGTTATACTGAAAGAATCCCCATACTGCACTGCATTCTACATGTGCACTGCAATGGAGGTGAGATGAAAAATTATTCAGAGGAAATTATATAGAGGAAAAATTATTAAGTTCTTGTCAACTTTCCAGAAATGGTTTCCAACTGTTGTTAGTTACCTTTTGAACCTAAGAAAGGTCTTGCGTTAATACAGAGCACAGCTGATTCTTCAACTGAGAAATAATCTGTTATTTCCTGGTACGATAGATTACAAAGCACAATATTTATGATGTCGGTGTGATGTAAAAGCATTTAATATACCTGAAAAAATCCATCCCAAAAGCATAGTAAATGCATAACAGAACATAAGAGTTTTTTACAGAGAATGGCATAAGGACCTAAGATAGGAAAAATATGTAGTAATTCACATATTTCCAAAGGAAAAAATCAGTTACTGCAGATGATTGGATTTTCAGAGTTGTATGTGAGCATTTTATTTTCAAACACCAATATATAAAATAAAGAACTAAGTACTATTACTTTTTCCTTCAGTTTTCCCTCAGAGTCAAATGTAAGTCAAGAAAATCTTAGATGTTTTAACTGGTATAAAACAATGGGCAAAGAACCTCTTTTCCATGAGTGTTTTACATGTTACTAAAATGCAAGAGAAGGCATCTTTCTCTCCTGTATCTCTCAAAGAGGGGCTAATGCGCAAAATGTAGCTTTCCACTGGATGGGTATCAGCAGCCACTTCTTGCTTGGTCATTGGTCTTATGCACTTGCAGAAATAAGAAAACATTTTCCTCTTCATTAAATGAGTCCTGAAGAACTTCTCTGCAGAAATCTCAGCGTATGCAGTGATATGAAGATGGCATCAAACATTTTTCTGGGAACTCTCAAACCTGGAGTTGTACCCAGCTTTGAATCACAGTGAAGCTCCCCCGTGAGTGATGTGACAAGCACCAGGACCCAAGCATGCAGCTTCTTGATTGGACATTGCTTCTCGTGTTGCTTCTTCCAAGCTGCTTTTGGTAGCACACCATAGTTGTTAACGCACTGCCTTTCACAGCTCTTTTTTCCACTGCATTTTATGTTCTGCACTGCTGTCACTTCCTTATAGAAAGGCAGATTGTGCACAGAGCAGAAAAAAATTTTATTTTATTACTGAGCCCAAAAGCCAATTATCAGAAGATAATACAGTCATGCAGTCAGGGCAGAAGCATCATTTTCTTTCTCTCCATGGGACCGAACAGGTCTTAAGAATTTTACATTTCATTGATTTTTTTAAAGCTTAAAAATGAATCGTCAGGCATAGATCCTTTCTGCAGCACCAAAAGTCTCCTGCTGCAGTAAGTTATGCAGGGCTCTTACAGGACACAGCTGTGATTTCCAAGAGAATTGAAAGCCCTTGACTCGGTGCAAGACCCCGGGCTTTGCCTCGAAGGATTTCTTTTATTGTCCTTGTGCAAGAGGTGTTCAAGCCTCTCCATAATAAGAGCTTATAAGATATCCAGATTTGGCTTTGACATATATCAAAAAAATGTTAGAATTTCATTATTTTTGTCTCTCAATAGAATACGGTTAAAAATTAAATCACATATTGGGTTTAAAGCATACCAAATCAACCAAATTAGGACTCCCTTCCAAAAATAATTGACAATATAATCAGATTATTTAAAGAACAAGATGGAGTTCGGGTTCAGTTTGTTAAAATATCTTATAATTGACATAAACACAAATCCAGTCTTTTACACAGAAATATCTGAAATCTCTTGCAAAACAAGACCTCTCAACTAACATTACAGTTATAAAAGATCAAATTTAAACAAAACAAACAAAACATAGTTTATGACTCCCCTTTAGGTATATCTCCAAAATATACAAATGCATTTTATTTTTTGAAGCTTCCATCAGCATGACAACTCAGAAACGGTTTTCACTTTTTCCAAACGGTTTGGTAAGAAATAGATAGACATTCTTTTAATACCCTTTTTTAAAATATATTTTCCTCCTCTATCCAGACTAAAGTGTTTGTAGCATTGATGAGCCTTATGACACATGTAAATCATTTTGAAATCTATCTATTCATGAAATGAATCTAACAGTACTGTAGGACATAAACATGCCTTTGTTTCAAATGTGAAAACACTATTTCACCAGGCCTGGAAAGGGAGAACTTCACCACTTTGGTTCTGTTCACTGCAGCAATCATTTCTATTCTAGACTGAACACTGGAAGAATAGTTTAGTGGCAAATTGGTTACATCTCCAGTATGTAAACTACATTACCAGACGAAGTAGAAAGAATCTCCTTTATTAAAGGATTCTGTTTTTTCCAAAACTAGATTCAGCATGACATTAAAAAGCAGAATGAACTAACACTCAGCCGTGTAACATTGTACTCTCATTTACACTAGTCAGATTGTCTTAACTGTTTTACTTTCATGAATTCAGAAATCAATTTCTAACACCACTTATAAATTTAGGGTTTTTGTATACGTTCATACAACATTCACATATATGTGTGTGAAACTCTAGAAGAAGAAACTACCATCACCTTACCAGACCTCTTCTCCCCCGGATTTGTGCTACAATTGCTCTCTTGATGCTCTGAAAATAAAAGAAATGAGAGAGAATAAATTCAGAAGGAAAAACAATCATTATACTCTTATCCACTACCAGATTTCCAGTATAAGAATCTGTTAGTGGTGTTATCTGAGAAGTATTGGCCTCAGAAGACCTGACCTTAACCTTTTAATTCTGAGGCAATATCTCCAGAGCAATTCAATGTACGTGACACCTATACACACACACAAGTGCATACACAAAAAACTGTAAAATCTTCCCTGTGTTTCCATGACTGTTTACAACTTTTTACTCTTTATGAAAACAAAAATCGTTCTCTTCAACTGTATTTTTATGTTCAATATTATAATGTCATAAGTGGAAATCCCATTAAACATTCAGATGACATCTGACATGAACGCTTCTCTAGGATTTACATTCTTGATTAGAATTTTTAAATTACATCATGTGCACATCTAAACATGCAGAAAATAGTGTACAAACTACAAATTAATACTTCAGAGTACTATTAGAGATATTTTACCTCCATAAACACACAGCAAAAATGCACACATGGGGGCCAGAGGCAAAAATACAGTTAATTTAAAAACCCTAAAAAATCAAGAGGGCAGGAGGGCTTGTTTTCTATTTTGACATTTCCATCAGCTGTCTGATCATTTTACTGACAATCACCCTTCCCATCACTCTGTGGGTACTCAGAGGAGGCCATCTCACCTCCTCTCTGGTGCTGAATCCTTGAATTCTACTTCAGCAAACTGTAGCTGATTGTCTATATGGCATCAGCTACCTTTTATACTGCAACACTCACCTTTGGTTTTCTAATTGCACTTGTCTGAGTGACAATTCATCAGAACCAGGAAAAATAACATTCCAAAACATAGACTTCATCACTAAATGAGAACAAAGAGGAGACTGTACTCAGACTTATGAAAGAATTTTATGGGATCAGAAAATCTCTTTCCACTATCAGTCCATAATTTTCACATGACTCACACTGTTTCATGTCTGCCCTCAGGGACACACAGCTGGCCATAAGATCTACTCCGCGACTCCCCTCAGTCCTGACCAGCTGTGAATCACATCTCTCCACACTGTGAGCTCTTAAATCTGCCAGCATTATCCATTTTACACCACAGCCTATTCTGCAGCCACAGATTGTTAATCTCTTGATATGAAGACAGAAAACATGCTGTCATTTGCTGTGTCCATCTTTCAGATTTGAATTATTTTACTGCTTGTAAAAGCTGTATGCCCTATGCTGCTGATTGCTGTAATTGATTCAAACATCTCATTTAAATACACAAATGTAGTCCAACAAGCTGATTTGCACCATCTTTGGACTGTGGTGCAGTGGAAGGTGGCCTACCCATTGCAGGGGGGTTGGAATTAGAGGAGCTTATGGTCCCTTCCAACCCAAACTATTCTACAATTCTATGATTTTGAGTTCTGGAAGATACCTGTGCCTTTCTTTAACGGTGTCTTTCTTTCCTTGGAATATGCACAGTGTCACTGTTACATCAATAAAGGCCTCAGTTCTCAAGTTTTACATGCAACAAAATATGTAACTACCAGGAAGAGGTGTCTTAGATTGGATACAGTAGTCCTGATCCAGTCTTGGCTTGTGTCCTCCCACAAAATGAGAACATTAGCTAGAAGAACCATCCTCCTAAGAGAACAGCAGACTGAAGACAACCAAATCCAAAAAAAACTCTAAATTAGAGGTGTTAACTGTTTGCATCTGAAGTCTGCGAATAAAAATGCAAGGGCAGGTTCTACAAGGCATTGCTTTACAACTTAGAGCAGGGGAGACAGAAGAAAAACAGAAGCTAGAGTTCCATCAATAACTGGGAATGATCTTTGGGCTCCCCTTACATCCTTAACCAACTATAATCTAAATTCCTTAGCTTCTCTCCTAGCAGAGTTCTGAGTATGTTTTCCTACATAAGCATCTCTCGAATAAGAACTCTGAGGGCTAAAATCCCCCTGCTGTTCTTCAGCTGTCAACTCTCCCTCTCTGTACTTTCTGGCTCTAAAAAAATTTTAACAATGGCCTGATTCTCAACAGGGCTTTGCTTGGCTAATTGAGCACAATAATGTACATGAACAGCTTTTTTGTTCTTAGCATTCCCAGGTGACCTGGGTCAGCTCTAATTACCAGCTAAAACATTTCCATAAGTGCAGAATTAAAGTGCTATCTGGGCAAGCCTGATCTGCTATCCTGTTATTCCTGCAGACATGGGCAGGAATAACTTTGGACATCTATAGTGCAAATATCTACACCTGATCTAGGAATCGAGACCTCACAGTCAGCACAGGGAAACAGGCAGTACCACAGCCTGAGTCGGTCACCCTTTTCCAGTGTGCACCTTCAGCTGAGATGCTTTGCATGAGAGAAACCCCTACTTCTCTGCTGGTTGTGAATTGAGTGCCCCAGAGGCAGCTTTTAGCGCACATTCTTGCCATCCTCAGCCACACAAAACCTCCCCCAACAAAAGCAGCCTTGCGTTTGGTTTCACAAAGCTGCGACAGCTCTACACAGGACATTTTATTTAACTAATAAATGACAAACTCATTTCAAAAACTGTTTTGCATTGCTTGGCTTAAGAGAAGCTTCCCTCAGAGACTGGTGGAAATGAACAGAGCAAATCTCACTGTTTCCTTAGCACCACCACCCCCAGTGCTCCTAAACAGCAAAGGCCAATCTCAAAGAACATGTGAGTCATGTCTTTATAAAGCTCTAGGCCTGGAGCTGTGCTTAAGTGGCATTCAAAGAGAATGGTGAGAGAGGAACAGAAACCTAGCAAGCTTGTGGCAAAAAAAAAATGTACCAGCAAAGAGAGAGCATTCTTTCTAAAAGCCCAAACAAAATGCAGGTTCTTGTAACTCCTGGTACAGCAGAGAGAGATGGTAAAAAAAATTTAAAAATTTTATTCTTACTTTCTCCTGACAGATTTTCTTCATACTCAGTGATACATGAGTTTCCAAATATCAAGGGCTGCTTTATACCTTCTTCCTTTCCTCCTGGCTAACAGCTAATAGAAAACAAATCCACTTGAATCAAACTTTTATCTTCATTTTAGCTTCTCAAAGCAAACTGTCATTTCTTCATGAAGACAGAAATGAGGTGTAATGAAAGACAAAAAACATACATAGCAATGGACTGAGGCATAGCAAAGACATATGCCCTGCAATAAAGATTCCATGTACGTCTGATTGTGGCTGCAATTTGCAGAGAAAGGCAATCCTAACATGATATTGCACACTCCTGCACAATTTAACAGCACGAGTGATCAAAGGTGTTTTTAAAATGAAGTATATGTATTTAATAGAGTGAAATAAGGGAGGATAGAAAGTTAATCCCTTTTAAATTCCTGACATGACAGTCTGTTATGTCATTTCTACTTTGTGCATTGCCATAGCTGATTACATTTTTTTGAATCCACAGAAGCTAAACCAAAACTGCTTTTCTCAAGCTTCTAATAAGCAACTGGAAGTAGCACAATAGCCACTGTAACTGCAGGTCCCTGCAAGCTCCCGTGCATCAGCACTTCCCACACGTCTGCAGTGCTTGGGGGGAGGGAGTGGTGTGTTATAAAATATGCTCTGCTTCAAGCAAGAACGTTCCAAGTCATTAAATGCCAGATCTTCCATGCACAAATAAAAGGCTTCTGAATTCTCCTCCTTAGGATAATGGTATCGATATCCCTTCATGACTGTTTAGAGTAATAGATACTAAACAGTAAAATCACTCAGTAATCCTGTGCTCTGTTCCACAGTGCCTGTGAGTGCAGAAGGATGGGTATGCACTGAAACACCTCATTAGCCCCTGTTTATTCTGGCCACTTTTGGATCAGACTTTGTAGCCCCATATTCCACAAACTGTTTCCAAGCATGAATCAATGCAGATCAGACTGGATCTCTCTTCAATTCTTACATCAGCCAGGATAGGGACACCAAATCAGACTGCAACTGAGGGAATAAACCAAGGAAACGTGGGGGTTTTTATTTCCCAACAAAACCAGTCCTTTTCTCTTATCTCTTTTTCAGGGTTCCCTTTGTGTGACAAGATCGTTAAAACAAACAAAAAGCCCTAGACTTATCAATTGAGTTGTAAATGTTGACTACACAGGCGTGTCCTCAAGCCTCTGTCTGAACTTCTCAGTTCTAAAGTACTGATGAATCTCAGAAAAACTGCTCTCCTTCAGTAATTCTTACTGATGTACTTTCAATCCTAAGTAACTTCAGAAATGTTTGCTGGGATTTGTGTCTGCTTTTTGTTGCTTCCATCAATCTCTCATCATCATTAGTGCTAAATCAATATGTACCACATTTCTAGGCCAATCGCTTTCTAAACAAATGAAATGAAAATTGTATATATTTCCCACAAGATCCTTGTTACCTTCTCCCAGCTTACTGATTCCATTAGCTGTGCCTGCTCAGCTTCCAAACTTTTATCTAAATCACTCTGTCCATTATTAAACTGAGATACTAATTCAATATTTCCTGCACCTTTAACAGGATTTTTTTTAAATTGCACATAATTTGAATTATGACCATGCCATTCTTCTCAGAATAATTAAGATGTTCCAAACCAGCATCCATCCTCACCATCATTTAGGCAGCTCTGGTTACTAATTCCTGGAAAAATATATGGGATTTTTGTTACAGCCTGGAGAGCTACTGCCCACAGTGACAGGAGACAAAAAAAAAAAAAAAAANAAAAAAAAAAAAAAAAAAAAAGGTGTCATAAAATCAATGTCATCATTATGTGAGCTTATTTTTGACAAACAAAAAAAATACAGACTCAGTTGAGTCAGAGCTGCCATTGACTCCCCTACCCCTGAAAAAGATTATTTTCTTTCAACTTCCTCCCAGGATTTTTCCACAGCCACTGCCTGAAGTAGAAGGTTATCTGCAGGAAAGTCTTTGAAGCTCAGCTCCTCGGGCGAGACTGCTGCTGTGGGAAGGATATAAGCTCTAACTCACATCATCCTTCCTCCTCAGAAGTCTTCCTCTCCCCTCTAGGCCTCCTGGGGAGCTCGTGCTGCTCCTCAGTCAGCACGTTCATTTGGCCATGAATTTCCCTTCGGACGGAGGCAGTTTTCTTGCTAAAATCTCTGAGATTTCAGAATGTCCTTGTTCTATGCTAGATGAAATCCAAAACCTTTGATGTTTTTTCAGCTAATTAAAAGATAGACAGCCTGCCCCAGAATAACTATCTTTGATAAAAATATAAATTGATCAAAAGAGATTTCTGTCTGGTAAAGGACAGACTATTTCACAGATAGATTTCTTAGATAAGAGACCTAAAATCATGGAAGAGAGCAGCACTATTATCATCATTATTACAGAGAAGTAAGAAAGAATACTTATTTTGTGACTCTCTCTTCATGACAGGATCACCAGACACCCAGTACCCCTTGGCCACCACAAGTTTTCATCCTAACTCCTCTTTGTCTTCAATTAACTGAATTAGAAAGAGATTATATCTCCAAAGAGCAATAAAGAGTTGGTGAGGCCAGGATCCTTGTTAACAGAGTTGAACAAATATCATGAGTTTTTGTGCTGTTGGCTCAGCAGACTGCCAGAACCAACCCATCTTCAGAGTGGTGTCCCTCCTCTGAGAGGCATTTCACTGCCCTAAGGATACCTATGGAATCCTGTTTACCAGGCAGATCATAAAACACAAAGTTAAACCCAGGGAAGCCTGGAGGGAAACTCCAACGTTTAATAAAAATTCAGAGGGATGAGGCACAGAACCCGAGTTAGTTGGATAGCTGGCTCCATAGGATAAATGTGATGTGACAGATTTGAGAAAAGCAAATGAAGCCTTGCTGCTGTACACATCTACTAACCAGCCACGAGCAAATGGTGTGAATCATGCTTGGGGACTGCCAGATTAGTGTACTAATAAAGCAAAATGTAACAACGTCTTATTGCACTATTAGCTGTAAAATAGTTACAAATAAAACATTATGAACATATCTGGGGCAGTTCCCAACAAAGGCAGAGGTAGATAGCTCAATGCTCCTGTTTTTACCAAAGACAGGGAAACTGTTTAACTGGCTCATTAATGAACAAAGGAATATTGAAATATATTCTCTATTTCGATGCCAAAATGTGCAGTTTCAGAAATGACAATAGTGGAAGAATCGAGCCAATGGGAGACAGAAGGAGAATGGCTTTTAAAAAGCCAAGGAAGAAATAAAATTTCAAGATGTCATTTCTCCACGAGCACTTGTTCATTGCTGCTCAGAAAGACTAAAGGAGTTGGGAAGAGGAATGTCAGCATCTGACCACATCACAGAGACTTCTCCAAAAGCATCTGGTGGACGATGAGAGCAGTAAAACAACTCTCTGAATCAGGCTCACTCTTCACTTTCCTATGTCATTGACAGCTGATTATGGGCTGTGGCTTTCCCCTGATGTCTGGGAAATGTTCAGCAAATATTACAGTTCTGGGAGGATTGCAGTGAAGATTTGGGATCTGGGAGCCATTGTAACCCCTGCTGGGATCAGAACTTGCTAAGGTGTCAGCTGGTTCAAATGCATGAAGGAGAAAGAAGCTAAAGCACTAATGAAAGTACGTTCAAGGACACCTCATTTTGCCAGACAGAGAAGGACACTGGCAGCCAATTTTCAAGCTTGCTTTAAAAAAAAAAAAAAAAAAAAAAAACCATTTTTTTTTTTCCANNNAAACGAGGGCGGCCACCTTGCAACATTGGTTTAAAAAAAAAAAAAAAAAAAAAATCCATCTTTTTTATCTCAGGAGACCAAGAAAAGTATCAGAGATAAAATTTACAATTATAGGAAATTACCAAATTTGACTTCTACAGTGTCCACAGAAATATAAACCAAAGACAGTCCAATATATCCTGGTGCAGAGCCTTATTATAGCAAATTTGCATCCATACAAATCAATTTCTTGCTTTTTTCCTGTCTTCTTTTGCCTCCATCTTCCTCTGTCACACGCATTTCTTTAAAATTCTTTGAATTTCAGGTTTTGTAGATATTTATCAGGTGCTTTGGGAGACAGGACGTTAATTTCTGTACCTGCTCTTATGTTAAGGATAAAGACATAACCACAAAGACACTGAGCCGTGTTTACGTTATGTAAGCATGGAGTACAATACAATTATTGTCTAACACAGAATTGTCAATGAGCAGATAAGAGGTCTGGCCACAATTTTTGCTGTGACCCCTACCTAAATATGTCTCTCTGGGCTGGTTATCAGACAATGAAAGATTTGTGAGGGTCTCATTAGCCATGTTATATTTAGGTATGCCAATCTTATTTCACTCTTGATGCCAATACAATTAAGTCAACCTTAATACACAACAAACAGAAGGCTTACAAAGTCATCAAGGTTTTTAGTTTTTTAACTTATCTATTAATAAATTAACTAAATCATTTCACAAATTCCATTTATCTAGTTCTCTGTAGCCAAATCACAGGGTATGCACATTAATCTGTGCAGACTCTGACTTTCAATTTTATCATTCCCAGGAGTATCCCAGGTGTGACACTTTATTCCTGGCACTCTTAATGCCATTATTCCTGTACTCAAAGTCACTATGCCAGAACCTGTCATTATGTCTCTCCATTTTTACCATGAAAATAAAAATATTTCTCAACCTGTCCTACTTCCAAATATATTTCAGCTATGAAAAACCTTTCATATTAAAGACAAAATAGCCTCTCTTAAAATTAGTAGCTCCAATGGCTCCCAAAGGAATCATTCTATGAATGAAAACTACTTGCAAAAGGATGTGCAAGATCTATCCCTTAGACTTTACCTAAGAACCTGCCACAAAAAGGTGGAAAAATGAATAGACAAGTCACATTTATTATTTCTTTTCTGATTCTGTACAGAGCTTCCAGACTTTGCCAGCAGGTGATCTTTGTCTCACTCTAAAAAGTACATTTATAAAAAGGACATACTGACAGTATTTTTCCTTAAAACTTAGTGATCTTTTTATTAAAGCATTCAACCAGGCTGTTTCATTCTGAAGAATTTCAATTAATATGTCTAAATCCTCAGGATTTTTCAAGTGAAACTTGTGGATTAGGAAAGTATTTTGGATGGAGCCTCAGAAAACTGTACTTCTATTCAAACACATTACATTCATTATGTATTTCAACAAGGTTTAGTTTCCATCAAAGAAAAAATATGCAAAAGGAAAAATATGTTTTAAAAGTCCACCAAAACTGATGCATTATTGTATTTGACAAGTGCTGGCCAATTAAATCTTTTAGGAGATTACATTTTCATCTCCAGAAATTATCTTTATTCTGCAACAATCACGGTGGTAAATGAAGGTGTGGTATGACGATCTTAAGTTTGGTTTATATGTATTTATATAGTTTGAAATACAAAAGCATTACTTATTACTACATATTAACTCAATACATACTTTGGCTGTAGTTCAATACTAGGAGTGTAACCACAGAAAAATGGTGGATTCCCTAAACCCAGTAATCCAGTGGTTTACACACTTAGGATTTGGAAGACTCAATCAGATTTGAACAGCAGTAGTGATCAACACCACAGCAGCTGTTTTCCAGCGGAGTTTGAAAGATATCTGCACTCTTGTGCATAAACAAATCTGATGATTGTTGAGGTTACTGATGCAATGGAGCTGAATCCAGGCTCTTCATTGCTTTACTGGAGAGAATAGAAGGTTCATTATGGTTGTCTTTGCACAAAAACAGTGATTTTAATGTCATATTCAATAACCTAATGAACAACAAAGTTGTTCTTTCATTCTTTGGATTTTGTTGAAGAAGAAAACAAAATAAAAGGTGCCTGATTAGTCTCATTTTGCAGTTTGCAAGACACAGTCAAGGTCACTTGTAATTGTCTGTAATTTCTGTGCAATAGGTGGAGCACACTGAGACTCCAAAGCATTTCCCAGATATCAGAATCCAGTCTCTACTTTTTCCCAAGTATCAATCAGAAAACAATTTCATCAGATAAGTAAAATAATTTTAGGAGGTCATACCTCAAGCTGCCTTAGGCAATTTAAGACAACTGGATGAAATGACACTAAAACAAATTCTTCTAGAGAAAAAATCCAATGAAAATCCCTTTTAGAATGTGAAAATAATCCATATCAAAACAATTAATTAATCTAAATTAAATTAAATTAATCCAGTCAATGGATTGTTTCTATGTGAAAAGAAGCATCAGCTTAAAAGTTGAATACTCAAATTTTTCTTTCCAACAGATGGGCTGGTTTAAGAAGGAGTAAGTGGAATTTCCAGCAACATGAAAGAGCATCTTGCACTTATCATTAGTTGTTTTTTCCTCTGTATTACCTGTTTCTGCTTTTAAGATTGAGTCACAGTTGTCACTTTGCTTTCTTGATGAAAAATCTATTAAGAATGTTTTTTCATGTGCAATATAATAATCATCTCTTTAGTTTGACTCATGGGTTGTCAATGTGCATTTCATTTGCACAACTGTAAGCTCACAGTTCTCAAAAGCTCATGTTCTCAAAAGGAAAATGGGAAGAGAAAGTAAAAATAAAGTTAGAATTTAACTTTGCTTAAATGTTAGGATGACTTTGAATCAGTAACTGCAAGGTATCTTACCCATTATATTATTTTCTACTGTATTCTAGTATCTAACATATTCTAGATGTATAGAATCACTTTCTATTAGCTTAGATGCCACACTGAACTCCTAATGTGGCCTTAGCAGCATAACTATTTCAAACTGGTAAAATATGTCTGAATTAGAAATTCTTTCCCCCAAGTGCGGTAGGGGTGGAGATGCTGCACTTAAATGGGTCATATTTAAAATTCTTCTCTTTATCAGTTTCTACTGACTGGCTCCACAGCCACTGCCTCTGAACTAATTATGAAATTATAAATATTTATAGGATGATCCCAGGAACAAGCTACTGTTACCTCAGTACTTAACCGACCGCTGAACTTATTCCATCCCTGAGGGGAAGAGTCCCGCAATTTATCTGCATCACCTGCTTGATCTACTACCCAGGATTGCACAGAGGCCTTCAAGCAAAACATTGCAAAGTTCACACACACAAGAATAGTTCTGTTTTATGCAAAGTTACCAAACGACGAACTTGCTCCTTCCATCACACTAATATTGTAGCTACCAAGCCTGTGCAACACTAATTCTTACATTTTCACTTGCCTTGGTCCATCTGTGTCCATAATTTGCGCAGCAGACTCTGACACAATGCTCTGACTCGTTATCTTATAGGATAAATATTTGTCTCTCTCCGTCTCTCCCTAAGAAAATTGTGTTTGAAAAGGCACAGTTTTAAGGCAATGGAAAGCCATCTGTAGAGTCAAGCTGGTCTGTGTAAATTATTAGGCCTGGTGAAATAATAAGATAGTGTAGAATGATCAAATGATGGTCATTTTACCACGGAGGCTCTCTGAGGTGTTATAGTAGGCAACACAGACACTCAGGTTACGTGGTTCTTCATGGGGTGACAACACTATATTTCATAATACTCTTGTGTCCTCAAGACACAGCTACTCTTGTTCAGCTTCATTTACCACTTCCAGACTGACACACAAAGGAAATTTTCTGATTCTGAAAACCTCAGTCACTGCAGACCTTTGTGCTTTCACATCCCTAGAAGAGCTTGGGGATTCTTTTATCCGTCCTAACTTTTAAAAAAGACTTCACTTTAACTTTTGTCTGCACCAACAGAAAAACAGACACTTACGAGCAGGATCAAGGCACAACAGGCAACCACTGAAACCTAACTTCAAGTCACGCTTTTGCAGCAAAGTCTTAGAAGCTTAATGCTGAGAATTTCCATACTGTGGTGAGCTTGAGTCGCACCAGGAAAATTTAATGTAGCTTTTGACTGTAAAACTATGTAGGTATCCACCCTACACACACACCATACAAAGAGACTGAACCCATACCACTAAGGCAGTAGGATCTTTGCCTGAATAAATGCAGAATCAGACCCATATCTTATTTTATTTTTGGTAGTAAGAAGACTGGCCTCTGTCTATGAAATCTAGCTAAAAGAAGATATACTCCAAGCTCTAAATTCCTAGAACATTTAACAGTTATTAAATATTAACAGCATTAGGATAATCAAATTAATGTGATGGAGCTAGCCTGTCAAAAGAGGGAAAAATTACCTTTTGTTGTCCCTTAGTCATGTGGAAAACTACCGATAAAACAGAAGTCTTTCTTTTATCCTGAAAATTTTCCCAGATGTAGACTGTTTCAGACTGTTAAGAACTGAAGTTTCAGCAATTCAACTGTCAATGATCACTAAAGAAAGAAATTGTCATGTAAAAAGTGGCCAAAATTACATCTCGTCTTCACAGAAAATTATTCTGATAGATTGTCACTTGAGTCCAAGTCACTATGAAGAGTTACATGAATAATAAATATGTTATGATTTAAGAAAATGATTTCTATCCATGGTTAAATTTGCAGCCATTGTACCTGAGTGGGGATTGACATGCGCTTTCAGCCCTGTTACCATCCTTTCAGAGAGATGAGAATAATTGTGATTAGCATCACAGGGAATGAGCACAGTTAGTGCATCCCTTTTCTGCTCTAGAGATTCTTTGGGAAGGGCCCACTAGGAAAACAAGCATTGAACTCATGTGGGAAACTGTCCGATCTTTATCTGGTTTGGGTTGGAAAGGACCTTGAAGCTCATCTTGTTCCACCCCTGCTGTGGGCAGGGACACCTTTCCCTATCCCAGGTTGCTCCAAGCCCTGTCCAACCTGGCCTTGGACACTTCCAGGGATGGGGCATCCACAGCTTCTCTGGGCAACCTGTGCCAGGGCTTCTCCACCCTCACAGGGAAGAATTTATAACATCTAACATAAATCTCTTGGTTTTTAGTTTAAAACTGTTCCTCTTGGCCCTATCACTACTTGCCTGTGTAAAAGGTCACTGTCTCTCTTTTTTATGACCTCTTTATGTGCTGGAAGGTCCTCTAAGGTCTCCCCAGAGCCTTCTCTTCTCCAGGCTGCACAAAGCACTCAGCCATCTTTGTAGAAGAGGTGCTCCAGCCCTCTGAGCAAGAGCACCTTCCTCAGCCTGTAAAAAGACTAGGCTTACAATGTATAAAATCAATATATTACTATTTTATTCTATTAATGGAAATTTATGAGCCTATCATAAAAACTGATTATTTGGAAAAAACCTTTTCTGCTAAGAAAGGGATTTGTTTGCTTGGGGCAAAGCTAGAATAGAAGCTCATCCATGATCTATTCACTACCTGAACATGAAGTTGAGGGCTTTAACATATTCATAATACCTAAATCTGTGTCATACTTGATAGAAAAGAAGCATATCCTCAGATATTCAGGCTCTGCAGAGTATGTATCTGTATCAGCATAACAAGGTTTATTGAATGAATAAACTGAAGGGTGTATTTAATCTACATGCATCTGATATTCTTTTAATTTATAAGAGCTTATTCATTAAGCCATTACTCAATTTTTATTTCTTCATCATGCAAAAAAAAAAAAACCTGAAGCATTATTAGTCAGCTCTTCCTTTTATAATACTGGCCTAGCTATATAAAAACGTAAGGTTGGGGAGAACAATACATTTAGAATTAACATCAGAAATTACTTGCAAAAAATACTTGAAAAAGAATTAAGTGGTGAGGGAACAAAGGAACTTCCTAAACAATGCGATGAAAATTTTGTCAAGACTATCAGGTAACCACAGGTCATTGTATTGCTTCATAAAACAAATTAAGTAATATTAGTGCCTAACTAATATTAGTGCCACCAGAATTAGTTTTTAAACATTAAAACCTTTCGTAACCCTCACACAACTCAGGCTGTAGGTTGCTCTGCCCTAGGGCTGAAACTCTTTTGTCCTGGGTTCCCATGATGAGTGCCTTACCGAGCCTTTGATGCTCGCTGGCTGAACTCATTCTGTCAGCAGAACAGTTGGTATTGCACGCTGGAATTCTAGCTGTACTTCAAGGACAAGTCATCCGATCAAAGGGTGCCACAAATCTTCACAGTGGATGGCAGACAGAAAATGGTAAAGTATTATTTATGTGAATGACCATTATGAATTTGAGATGCTTTTCTAAGCCATTTCATCATTACCCATTCACATTTTAAATAACTCCCAATTCCTGGCATTGCAATTATCCTTCAACTGCATCATATTACAGCTGAATAGTCTGTGAGAGCAGCATGAGCTACCATATACACCCAAACATCCAGACGTGTGTTTGAAGTATTTTTTTAGCTGAATGAAGGAAAGAGTAATGAGACAAAACAATCAGGGAGGAAAATAAATCCTTTGCTAAGGTCTGTTCTGTGGATCCAAAGCTTATGTCCTTGGGAGAGAACATGACACTGATCAAGAAAACTATAGATGATGTGTGTCCTCCAGGTAAACAAACACACTGCTTCACTCAGCTATGCATATCAAACATGCATGTAAATCAGTAATATTCTTTTATTAAGAGGAAAATCATATGTGAAACATGACTGATTAAAACCCCTGCCAGAATCACATAAACGAGTTCAAGAAAATGAGCATGACAAGCCAGATATAATACTGTACAAATAAATTTATCTGTTAAATACTTTTCTTAGACATTGTTTCTTTTCAATCCTAAAATTTGTTTAAATCACTCAGTGTTATCTGAGGAAGACTTCATGAACTACTGAAAATGACTTTTATACAAACTAAGTAAAACAAAATCATGGCTTAGAGATCATGACACAAGTTTCTGTGTGCATAATATCACCAGAGCGGAACTTCCATGCTTCAAAAACAGATCAATAGTTAGGAAAGTGTTGAGGGCTTAAGAACTTCTGCCAAGAATGTCATTTACTGAACCATTCATACAGCAATGAGAAAGGCATTTTCTACTCATTTTCTACCTCTCTGGTAGACCCCTCCAATTAACTATACTGAAGGAACAGAGTTATTTTTAGAGTGGAATGCACAACAGTCTTTACCTAAGATAACATATGCACCAGTGTAAAGTAGCAATTTAAATTATTCAGTTGTCGTAAATATAATGTGCTCAAGTGCAGGGAAATTATTAAGATAACTTTTCTGAGTTCTGACCCAAAACTTCTGAATGCCACAGGAAGGATTGCCAGTGTTCTTAAAGACAGTTGGATCAGACTGGCAGAGGCTAATAAAGAAAGTACCCTGCCATTCATGCCTGGTTTTAAAGAGACCACATCTTTTGTTTGGTAGCATTCCAGTGGTACAGCAGTTGGGCAGTGTCCCCTTGACTTATGTTCCTTGTCTTTGCTCTCATCACAGTGAGACTGCACCTCAGAATTCAGCTGCAACCAGGCAGAGTCAAAGCAAAATGGCAACAACTCCAGACGTAATTTCTAAATGATCCCACTGGATTACACCTCTGCCACCATTCTGCAAATTAATAACCACCAGAAATCAGCAGGAGATTTGTTTGCACTGACTCTTCAGAATGAAAAATTTAAAAAAATCTAATCTAATCTAATGATAATGTGAAAGGACAAATGCCTCCACTGAAAAATCTCAAATTGTGTTGGTGTAAGTGGATGGGACAACAATAACCGATCCTTCAGTTTTCACATGTTTTAGATTAACTCCAGTCTGGAAGAGATATCATAACTCATTTCCATCTACAAAACCTTGGAAGTGGTAAAGAACCTGTGTATTTTAGTCTAGCTGTTAGGATGTTTGAGAGAATGGCACCACATTGACAGGTATCAACATTAAGAAAGTTTCTGGTTCACAACAGGACCAAACTGAAGCTGAACCAAGCTAAAGACACACACAAACTGAATGAAAAACAATTGCAGTAAACCACATCTAATTGACTGAATTTAGCTTTTTTTAGACCATTTTTTCTTTGAATCTTTCTGGTTTTAAACTTTGAACATTATATTTCAGAAAATTTCAGAAAATAATTGAAATCATCAATACAATTTTGTAATAGAGAAATTCACATAAAGTGTAAAAAAATTTAACAGATCCACATATAAAGGAATAATATCTTAGACTCTGAGCAGCCAGAGTGAAGAATATGTTCATACATCAAAGCCAAGGGGAAAAAAGGGGAACAGCTCAGATACTGAGACTATGGAGAAGAATTAATGGGAAAAGGCAGCTCCGTGGAAGAGCTGCAGCTTAGTCTTAAAATCTGCAGGTTTCTTGCTAACAATCAGATCCAATCCCTGTGCCAGATTTGCACAGCTATAAACAACTGCTGATTAATTTCCATTTCTGAATACATTATAAGCCAGGCAGGTTGAGAAGGGTACCTTTCAAGTTTACCCTACAAATAAGGAACCATGTTGTTGTACCATTCTCACATCTTCCTTTTCATCTTTGTTGTTCCTCATGTTTCTGTAGTTATTTTCATCTTCCTCCCATTATAGCTGTTTAATGCTAATGAGATAACACTTGATCCAACCCTAAGTACATCAATGTGCTTTTTTTGTGTGAATATCAAATGCCTGCACTCACACTACAGAAATACATAGCCCAGGTAACTATGAAAGGACACTTAATTCTTTGATAGTAAAGGTGACTTATATTTTTTCTGTTTGTCACCCCAGAAAAGCACAATGAGAAAGGAGAAAGAAGAAAGAAGGTTACAGAGTCCAGGAGAAAATCTTTTCTTTTAGAATGACTAGGCTAGGTGGGAAGGAAAGGATGTAAATACTGAATGGAAGAGAATCACTATCAGGGTATAACAACCTGGACTCACAAGCAGACCAGTGCATGGCTTTATATGTGGTATAACTATCTGCATTTAATTCAGAGTCATTTGAGGTCAACAGAAAAAGTCTTGACAAATTTTCCAGCATTCAGAAAAAGCTGTGATTCTGGAAGGAACCACAGTGCCACTACTTTCAGTTTTTCCACGATAGGTTCATGGGAGGTGTGCACATATTATGTGGAACACCTGTCAGGAGCTGACAGCTAAAGTCGTATCAGCACATGACAGAGCCTGAGCCAGTTCACAGAGAAACCAACAATCAAACTCACACTTCCACGGGAGCTGGGGGACTTCTAATGAGACTTTGTTTAGGTCCCTCAATTGGTTTTGTAACTTACAGGGACAAGGATTCTTCCACTAGAGTGGAACACCTTGATGTGAAGATGAACCCACAAGATTCACTTATGGTAAAACTCAAAGAGGATTTAAGCCCATGAAATAATCTTGATTCATGACAGTAGCATTCAATGACTGACTTCTTAAAGTTTGGTATTCCAGTTACAGCTGTATAAAATACTTATCTTCGGCCTCAGCCTGTTCAAAAGCAGAATTGCTTTCAACTTGACCTGACTTCTTGAATTAGTAGTGGGCTGCTTGATATACTTTTAATATCTGCAGACTATTCACTTGCACTGGAGAGGAACAGTCTTGGTCGACTGGCTTATCCTGAAATGTTCTGAACCTGCCATGCATTTAGAGTTCAAATTAAGGTCATTCGAGAAGCTCACGTGCTACTTTGGCCCTCACTAGGTTAACTCAATGTCTGGACACAGGAAACTGAGCTTAATGATCTGTTTCTCTAGGTATTTCTCATACTGATATAGCAAATGATGCTTAAAAAGAGAGTGCAACATTTTTCATTTGGAATATATTTATATATTGTTATCTATCAGGTCAAAGCACTAAACTCATGCCAGATAAATCTGTGCTGTAGAGTTGTGAATAGGGAGGAGCGTTCTTTCAGTCTCCAGGATGCAGAGATGCTAAGAAATTGACTGAATCTATTTTCTGAATTGTTTTGGGTTTTTTCCCCTTAGTGAGAGTCATGAAGAGGTCAGTTTTTTAATAGCATGCAAAAGAACACAAAGTATTATCCACAGCAGGCAGAAGAGATGGCCATAAACACAAACTGGGGCTTGCTGAAAACTCTCCATCAGAAATGCTTCACTTCACCAGTAGGGCATTAAGACCAGAAACCCTGAGGCAATCAGCACCAAACACTCTCTGAAGTACACAGCTGTGTTCCTCTGGCCCCAAGAACCTCACCTTTTACCCAGATGTTTGGAGTCATCATTCTGGCTGATAGTAAGGACTGCAAGTGCTTCCAGAAGAGCACTGTCAAATTTGACTCGCAAATCAGATGGAAGTGAATTAAATGCAAAAATATCACATCACACCGAGGACATTAAATCATAATCAATTAAGTTTGGCTTCACATAATTATTTGCTTAATTCTGAAATATGACATGCAGGCTGAGCAAAAATGGATCCTCTGTCATCTCTGCTTTACAAAGTCAAACACGGAAAAGCCTCACTCTGGTTTCTGTCAACAGAACTTCTATGATCTAACTTCGAAATCATTTCAAATTTATAGAGTTAATTTAGTTGGAAAAATTCTGCCTAGTCCACAGAACCCTGTACAGCATGCAGCTTGGAAAGCTTCCACTTCCAAATTATAGACCACCATGCAAATGAGAAAAATGACTAACGTTTTACTCAGATTCTTGTGAAATACTTATCTCTTTGAAATGTCATACCAAGGATGAGAAAACAGTGATCACAATTTTTCCCTCCTTGTCTATTACAAGTATCAACTTGATGGTGACTTCTCTGAAATAAATGAAAGATACCCTCCATAATAACATGTTCAAGGAATCCAGCTTGTCAGAACCAGAGGCATTTTCAGGTGTACAAGCTGTCAGGTCTCCTAGCAAGCCAGAAGAGCGTGTAAGGAGCAAATCATGCAGGCCAGATCACAGGGACAAAAATCCATGAACATTTTTGTCATCATTTACTATCATCTTGCAGTCAGCCCCTGCTCTGAACTGCCTTGTGAGAGAATCTCTCGTTCACCCATCTTTTGGGTCTATCATAACCCCAGGGAGATTTGTCTCATGACGTAAGAAATTAAATTTGGCAATGTACGTTCTTCATGCCTCCTCCAATTTTTCACAGCTCTACTGACTGCTCATTTATTAGAGCTTTTGACTTAGAGATTTTCATTGTGATTTTACTTATCTCTCAGCATTGAACAAATAAACTTTCACTGGCATCTGCTGGGTGAGGGGGAAGGGAATGAAATGTGGTTGCTTTTATTGCCTACACATAAATTTTACTGGTACTAATCAATAAACTTTTTACTTGCAGCACTCAGGAGTACACAATTTAACTATAACAAGTGGCAAAAGAAATGCAGAGAAGTGACATTATTTCTGAAGTTGAAGGTAAGATCACATGAAATTCTTTTCTTTGGACTCTATGTGCCAAGCTACCATGTACATGGGATGCAACTCTCAGTCATGAAAGACATGAATAAGTGATTATAATTGAACTGCTTTGTGCTTTTTAAGTCAATCCAGGCACACAGTTTGCAATATATAACTGACTGACTTTGTCTCAGCGTGTGACTTGCTACCTAGATCATGAGTTTAAGAGAATGTAACAGAAATAATTGCCTTTCCAAAGCAGTCTTCCTGTGGGTGAAATGACAAGGTAAAGAATGTCAAAAAAAAAGGAAAAGCTTCTAGACAGCCAAGTTGCAGCTCTTTCATAATTAAACTCCATAACTACAAAATAATCCAACTAAAGCCTACAGTGAAAATAAACAAAATTTGCAAATGAGGTTATAGAGTGTAGATTGCATCTATTCCCTTTGCAAGGATAGCAGAGGCACAGCTTTTGTGATTTTTTTTTCATCTGTTGAATTTAAATATACATTTCAAGAATATAAACATTTTTAGCATGTTTTATAAATGGAGAATTGAGATGATGGTATTTTACACTGCAAGTTAAAGAGATTGTGGATGAAGGTCACTGGAGCATATAGGAACTGCAAATGTGCAGCCATTAATCATTGTAACCAGTACAAAACTTCTTTGGAACCTATGAATTTCACCTGTACTCTGGATAAGATAGGGAAACCTTCCTTTCTTACATGATATTAAAAGCCTGTGCTGGAATGAAGTTGAAGAGAAAATGAATTATACAGATCTTTAACTGCAACACGTGACACAATAAACTGAGTCCAATGGAGTTTTCATTATGCTAGAAGAAATAGATAATAACATTATTTCTTTTTCAGCAGTATCAGCAGAACACAGCATGAAATACTCCTCAGACACCACAAAAAAGACACCAAAGAATTTATGCTGAGTGCACCAAATGCTTTGACAGGCAACCACTGTGGTACAGAAAAGTTATGGCAATTCATGAGTTCAGCTATGAGAGTTGCCTAAAACAAGCTAAAGCGTTTAGTACCAGTACAGTAAATGTGCAGGGAAGGTTGGGGGTACTCATTATTATGTGATCTGGAAAACTAATTAACAGAGTGAGACATTTTCCCCTAACAACCTTTTGGGGTTTGACCATAAATGATGCTTTTTCCATCAGATTCCTAACAGCTTTGACAACAAAATAGGATAACAAAATTGAATAGCAAAGACAGACTAGAACAGAGAAGAAATTTCAAAGGGAAAAACATTTCTCTAACATAGCTTTTCTTCTTCTTTTTTAAACAGCCATGAAAAATATCATTGCAGTTGCAGAAGAGACATGCATTGGTAAAAAGGTAAAAACTGTCACCCAGTCAAATCCGGAGTCTGGAATGTGACTGTAAAGCATTGCTCTTATTAGAAAATGAAGATTTTGTGCAGTCAAATTTAGGTCATCTGTCCCTCAGGAACGAAGATAAGATGTCTAACTTGATCCCAGAGTAACCTGCTGGCTTGTCACCATTCCATCAGAGAGGAAAAAGACTCATTTGCTCACTTCAGTGAACGGGCCAGAGGAACCTAACGATGCAGTGTTTATTTGGCTGGGCAGCAAACAAAATAAATGCAACTTTGTTATTTTGATACTAACCTCAGCTTACTACTTATGGCCAAACCAAATGCTGTATTTTAAGGCGGAAATTATTAATTATTTATTAATTTATTAATTATTTATTGTTTATTATTTATTCTCCAATTACAGGCCAGATTAGTATCACTCTGCCATAATGCAATGCTGAGAGGATGCTTAGTTTGGAAAAATCACTGCTTTGTTGTGGTTTGGGATGTGGTCTTATTATTATTAAATTATGCTGACCTTAATTTATTAACAGGTATATTTTCTGCACATTCAGGTTTTAATGCAAAAAAGTACTACATAGAACTGTGTTAAGCTGCAGGACAAATTATTAACGCATGTACTCCTGATTATTTATATTTCAGGTGCTGTTTAGAAGGCATTTGTCCAACTTTACTTCTTTTCATATTATGTTTAGGACATGGCTCAATTTCTGAGGGTCAGACTCATCTTCAGGGTAAGCAGTTCACAATCATTTTCCCACTGTGAGGGACTGAGAGGTATAATGGGAGAGACAGCTTTGGCTTCTGTTATTCGTGCTTACTTGTCTTACATTAATATCCAAGATAAATATCAAGATTTCAAAATATTTCAATCCTTATACTAAGGATTCCAGAGAAGCTGCACAGAAAGCAATCCATCCTCAAAGTGGAATTTACAGTCTAAATACAGTTTGTATCCTCTTAACCTTTGCAGTATCTCCACCATTTTGCAGGCATGAGGAACGGCCAGCAAGACCCACATTAATATGTTAAGTACTTCTTGAAGCAATTGTTATCTTTGCTTGACCTCTCTGGACATGGTGGGATTGCTAAGAGTGCATTTAAAAGCACTTTCTTTCTTGTTCCATATTTGAAAGAGCCACTCAGGCCAAGTCATTTCCTCTTTAGTTTGATGGACATGAGACCTAAATACTTTTGTACATCACAGTAGCTTAATTCTACTGAAATGCTTTCAAGATGTATTTAAATCACTAAGTATCTTCTACCTAAGCCTAATCCTTCATTTATCCTTCTGAAAAAATTTTATTCTTGGCAAATAGATATAATTATTTCACATGCTTCTCTGTGTGAAAACATAAGTCCGCAATTAGCTCACACAAACAGACACAGATCAGAAGAGTTTTTGAGACTGGTTTTCTTACAGATCTTTAGAATAAAAGTAATTATTTGTTACCAAGCTATCCTGGATAATTTTGTAAAGAAACTGATGCAAGTCAGATCCCCTCACTGGGTCACAGCCTATTTGTTTTCCCATCTCTGCCGGACTAGGGAGAATACTGTCCAAGTGAGAGCACAGTTCAAGAGCTCATGTGCCAGCTACTGGTGCTCCAGGAACCTCCTGTCCCACCTCATTCCCTGGCACAAGTTCCTCACATTTTCAGAAAGGAAACGAGGTTTTGGTAGATATTTCTAGACCAAGCTGTAGAAGGATACATCAAGTGCCATCAGAACCAAACAAGATGAGTCTTTACCCCATAGAGAAAACAATATGATCACTAGTAAACCATGAGTTAGAGCAGAGGTTTGATTTAAAACAAGCCCTCTTTATTATTCAGAGTATTTTGTTTATATGTAACCCACAGAGATCTGAGATTGGGCAGCTGCTCTACTTGGTCTGGTCTTGTATGGCTGTTATTGCACAGCTCTTCTCACTTCTGGTGTTAAACACAAAAATATTCACGGTCACTTATCCAGATTATTCCATTATCAAAAAAAATAAAAGTTAGCCATCTAAAATTTAGCTTGTGGCTGAATTCCTGCTTGTATATGCTTTAAATCTTACCATCCTTTCAGAAACTTTTTTCTCTTGCATTTTTCTTGCAGCATTTCAGAAATAGCTTGTCAAGATTACACACAAGCTGCCATGAAGTTCACAATATGAAAATAAAGTGATATTTTTCTCTGATTGATGGCCAAAGTGCTCTCCCAAGATGTGACTAATGCAGCTACGGAGCAGTGGGGGAAGGCCATTAAGGCTTGTATTGATTTCCTCTGAATTCTGGATAGTATATCAACAATCTTTGCTACTTCTACTTGAAATTTTTAATTTAAATAACCTGAACCAAGCAGTCAGTCATTTGCTTCCCTTAGAGCTGAGGCCATTTTGCACTGATATTTCAGATGGAATAGAAACCATAAAGCTGCTTTGTGTTATGCATGCTATTAATAACTTTTAGACCATGATGATATAGCAGATGTAAACAAGCAAATGATACAGTGCATGGAAGGTTTTTGAATGGTTCTGCTGCTGCCTGACAGCTTTGGGCAACACAATATCAGAAGGATATAAAGCCATTTAAAAGCCTCCATTTTGCTCCTCCAGATGAGGAGCAGTTGAGGTCACTTGGCTTATTCAGCCTGGAGAAGAGGAGACAAGGAGGGACCTCACTGGGGTCTGCAGCTTCCTCACGAGGCGAAGAGGAGGGGCAGACACTGATCTCTGCTCTGTGGTGACAGTGACAGGACCCCAGGGAATGGCTGAAGTTGTGTCAGGGGAGGTTTAGGTTGCACATTAGGGACAGGTTCTTCACCCAGAGGGTGGTCGGGCATGGGAACGGGCTCTCCAGGGCAGTGGTCACAGCACCAGCCTGACAGAGCTCACAGAGCGTTTGGACAATGCTCTCGGGCACAGGGTGTGATTTTGGGGACTGTGTTGGGCAGGGCCAGGAGTTCAACTTCAATGATCCCTGTGCATCCTTTCCAATTCAGGATATTCTCTGATTCTAGATCAAGAAACTGGGTATCAAAAAATGCAATTCATCTGCAAGAATGAATATATTGCAGGGCCAATTTCACATAAATTATGAAACATGAATTTCACGCTGCTGACTATTGTGCTCTCTTTTGAATTCTGCAACTTCCACATGAAAACCAAAAGAGAAAAACAATATTGTACCCATTTATAAGATTGTCTCCAGGACACAGAATTTCTAAAACTAAGTTCTTCTTCTTTCTCTGTGCCACTTTCAAAGCTGATAATGTTGTCCCTGCTGCACCAAAAGAGAAAACAAAAATATATCTCTTGAAATAAAAAAAATTGAACGAAACCATTTGTTATTCAAACATTGTATGAGGATGTGCACATGTCCTTGACATTTATTTTGGTGTGCTAATCTGCCATTTGCAAGATATTATATTCAGTCACACATAATGCTCCTGTTGAAGGATGGATGCTCTTATTAACCTCAATGTACTTACAAATTATAGCTGTTTTCTTTATTAGTTTGTTCAAATCCACTTGAAAAGGCTGCTGAAGGATGTCCTACAGAAAAACAACCAGCATCCTTTGAGGCACTGATGGTTTCTTTCCTGTAACTCTCTCCTCCCCTGATTTGCGTTGGATGCATCCTAACACTCCTGACTTTCTTGTCTCCTTCCTAGTAAGTCAACTACTAATTAATCAAACGCTTATTTTAATTGGAAACTTTTTCTCATTAATTTGAAAGATGATTGAAAGAGACTTAACTTGAGCATCACCTTCTGTTCTTCCAAAAAATACTGTGTGGCAAAACTGTTTCAAAAAAAGTACCATACCAAGCTCACAGATCTGCTCATGTAGGGAAAAAAATAAATAAATAAAAATAAAAAAATTTAAAAAAAAAACCCCACAGAAAAAAAAACCAACACAACTCAAAAGCAGTATTTTTGTAATACTTCATCAAATCGACAAAAATGCAAAAAAACTGCAACTTGAAGAGCATTCAAAGTCAAGAACTGCTTGCCAAATTTAATTCACTGTGTTTTGCTGGCTTTCTCACAAGTCTGACACAATCGTACGCTCACTGACAAGGTTTGCAAACATGCAAAGTGCAGAACAACCTCAGGGTTACCACGCTGTGCTACTAGGTGCATAAACAAACATAAACAAAGTGGATTAGTCTGACACTGATGGAATGCAGAGTCTTTGTTTCATTTTTAAGCAGAAGTTTAAGAAAATTTGTTTTCCAAGTCCCCGAGCTCTGATCTAGCTAAGGGGTCTTGCTAGCACAGAGCTGGAGCTGATTGTCATTGCACACCAAGCATCAGAAAGGAATTTCAGGACTGGAAGCGAAAATTATAGGAATTGCCCCTCCCTGAAAAGAAAAGGCATTAAAAACAATCTGTAGCAAATAAAGTGTTGGGTTTCCTTGTAATAAACAAGCAAAATCAAAAATCCCAGCTGAAAGCTCATTGACCTTCCAAAAATATCAAACTCATTGAGGCCAAAAGATAAGATCTATACTTAACTATTAAGAGCATTCAAGTAATTATTCAAGTCAGGCCAATTAGTTTGGACACAAAACAGCCACCATCTCTCTCTTTTTCCTGTTTTCCTGCAGTACCAGACAAAACACACGAGATTTCAAGCTTGCTAAACATAATCCCACATTTTAAAGTGATGATTTACAAAACACCTGCAAATGTCGAGTGGCACAGACTCCCTCTCACCTCCCTTGAGATTTACATCATCTAAGTTTTAGGGCCTACACGTGCTGAACTTCAACACCTAAATCATTACCAGTGAAACCACATACATGTTGAATAAAAACTCTCTAAACAGCTACTCTTAAAAAAAAAAAATCCAGATTGAAAAGCCATTAGAAGGACTGTCTTACTGCAATCTTCTAGGCTCTCGTGAAGCTTTTTGAGCCCATGCAAATCATGTACACAACTGAAAGAGCTAATTGATGTTCTGATATATGAGAATATGCTTTTTCGTGGAACAGATGTTAAGAGCTTTGTTTCATAGTTTGTCAACCTTACTAAATGTCGCTGAGTTTGTCTTAAAACTGAGTTTTCTTTTTGTGCTCCAAAGTATATTCCCTGAGCAAAACCTATTTGTTGAACTTGTCCCAGTTTTGGAAGCCTATCTCCCTCTGTAACTGAAAAATTAAAATCTCTGGAATAATGGACATGGTCAAACTACAATAAATGGAGCAAGGTGGTGTTTTGAGTTTCGTATTTTCCTCCTTCAATGGTCATAAGTCAAGATTTGTTTCAGCACTGGAAATACTCAGGCATAGTAGAGCAATGACATCATTTTGAAAGCAGACTGGGCCCAAGGGATTTAAATAGAAAACTACTACTACTAAAGCTTTCAGTAACATAAGTACAAATTTCTATTCAAATTAGGTCTTTTGAACAACATTCTGCTGATTACTGGATTCAAGGTAAAGGACATTAAAAAAATAATCTTTATTATTTTCCCTTTATGGCTGGTTGTTTTCTAGACAAACACACTGACTGCAGCATAAAGCCACTTTTCTTTATTAAAATGTCAAATGCTATTGTTTCCTAAATTTCCCTGAACAACAAAGAAGAGTTCAGAAGAAATACCTGACCATCAATTGGATTTCCAATCATTAAATAAGCAAATTGATGAAAAAGAGAGCTGAAGAGGAATACTGTATTACATTACAGTTTTCTTTCCCTTTCCTAAAACTGATGATTATTCAGTGGTCATAAAATAGCATCCACAGACAAAAAGGCACCAATTCCATATAATGCATTTATTGAAATAATAAAATTATCTGAACCAAAGGCTATATTGTTATTAAAATGAGACAATATACAGTTCTAGTAGCTTCATAACTTTGTGCATTACTTTGCCAAGCCTAAAACAGAACAGGCACCCATGCTACAACCTAAATTCAAGTAATGAAACATGATGAAATTCAAAATAAAAGATAGGTGAAAATATAAAAATCTAGGAAAAAAAATAAAATGAATGAGTGAAATCACAATTCTATCAGCACTCATATAAAAGCCTCCCAGCACAGCATATGAGGCTGTGATATTTGCCTTCATAAACTGCCAGTAGTTTTTTTTGTTGTTTGCTTCACTTTAAAATATGTTTTCCTGACTAATTAGAAAAGACAGGACCAAGCAGGAAAGATCCAGTAGGCAGAACTGTGCAGTGCAGAGTATCTTGGTCATCCTCTCTATGGTGTGCACAGTGAATCCTTTCCAAGCAGTGAGATTTGTCACCCAAGTGAGACTGCCAAGCTATTCCCGTGACACGAGAAGGGCACGGCAAACACCACGGAGCAAGGGGACGTCATCCAGGTCCCTTTCAGTTGCCATGTGAATGCAGAGGTACAAGAAAAAGGAAATTAATGTGTTTTCGACTAAACTCTGACTATTTCCTCCATAAAATGTATTTTTATTTCAGAAGTTATGTAAATGTGTATGACAGTGCTTCCTCGAGAAGCATGTTCTTCCACTGCAGCTGGATGTCATTGCCTTTGTGGTGGTAAAGCCTTACAGAACACAGGTGAAGGATCTGCCCTCCGATCTGAATGCAGGAGGATGAACCAGACTTCGCCACTGACCTTTTCTTGCCAAAAATTTATAGACAAAGACCAATAAAATGAGTATTTTAAAGGACTCTTGTTTTTTTAAGGAATGTAGAAGCATTCTGTTGAAAGGACTCAACTCCTGTCAACAAAAAGCTGCCCAACCAGGTAGAATTTAACTTCCTTTTCCTGCAAATGCCAGTATCCTCAGTGCTCACTAACCAATAAAAAATAAAAACCAAACACCAGAAAACCCATAGCTGTTAGAATTTTATTTTATTTTCGGAAGTTGTGATAGAAAAAAATAGACTCATTAACATTCATATTTTCCTTAACTGGAATGGATAATGGACCATCTCGCTTGTCAATCTGGTGTGCAACAATATTTTTCAACTGACTATCCTAAATTAATTTATCCTGAGAATGGAGCTCAGTGCACTTCATCATAATAGTCTGTGCCATGCAATTCAAAGATAAATACACACATTTTTATCTCTGAGTAGGATAAATCTGGAATAAGCCTCCTGAAATTAATTGGGGTTACTGCAGTCTTATTCTGATGTCACTCAGATCTGTGTGCGGTCTAGAATTAATACACAATGTTTGCACAGTGGTAAATGGATTCTACTGCAGGAAGGGATTCAGGTGTTTGTGAACAGCCTGAAAGTTCCTCACCTAAGAAGGAGATTAAGCAATCACCTTAAGAAGTGAGGCCATCATTTGGCCGTGTGCATATATTTAATTGTACCTGCAGAGGAGTCACTGTTGGCTGAGTGTTGGTCTCCACAGTTTCCATTGTGCTCCAGAATAATAAGACTGACTTTGAATCAGCATTTCAGTCCTCCTAGAAGAGTCCTAACTGGAAGTTCTAGACCTTGAACTTACAAAAATAAAATACTCAGTTGTCCCTGTCTTGCACATTAGCCCACAGAGGGCTGCATTCTTCACTTTTACAGCACCATCAACAATGAAAGCTTTCAAATGCATAGACTTAAAACTGATTTACCAAATCTTACCTATACTTCAGGCTACATCTGAAGAGAAAATAGTTACTCTATCTTACAAAAAAAAAAAAAAAGGGTAATTTAGCATGAATTAAAACAACCCAGAACAGTTGATTAGAAATAAGGAGTTAATAACACAGTATATATTCTGTGTAAATGTTAGAATAACTGTTTCTCTCTTCCTCTTCTGTTTAGCTGACTGCTATGTAAAACTCAATTAATAGCCCTGGCAGGAGGAGTCTCTCTCTGTATTTCGGGAATGTGGGACTTTATGCAGAGTCTGCTCAGCAATATGTGTGATACACCAGAGGAGCACATAAATAACAGGCAGCTGGGACCAGTACAGGTCCCATTGATACTGATGGTTCCCTTTTCACGTGGCTGACAATTTTAATAAAAACGATTAAATCCCAAAGTGGGTTCAACTTTATCATTCAATATAACTGACACTGCAGGAAGTGCAATATGCAGTTAGAAGGAAAATTAGCTGTGTTCTATATAGTATATCCATCATGCATGAGCAGTGTAACAACTCGGGGTAATCACTACTGCTTTTTTCATTTAGCTAAAAATAAATATTGAAAACAGAAGTTAATCAACTATACTGTGAAAAAAAAATATTCTTTCCATCTTAAATCATACTGACGTCTATCTATAAAGATGCTCATGGGCAAGTCTCACCACTAAGGGATGAAAGATAGAAGAGAGCTGCTTCTCCAGATGACTGAGCCATTATACAAAGGGCCCTTTTTGAGAGATTCTCTGTGTCTGTGCAAGCTTTCCCGATGGAGGCTAGCAAATAATTTCTGTCTGTTCCAACCTTAACCCACTGGCCATAGCAGCTAGAGCATTCTGACACTAACCTCCCCTACGCACACCAGCACTTCTGCCTTCAGAGGTCGGGGCAGAATTGCTCACATGAGGCACATTCAGTCCTAACCAACCCCACTGGGCTCAGCCCTCGGTGCTGACCCACACAGAGGCGTGCTCCTGGTGTGCCGCATCCATCCCTCAGTTGAAGTGACACAAGGAATTACCTCCACGGATCAGCACATTACCAGGAAGACAGAACAGGGGAAGCATTTGCATTTCTAAATGTATCAGTTACTGTGCTTCAGTTTCCCATCTAATATTATAACTTCTGGCATTCACCTTCCCATACTCGGGCAACGGGTTAACATATTTTTTCAGTCAATTACTGGATTAATATATTGAAATGCTTTGCTTGCACGTAATGAAAAACTAAATAGAAACACACACATTTCAAAAGCCTCAACAATTACAATCCAGAGACAGCACCACTGCGTGTTGCAGTAACCTGGCAGTTCCTCGGATAGAAGATTCACTGATTAAATGAATGTTTGGTAAAAGCAAGAGTTCACCACAAGATCTGATAAAAACAGCTTAAGACTTTCAAGTGAACTAAGATTAGAATTACAGGTTACCCTGGTTACAGCTGCTGGTGAATTTCAAAAGCAGTTTGAATTAGCCTGTATCATTCACTGCATGCCTTAGCTAATATATGAAAGAAAAAACCTGACAAAGAATTATCACTTGGGAAGGCAATTCTGATCTGAACTGCTGTTACTAAATGTAAACAAAATTTTAATTAGTTTTTTTCAATGACTTCAGGTTGTCCTATTATTGATAGTACCTCAATTGTTATTTGCACATAAGCAGAGACTTTGCTAAATAAGTTATAGAAGACTTTGTAATTAATTTTGATGTGATCTACTCTTGATAAATCCACTGGGAAATTAACTCAGCTGGATACTACCACAACTATTTGTATTTAACTCACTCTAATCTTCTACAGATAAGTTCACTGTGATAAAATAAATGGACTAGGACGAATTCACAAAGCTGTATTTCAACTAACCATTAAAAATTCAATGAAATATCATGAAACCTACTGAAAATACTAAGTATTAATACCTAAGCAATTGTGAAGGAATATAGCAATTGTACTATTAAAAGAGATCAAACAGATGGGAACGGTCATTCTCCCAGCACACAGAGCAAAGAGTATCCCTCTTTTGAAATATGCTAAATATTTCTCCAGATAATAAATGTATTTTCTTCTAGAGCTAACTCATCTTCAGTGATACTGTTTTATGGGAGAGGTCCTGACAGAGAGATTTGATGCTGGGGAGAAAAAGTAAGCGAGACATTTAAGTAGTCTAGAAGAATTGAGTAGGGAAGTTTACCTAATGTCAACCTTCAGTGGGATCCAAGCTTAAAACACTCTGAGGATGAAGCTCTCTGAGCTTCACAATCTATTTTGGCCATTATTCATGAGCTAACATTATAAATGACCTTCCTTGGCAAAAAGGCAAAAAATGAAACCAAACACAGTGTTCTTTCTGTGTGGAAGCCCCATAATGAAAGCAATCTGAAGATCAATCACTGACAATTCTAGCTCCTACTAAAAGTCAGCAATTTTATGAATAGCAGCATTTTCTCAGCCAAGACCTAACAAGCCAACCAACTCCTATCCTGCAGTCTTGCAAACATCTGCTATCAATAACAATTTCACCTCCTGTTTATATCATCCTCCAAGAAGAAAGGAAACAACCATGGGTTCACTGAGAATTGAGGCCAGATTTGGATGCATTTGAATTTTCCTCTAGTTGTCAACTGATCATTAAATGTAACAGCTCCACAACCAAGACATAAAATATGTAAAAATATGTAAATTTAGGCATTTTAATATTTAAGCATGCATTAAAAGTCAAAGAGTTTTCTAAATGCCAGATTAACAACAAATGTCAGGGATTATCAGTCCAGTTCTGAAAGAGACACAGAAGGTTTAACATCCGTGTGCCAGAACACAATGCTGAAGTTCCTTGAGAGTTCCATGAGAACCCAAGACTCTTAACTTAGAAAGATTTTCACTTGTGCCTGTGATAAGATATTTGATGTTTTCTTATGCTTCTTTATTTCCCACTCTCCTACAGTCAAAAACTAAGTTAGATTAATCTACTCTACACCCTTTCTGTTGGAGCAAATATCAATTCAGTGAGTGAGTGAAACTAATGTTAAATGCCTAAGTTCGACAGTTTCTAGAACAGAGAACAGAGAATTTCTTGAGTCTCTGTTTCCAGCTTAAAGAATTATCACATTTCATTAACAAATTGTCCAACTCCTTATGATAACCCAGTTTTTTCTCACACCAACACTTCCGTTTCAACAACCCTTTCCTCCTGCTGCACAGTCTTCTCTTTGTAGAGATTTCTGGACTGTAGTTGTAGGATTTGCTCCCCATCTCTCTCCCTCATTTAGTCCCTCCTGAATTCAATATGTTTACACAAAACCCCTTTTTTCCCCTCTATCCTGGTAATTAGATTTTGGAATTTCCTGTTAAGAAAACTTCTCAGTCTCACCATTCACAAGACTGGCAGCCAACTCACACTACCCCAGAGGGTCACTGCTGGGACCAAAACCCCTTTGCAGGGGCCTGACAGGTCCCTGTGTGCGTCCCCCACACCCCACACTCACAGTCACACCAGGTTTCCTTACCAGATCCACCCCAGTTCCCACAGCTGAGTCTCAGATGTCTCGTGCCATAAAACAATTTGTTCCTGGAGTAGTAACACAGAAACAGCCCAAGCTGCTGTCCCCAAGGAGGGACCCTGAACAAAGGAAACCCTGGGCTTTTGTCTCCTCACAGTTCAAGCATGAGAAAGTCTGGAATTCTCAGCTCCTGCCGTGTCCCTGAGTGTCTTCACCTGGATGTGCCACACTTGCTCTTTGTTATCCAGAAGGTGGCAATTCATGGCCTCTTGTCTCAGGCCCCCACCCCAGGCCACCTGCACTGAATGGATTCCTCAGCACTTCCCTCTGTTGGATCCCCCCAAAGATCCATTCTTCCCACTCAGATGGGGTGGATGAAAACTATCTGTGTGGTTTCACTCCAAACAAACAGAAACAGAGTCACCAGAGCAGCCTGTACTGTCCAAAGGTAATCTAACTACTCAATAACCTAAAGTTTAGTAGTAAATCATCCTCCAGCAAATTAAAAGCTCATTTTAAGTGGTAAATCAGGAAATAGACTCAACAAGCAGTACCTTCATACAAGCGTGACAGACCGACTTGCACCTGATGTACACTTTGCAGTTCAAAGATAACACTTTATGCTCAGCAAGGGTTGTAAGACATTCTCTTCTTCCCACTGTAAATGCAATTGGGAAACAGCTAATGGATATATCAGGGAGCAGCAGAAACAGCTGTTCCACAAGGGCAGACAGAGCAGGAGCTGAGGCTGACCAAGCAGCAATCTTACCAGTCAGGGTGCAGTGCCTGCAGCATCCAGGCGGGGCTGGGCTGTGGATAGTGACTTGCTCTGATGGCCACCCAGTGATCATCAGACAAGATGCAATAAATAGCAAACCAAATTCAAGGTCAATTCTGAAATCCCATTTATCAAGTTGGGACAGGAGGAAACAGGGCTAGCTACCACACAGCTCGGGGAAGGAGGAGGAACCATGGCTAGAGCTCCTGAAGAGGAGAAAAGCAGCACCTGTGGGTGGTGATCCCAAGTGAGGCTGCTTCAGGCTGTCAAGGCTTGTTAATGTGCTCAGGGCCCTGGAAATCCCTCTCCTGCAGAGAGCAGTGTCCTGCACCAGCAAATGGTGTCAGCTCCATCTTAGCAGGAACCACGAGGATGGGATGAGGAAGATTTCTGCCTTGGAAGATAAGCCTGTTCCATGCACACACGTCCTGGTCCCATGGCAGTCACATCAGGGGCTCCTCAGGCGCTTGTACCCCGTGAGAAACCCCGTGAGCGCTGCTGCTGAAGGCAGAGAGCACAAGGAGCTGCCAGCACCTCCCTAAAGGTGCTTGGATTCAGGCAGGGGCTTAAAAAGTGGCACTGTTGATCCTGTCTGAACATTCCCTGCCCAGCGTTACATTGTTAGGAAACTTTATTGATCCTTTAACAGAGTAACCTTCTATGAACTAATGGTTAGGATGGACAGCTCCCAGACAAATAACTTATACATCCAAAATTATGTGCTAGCAACAATTCATCTTTCTTTTCCTCATATAAAGCATTCTTTGACTGGTACCTCGTTGAAATAACCCAACCTTTTCACTTTTGTGACGCTAAAAAAGATTTATAGCTGCTGAAATCTGCCTGTAGTACACATTTTAGCTCCCAAAACAATTTGAATACTTTGCTGTACTGGAGGTTTTTCATCTAGAGACAGAACATCTTTAAAAGAAAACAAAATCTGACAAAAATAAAGGTTCTAACCAATACAATCCAGCCTGATAAATATAGGCAAGGAAAGAAATTTGCTAATCTTCTGCACCATAGCTAAGTGAACTTGGAGGTAGAAGTAAAAGATTACTTTCCACTATAGGTTTAATCTGAATCTCATTTTGTTCCTGGGTGAAAAAGAAAGGCCAAAAGAAAATAGAAGAAGTGGGGAACCTGGACATATAATTTTGGTAGAAGAATGTAATAATTTTCATCAGAAATATATCTATAGTAAAATGAAAGTTTTTAGAAGTTATTAGTTCTGCCTGAAATGCAATCTTGATACTGTATGTTTAATGTTTTCTATTTTCTGAGCAACTATGTTAAAAGTTATTAGATGAAAGGAAAAGCAAGTCACAGACCACTGTAAAGTATTCTTTGAATCAATTTTTCAAAGTAAAGACCATTGAAAACTGTAATTTAGTCCTGGGCCTTTAGAATTTCCTAACAAAAGTACCATTATTATGATTTTTTAAAAGTCAACCAGCAATTACAAATACACAGTTCACTTGCTTTATGCCAGTGAATCTACAAAACGGTGAACAATTTGCAAAGATAAATTTCTCTAAATAAACTTTTCACATACAGTTTTAAGGCCTCAGAATTTATTGCTACAAAATTATAGACACAGATGGTTTAATGAGCAAATTCACACTCTTAAATATCTGAGAAAAAAAAAAAAAAGGTACTTAGCACGTTTCTGAGACCATTTTCTGACCCCAAAAATACAGAAAGTGCCCAGTGCTGTGCAGTCACTGACCAGCACTGATGTCCCAAAGTGGATCCACAGACACACATCAAACACAGGTGCTGGGAATTTCCATTTCATCCGAGTTTAAGTGGCAAATGCCAGAGTTGCAAACATCTAAGTTTCCTCAACACCTGACATCCAGATCAAGTTTTTGTTAGCTAATCTTACCCAGGGAACTACCTTTTGTTACCTCATTATTACAACATGAAAAGTGTATCATTTCATTTCTGGATTTTAATATTTTGTCTTTATGACTTGTTTTTTTCTTCTTTAATTCTTTTAGCTACACATACTGCGAAAAGAATTCACCAACTTCCGTCAAAATTCTGGCCTTTAGAGGTACCTTGATGCGCCAACAAAGCTGTATTGTTATTATTTTCTAAAAAGAGGAAAAACATTGCCTTTTAATAGAAACAAAGAAGGAAAGAAAATTATTTGAAACATTAAAATGTGTCTGCAGTGAACAATTTAAACGACAACAGGAAGAGGGAGCTTTACTGAAAGGATAATGAGAAAATCTCTTAGCAGTCGGTACAAAGAGTGTTTACATGTGAAGACTTTCCCTTGTAGCTTTGTGGTTTCCAGAAAACAGCACTTGGAGGATACAGACAAGGGAAAGCAACTCAGCTGAGGAGCTCATTGCAATTTAAGGTGATCCTGGTGTAATTGGCCGTGCCTCCACATGCCCTGGTGAGAAGCAAAATGTGTTGACGTTTGTCTTAAGAGTTTTCTTTCCCACAGAATTTGAGCTAAATACAGGCATATACACTGCTAACATGCAAACCCTCTGCTGATAATCAGCATTTCTTTACCTGTTGTGATCATCTGTTTGTTCCACTTACCCTGCAACTCACAGCATCATACTGTAGATATGAGTTGCTTTGAAAATGTTTCTAGTCACATTTTACCAAGGTTTTCCTCATTTATTTTGCTTTTAGACCTTTGTTTCACTGAGTACTGTTCAGAGGATGCAGGATCTGATTTGGAAAGGATTTAAGGAGGCCTTACGTGTATTTTTGTGCAAACTCTATTGATAATAATAAAATCCAATAAACAAAGAGTGGGATTAAATAAAATAAATTTGGGGCAAATAGTTTTCATAATGGAAGAAATATGCTGCTGGTCAGCCTCAAGTTCCTGTAGTGTTTCACTGTTATAATTTCTTTTTCAGTCTTTTTAAAGTAAGGAAATTCCATTTCCTTCATTTTATAGAGGAAGAAATAAAACACTACATGGGAAAATTACTTGGAAGCATCAACATCACTCTGGAGTATTTACTCGAATGTGTGACTCCCACATTAAACTAAATTATAAAAATAAATATCGTAGTTAGTTTCCTTTCAGCTTCCTTTCTGGTTGTTGAATAGTTTGAAAGATTGCATTCTCTGCCCCCACAGACAAGAGTCTCCTCTCCTCATAGCAATTGTCCTGTCTCTTTTTCTAAGGACAGACAAGATGTGGGAGCTGCATGAAAAATTTACTTATGAAGTTAGTCCAACAGACCAGAAGCAGCAAAAATACTTTTGTGTGACTCCAGTGAAATACCAGAGCATGTGAGTTTACAGAGCCATCACCTGAACACTTTCCATTACCATTAAATTCACGTCTCAAATAGAAAAGAAATTCGGTGGGGTAAAATATCCTCTATTGACTAACATTTTCATTACAGGGAATCATACAGCTCAGAAGAGAATGGTCTGTTGCTGTTGTTTTCTAATGGATGTTTATTATCCCCAGGCATACTGCAGTGGGAGAGTACTGCAGGTGATTAATGATTTTACCTGCTGCAAAAGAGCAATTGCAAAATGTCCATTTCATTTTTTTATCAGAGACACACCACTAACCTGTAAATATCCAAGTATTTGTAGAGGAGGACACTTTGGCATCAATAAGGAATAGACTCAGTCACCTTAAGAGCCATATAACTTGGAGTTTAGAAGTTACACCTTTTATGAACTGACAGACTTTTCCCCACTGGTAATTTGAGTTACAGAATAGCTTCATCTTTCAGATGAGTTGTTTTGGAAACATCTTGTCAGAGAAAGAACTATGCTATCTGTGCTGAAAATAGACCACCCAGTCTGGGCTGAGCATGCCACATGCATTACAAATTGTGGCTCATCTACTCATGCTGTAACTCTAACTTTAGAATCACACTGATTTAAATTTTTTTGGCTGAGATGACATGGCTCAGATCTATGTAATTCAGTGCATTTTTTGGTCAGGCTAAACTTTCCTGCAGGTCTGATGAGGTCCAACTTCTTCTTTCAGCTCTGCCAGTGTTTTTGTA
The DNA here is from genome assembly GCA_013397775.1 of Eulacestoma nigropectus. Classification (NCBI taxonomy): domain Eukaryota; kingdom Metazoa; phylum Chordata; class Aves; order Passeriformes; genus Eulacestoma; species Eulacestoma nigropectus. The sequence goes on from VZTE01004277.1 coordinate 437,619, forward strand.
CCTGCAAAGAGACTTGCAGCTACCTAGGAGTTTGCATGCTGTTAACAAATTCATGTGTGTCAAAGATAAAATTCTCATTTCTAATGAAGGAGAGAAGGAATAACTACAAACCCCAGAGCTCAGACGCCATGGTATTCATCTAGCACATTAAAAGTACAGGTTCAGGCTATTAATCTAGAGCAGCAATTAAAATGTGAGCCTCCCATATGACAAATTTTAAGTGCCAAGTGCCTGGCTGTTTTCAGGTAGACGATTTTCTGTCTCCTTTTCGTTGTTGATAACGGCCATTTTGTGAATGTTTTTTTTTCATATCTTTCATTTTGACCAGGTCTTCCATTCTGCATGTGTCCAGAGTCTGGGATCAGGAAAGATTCAGTTTAGGGGATTCAGCAATTTTCAAACAGAAAACCTCTAAATCTTTTACAGAACATTCCCAGGTGACTCTACTTGTGAACATTTATTACCCTGAAATCTTCCACTTCACTGAATTTCAAAAGTCTTTTGCAAGCAGATGAGGTGCTGAAAACATTTAGATAAAGGTTACAAGAACCCTCTATAATATGAAGTGGCAGGCAGCCTAAGAATAAGAATTGCTACTACTCCTTCCAACAAAAATTACCTAGGATAGCACTGTAATAATGATGGCATTAGAGAACATGAATGTCTTCAGTTCCCAGATGGACTGTTGTCCTCTAACCTACGGATTTGTCTGGGATAATTCCCCCTTTTGCTGTATCCAAGTGCCCTACCAGCAAACCATGCAGCCCCAAGAATGTCAGAAAACAGCAGCTGCAGCCCTACACAGAGGCTCCCTGACCCAGCTGCTGCTTTGTCACATATCACAAACGATTATCAGTAAAATCAACACAACTCCTAAACCATAACCTCATTAATTACCAATGCTGCACCACAGCTTCATGGCAGGTTTCAGGTCATCATCACAATAATCAGGAAAAGAATATTGTATAGCCTTATCCTGAGGCATCCACAGTACTGTTGCCAAATGTGAGTCATCATTCCTCTTTATATTCACTTCCAGGGCTTTACCTTTCAATCAGGACATTTCTTTTCAACCAGGAGTCAAAAGTTCTAAACCCCCCACCAGTTTGAAGCTGTGAAATTCCTCTGCCTCCTGTGGAGCAGTTTCTGCCATTAACTGATGTGAATGATATCAGAATTAGACACCAGCTCTCTGAACACTCACACCTGCTTCTCTCCTGTATCTCTGCTGCTTGTGCTCTCTCAGTGCCTTCAGGTCCTGCTGACTGCCTGAGCTTCCCCTCACAGCAATTCAGCAGCAGTGAGAGCACTGTGAGAGCATGTGGCTTTGCCCCATTTCTTTTCCCCTACTTTGTCCCTCTTTAATGGAATCATATTCCTGAGATTACTTTTCCAATATTAAAAAATGAACATAAAAGCCCCTGCCTAATTAATCTCCCAACTCTCCCTCCTCATTTCACTAATCACAGATTGTTCAGAGCCATATTTTCTTGAGAAGCTTATGTAAACCAAATCATTGCTATGCTAGTGTCTCTTTCCTCTCAAAAATCTTGCAGTATAACCCCCATAACAGTCCCTATCTCATTTCTTTCTTCCATATTTCCATCTTAATAAAGCAATGGATGAAACAAAGTTACTAGCAAATAAAGACAACAATGTATTCTCAGCCTCTGATAGCCTTGTCTTTGTTTTCTCAGACAATGCCTCTTAAATTGCCAGCTGGGTCTCTCTCTTTTTCAGTTCTGGATATCTACTTGTTCCTTTCCAGACTTGACCTTCCATCTAACATTTGGTCTGTGAAAACATGAAGGAGCAAATGGAAAATAACCTGGATTTTCATCTCTGGCTCCTGTGGTGTTTCAGCAAAAGCAAAGTCAGTTACCTCTAGCAAAAACTGACAAATCCACAACATTCTGAGAGCAAATTTCCTACATGTTTCTAAAATACTGTAATGCAATATTTTGCTTTGCACTTTTGCTTGGTGAGAGAAACTATTTTTACAGCTTTTTCTTTCATCTCAACCAAAGAAAATCATGTGTCTAGTACCTGTCATATGTACATGGCCATACTGGCAGGAAACTTGCTTAAAACACATTTGCTTGTTTTATCTAAATAATCCCATTACCTGCCAGCAAATAGTGTAAACAATGCAATGCATAGAAGCAGATATCAAACTAGATTTGAGTCAGTAAGCTACGGAGGAAAACATTAACTTATGTCTCAGAGTATGGGAAATATAATCCTACCAGGTATGTTTAAGTCTTACTTTGTTCACATCAAAGCCTGGTTGCAGGGACAGCTCATTCCATTTCCCTGGAAACCAAACTAAGGCTGGGGTGCTCACAGAAAAACAGGTGGCTGAAGACATCTGGGAGAGACTAAATACCCAGCTTTGAGGCAACTTCAGCATAATGACATGAATCCCCCGATTTCTAACTGTAGCTTGCTTTTCAACAAACACTTTAAAATTTAGAATTTTAAAGAGAGGCAGGTTAGAAGGGTAAAGTGCCTCTAAACCGGTAACACCTGCTCAGTTGATCAATGCATCAGGAAAGCACACAGTAGCTTTCCAGTCTTGTCCAAATCTGTCCAGATGTGGCTTCTTAACCCATCCTACAAGTTGGTCTTAAAGCCAAAGGTGCTTTCCCCTTCCCCCCCAGCCCAGTGCTGGGAGGAAATCACAGAACCATAGAATAGGCTGAGTTGGAAGGGACCCGTCCAGCTGCTGGCCCTGGACAGGACAGGCCCAACAATCCCAACTCGTGCCTGAGAGCATTCCCCAGTTACAGACACAGGGTTGTCCTGGAGCACAATCTGTCACTTGCCCTTGCTAGACTTCATCCATCTGGTGATCTCAAGGTGTCCCTGCAGGGTCTCTCTGCCCTTGAGGGAGTCAACAGCTTCTCCCAATTTATTCTTGTCACAAACGTAGTATTCCTTCAAGTCCTGGGTGAATTTCATTAATGAAATGATTGCTGACTTCAAAGCATAGTGAAGCAAAGAGGAACTGGGGATCTGTAGGCACCTGAGAGTGAGAGGTGATGTCAAAGGAAGAGAAACGAGGATAAAAAAAATTATAAAGAACAAAGGAAAGAGAATGTGCAAGGGAGAACCAAGAGAGGCCTTCAATAACTGAATAAAAACTAGGCCATGGAGACTGGGAGGTAGATTAGTCCGGTGAAAATTAACCTGAAGACCTGTGCCACTTCCTACCTATACTACTTATTACCTAGTCTTTCCCTGTACAGAATGTTTGTGGAACTGGGTTTTATTCTAGACTAACACTCAGTGACAACAGATTTAAAAATCTACACGGTTACAGGAGACACACAGACATGCATGAGACAAACTGAAATGGCAGCACTGTACTTCTACTGAAGGTTGTAACATGTGGTTCTGAAAACATCCCGCTGGCCAAACAGCTTTCATTGACACTCTGCTAAAAAAGCTTTGTGCTTCTTTAGGGTTCAACTTGTAAAAAAAAACCGATATGTAAGCTGTAGGCAACATTCAACGTCCCATACTCGGAGCCCAGAACTCAGTGAACAAAGATGTTTAAGTAGTTCACAATGGGAAACAAGTTTTAATTATATTTAAATTCTCAACATTATTTAAAGACAAATAACAGCACAATGACTCTGACACAGAGCAGAGATAAAAGCTGCAGTCCCCAAACAACCAACAGTCCAAGCATGAGACTGAGTTAGTCATAAAAGCAACGCATACTTAGCAAAATACCCTGTTATGTGTTTCACACCTCAAACTCTTTCATGTATCCCATTAGACTACTACGAAGGGAGACAAACATTAAAATATATCCACTGTCCTTCTGTAGTTTTAATTCAGTCCAAACATGAATTGAATACGAATTTGTGAAAATCAGTTTTCACCTTGTGTTGTAAGAGTGAATTGTGAAAAAGATCTTTTTGTGAAAGGCCCCATCCTTGCAGAAAAATTTTGAAATAGAGGGTGAGCACAAAGGTGACTGGATAATAGAAATGCCTTTGAGACAGCAAAGAATGAACAAAAGGGGCTAATATTCTGTAAATAGTGTCTTTGAGTTTTGCACAGCATTTCAAACGGAAGCAGGAAAAAACTATCCTTCTGTGTAGTCCTAAATATCATTCTCAGTTCTTTCCCACCTCTGAAATCACATCACTGCAGCTACAATCAAATAAACCCAGGACAGGATTTTTTTCCATGCCTTTCCCAGGAACAACTCCTAAAGTCACTTCAGAGAGGTGTGCACCACTGAGTGTACTGGGGCTGTCACTGGTGGCCTTAACAAGCAGACTTGAGTGAAAACTTTAGTGCCTGATACAGCAGCCCACTGACTTATTGGTTCTCACTGTGAGCAGAGTGCAGCTGTGGTTTGTCACCTGTGCATGTTCCCAAGGTGCTTGGCACGCTGTAAATTTTACCATCAAATGGTTTGAAACTTTCTTACACTGGCCAGGAATGTAAAACTTCAAGAGACAACTGGAGTCTCGCTGAACTGTAATGAGTTTCTTTAAACAGGAGTGAGAACAACATAAGGGCATCCTGCCAGATCTTAAGCAGAGGGAATTTTAGGGCTCCAGGACCTGCCAGAGGTGGAAAACAAGTCCTGTTATGGGGGTGAAGAGAGGATGGACAGCAAGGGGTAAAGAGGGAAGATTTGGCATTCTTTAGGATGGCATTATTTAAGGATGCCTAAGGTAGGTGGGTGACATTGAGTATCAAAGGAAACAGACCCTTACATTTCCCCATACCCTAGAGCAAGGGTCACCAAGCTTTTTGATCATATACCACCCAAAAGACCATATGCTGGAACTTCACAACACAATTTGAAAAACATTTCAGCGTCTCAAACAATGAGGAGGAAGAAGATGCTAATAGAAATAGAGATGTCAGGAAGAAATCCCTGGGTACTGTGGCAATGTCTGGGGATGTTTTCAGTTCATCTGGTTAATCCAATTTAGCCGGTTATCCCTGCAAAAATAATCCAATTTATCTGCTTGTTCCTGGCAAAAAACAAAAAAACAAACAAACAAACAAACAAAAAAAAACCTCTTTCAATTGGTAAAACATATTCTATAATACTGTAATTTTCCTGAAAAGTTCCAGAGTAAGAGTTTTTTTAAGACTGCCTTCCAGAGTAGTTCCTAGTTACACAGAAACTTCTGAGATAAGTTGAGATAAATTACACTATTTTAATATACATGTAAATTGTGACTTCCCATTAGGGGAGACATTAGATGTTACAGGGGAAGGCAGGATCAGAATTTTTATTGTGTTAGAGGAGTTTATTTTCTGCTTACACCTCCAACTGACCTTGAGAGTAGATTAATGACATAGACTTCTGACCAAAACAAATCAGTGAGCCCTCTTTTTCATTTTCTTTCAAAATATATCACAGCATTTTAACAGATTTTGTCAACAACAACAAAAAATGTTTTTTATCTGCTTGCTTATTTTTCACACCAAAAAGCCAATTGTTTCAAAGCAATTCCTAAGCTCTCAGAGAGCCATTTGGCGTTTTAAAAAACGCACAGCAAAATTTTTAGAGCAGGTGCAGACAGATGGAATTTTCTCCCCCTTCCCATCTCTGCTGGTTCATTAAAAGCACGTATTCTCTGCTAGGCTCTCTGTGTGTGCAACACAGTATTGCTGTTGTAGAGATACTTGTGTAGATGCTCACAGAGAGGATGCATAGAGGTGCTGTTAACTCTGGATGGATGCTGGAGGTGATGCCTCCCTGCCAGCCCAGCACCGTGTCTCAGCACAGCAGCTCTGGGGAGAGATCTGGAAATCACCACAGGCAGGGGATGCTAAAATGGCTTTACAGCCTCCCAGTCTTGGACCTGGTGGATCTTTTGCTGATCCAGATAGGTTACCCCGCCCTGCACTGGGCTTGTTTAAACACATTTTGTTTAATGCAGAAGAGAAACAAACACCAGTAATTGTTTCCTCTTCATTTTCATTGCTGTGGTCACAACTTAATTCTAAAAAGAGAGAATATCTTCCAGACAATTCCTCTTTGCCTTTCCCCACTCCTTCCCCCTTGAAAGTCTGTTTTTAAAATACACATATATAGAAAGAGACAGGCAGGTAGGAAAAGAGGAAAAGAGTATCTGGAAAACATGAACATTCTGTCTTTATATCTTTGGGGAAAAAAGGATGGCGTGGTTCCAGTCATAAGCCCATTGTACGGAACACTACAAATATACAGCCAACAGTTTTATTGCAAATCTTCAAAACATGCTGGTTTTTCCTCTTGAAGAATGTATTTTTTGAGGCTCATAAAGACTGTGCAAAAAACTTTGACTTTCTTTTAAGAGAAAAAATGTTAAATTCTTATAAGACAGTGTTTGAAAACTTAAATCCTGACTGTTCAAACACCTATTCTCTAATCCACTTAAGTTCAAAACAGAACATTTGAAACTGTCATAAATTATGAGAGATAGCAGTTAACAGTAGAATAATAAATTCACGATGATTTTACCCTTAAGAATCTGAGTTCAATTTATTGTCAAATCTAGAACACCCAGAGGAAGACGCCTGAAGACTTGCTCTTCTCAGAATGAGAGAAAATTTCTGAATATTCTTAGGATCCTCTCAGTTAAGAATATTTGTTAAGGTTTTAGCACAGATCTTAAGGAAAGAAAACACTTAGTAAGATAAACCTCATTTCGCTTCTCATTACTGACAATTGTAACAAAATATATCTTCATAAGACACCACAAATGAGGCTGGGCCTCATTTATTGTCAGTTTCCAAGAGCTGGGTCAAATTCAGCCCTTGAACTATTTCCATCCTTTATTTACAAGCAACTGAAATTTTCCTTACACAGTCTCTCCCTTACCATTAGAAATTACTCTGAAGACCTTCCAGCAGCTTTTCAACCAAGCTCAGTGTTACCTTGCCTAAAGTTTAGTGTGCAACTCTTGCAGCCCCTACACAAATCTCCAGAAATGAATACATATGAGCATGGACCACTTTTGGCTTGTGAAATAAACACCTACCTGTAAATATTCTGTGGTGTCGGAAATCTGGTTTTAGATCATGAAAATTAAACCAAAACACATAAAATATACTCCTACCCATTTTCTTGACAGATTTATACATTACTCAATCTCCTCTGCAAGGAGCAACCTCTGCCCTTCTCACCAGGATGGAAATTACTGAATATTTCTGACAGACCACACACATGTGAGTCACACCGCTTCTCAAGCATTTGTAATAATCTAATCTTGAACAAGCACTAAAGGCAGGCCAGCAGTGTCTGCTCATACTGGTTGCAACATCAGCATCCAGGCTGATGGGCACAGTGTTTTTCTGGGAGAGAGTCTGCAGCTGATGGCTGCCGTGATATTCTCTGATTGCTGAACTGTTAAATCAATGAGGTTAAATCCTCTCACTCCGAGGCACAAGGAACATTAAAACCAGCCACACCACCCTGTGCAATTCACACCAGGACACAGGCTAAGGAATACCCAGGCAAAAGTTTATGAAAAATTTTTCTCCCTACTTGTGTACCTTTATTCCTTTAGTACTTTATCATGAAATATTAGTTGGATTCCATTAAAATTCAGTGGCAGGCTACAGAAGGCTGAAATATCAATTTGCATACTAACTAACAACACAAAGTTCTACAATCAGAAATATCAAAGACATTGATCTCATCTCTGAAGGGAAGAAGTTCTGATTCTACTTGATATTTGCTAAAAAATATGAACCAACTACCAATTATAATGTATTCCTGACTGACAGATAAAATCAGTCTGCTTGGAAGTAATTTAAGCATGTCTAAGCTCAAGGAGTAACTTGTATGACATTAAATTTCATTGCATTAGCTAAATGAAGACAAGCTTTTAAAATTGTCCAACCTGATTCTGTGCTGAAAAGAATGATGGAATTGAGGCAGAACTTACATACATCTGTCCCCTCCACCAACTAGACCATCATGTGTGGGTGCATTCTGAATACAGAGAAAGAAAATCTCCTATCCTTTCAACTGAAAACATGGAAGACTCCCATCTCAAGAGGTAGTTGGCCTGTCTCCTGTTTTGAAAGCTCACACAGCTCAGGGACACGTTGTTTTTCACCTGTTCTAGGGTGAGTTTTATCCAGAATAAATGTTTCCTTTGTCCTTTTGTGTTTTCCCTTTCCGCTCTTTGTTAATATTTTAAAATATTACATTTACCACTTTAATTAGAGAGCCTGTCTCATCCAACATCTTGCAGTTGCTGTATCATTTAAACCTTTCAGGTGTCTTGAATCAGGCAGCATCATCTGCTGGGCAGCAGTAACAGCACAAGCAGTCCCAGAAAAGCACTTGTTAGGCATTGAACTGTTCCCTTTATGCTTCCACGAAAAATTGACAGGATATGCAATGTGCAGTGGCAACAGGAGCTGAGTTTTGTGTTTAAATTCCCAATTACAGCTATGTGGAGAGACCCTTACAAAGAAGCCCATGCAATGCAGCCTCTCCTGCACGGACAGCCCTTGGTGGTGCAAATCCCACTCAGCAGAGGGATCCAGCCAGCAGCACCAGCACAGCACTGTGGGAGGCTCACTTGCACCTTCCTGCTCTCCTCCACTGCTCTGGATTGTGCAGGTTTAGTCTAAGTTCCCCCCAGAAGGACAAATCTGTGCTGCTGTGCCACCCAAGCGTGGCAGGTTCAGAACCAACCACTTGAAAATGGGAAGATGAAAACTATAAAATGTGTTTTGAAAGAGTAGACCTTGCTGGCTGGTGGTCATTTGTAAGAGAGGAAACCTCACAGTGCTATTCCTGTGTTACAACAGGCATGGAAATGCTAAGGGTGCTGGAATAAAAGGCCCCAAACAGAAATTAAGGCATTGTTCTGCAGTCAGTTATGGCTTGTCATTCCTCACTATGATGTGAAGCCTGTCTGCCACTGCATGTGGCTTAGATGCTCTGCCAGCTCAAAGCTTAACAGACACACATTGTGGCACAAAGTCACAATCAACAATATGTCAAATAAAAGAAAGAAAAAAATAATTAATGACATCACCACCTTAATCAGCAAAATCCAGCATCATTTATACACGTGGAAATATTGAAATAAATTTGTTCATAACTTAGTTTTCCCTCCTGTTCATATTAGGTCTTTATCTGGTGGTGTAAAGTCACGAGTAATATCCCTTACATTTGGCATTTTGTTTTATTTCCTCTTGTCTGAGCATTGCACCTTCAGGTATTTCAATTATATATGAAAGACAGGTCTCTTCATTTTGCTTCACTGTAGATGTTTTTCATTTGCCATTTGAACTCTGTAAATGAATGTTGTCAACTTTACTTAACTTCAAAAGCTACTTCTGACCTGTCTTACCAGACCTTTTGGGTTTTAACCAGCTGAAGCTTTTAATCTGTATTAAAAAATACAGATGTGTGCCTGGTATACTCTGGCATACTCTCTGTGCCTGGTGTTTGTTAGTCTACTTGAGACATACAGTTTAGGATTCCATGAACCTCAGTTAAAAGCTCATGTTTCATCCATGGAGTGCGATTCAAAACACTCAATGAGATGCCCAAGGTAGTCATTATGTTTCTCTCCATAGCTTTTTGTCCCTCCCTTTGTCATCTGTGATAAGTAGCACATTGTAGAATAAGCTCTAATGTTCATTTCTTGCATATCCTTAACCAATTCTATGAAAAAAGCACCTCTAGTTTCACCTCAGCTAAACTTCTGCTCACTGAGCAAATTCTGTTTTTCTTTGCAACTCATCAAATGTTTCATTAGATTCAATTTAAGAGTTTGTAATTCTTTACGCTTCTCCGGAATTTATTCCTGTTTTTGATATTTTGTCACAAATATTTTTGCCTCAGCATCTTTGTGAGAAATTTGTCCCCCTTATACTCTGGTTCCCAGATTATTGTAAAAAATGACTCTGCACCCTTTCTGGGTACGCATTTTGCAGAATTCTCCTCTCCAGGGACACTGACCCTGGTGTGAATAGACACAAGCGGAAGCACCAAGTGCATCTGTTTTCAGTAAGAGGTGAGTTAAGAGATCATTAGCAATCATAACCACTCAGCTCCACCTGAGCCAAAGCATTAGAGGTTCATCTCTATTTGGCCTGTCAGAGTATTCCTTCAATCACAACAGTGACTGCCTTACTCCTTTGCTGAGGTGTATGCTCTGTGTTTCACTCCTTTCATTACCCTTTGAATTTCTACTGTGCCCTTTAACTGTCTCATTACCACAATGCCTATCACAAGAGGGTGATGACACCTGAAACTGAGCAGCAAAACCTGACACAAAGGTGTATTTGGAGAAAATTCACTGGTGACGATTACAATGAACCTGACTGAAACTTGGCATGGTGTCCGGAGGCCTGGCAGAGGCAGAGTGCTCAGGGTGAGTGATACCACTGGTGTGAAGTGTAAAAGAGAGTAGAACCAAGCAGAATAGAACCAAAGGAAAGGCACGCACAGGTCTCTGCTGCTGTGTTCATTCCCCCCTCCAACACTCACCATGGAAAGGCACATTACAAAACTCTCTTCTCCTGGGTATCTGCTCCTGCAGAATGAGCAAAGTGAAAGCTTAGCTATGAAAAGTACCTTATTCATCCCTGAGGCATGCTGACCCTGGAACAGGCATGACAGTCCAGGAGCTCTGCTGCTCTCAGTTTTCAGACAGATACAGTTATTTCTGTTCCATGGCACTGGCCGTACACCAACAGCTGGTTTGAGCTTGGGTTTTCCTAATGGTTTTCATCCTTTTTCTAAAGGAGTGCAATGCTGCCATTTGGGTAGGTCAAAATAGAGTTCTAGATTTTCTGAAACCACTCCATGGGCCTTCACAAGTCCTCCTTTCCCAGAGTCCTTTGCCATATGCATTTTTCTAGACGTTGTGGGGTAACGTCAGAACGATGGAAAGCTGCAGCACTGTGCTAAGTTCAGCCCCCACAGCTGTACAGCTACAGGGGTGGGCTCTAAGTCAGGATCACAAGGTAATGCACAACCTTGAGTACTTCTCTAGATACCAAGGTGTTGAATGTCTATACATTCTATAACACAGCATTCACATGTCTTTATGGACACAGCTGTAAAGAAAGATTTTGAGGCTGTGTCCATTTTCCACCTTACGTGTCAGAGGTCACCTGAAGAGGCAACTGAGCACACAGACAACCTGGACAGGATGGTTCTCTTTGAAACCCCTCCAGAGGAAACTCCCTCTACTCCCACCCATGCTACAGCTCTAAGTTATTCATTGAATAAGCAGAGGTAAGTTCATATTTTCACCACACTTTCCAAAGCATAGTAATAAAAATAGGTGATGATGAAATGTTGAATAAAAAATAAATTCGGTTTGATATGAAAAATGTCCCCTTGAGATAAAATGTAATCCTGTGTTCATAAATCTGCAGCTGGAGCTGAGTGAAAATAAGCAACCTTAGGTCAGGGAACTGCACAGAGGTGGAGGTGGTGTAGATCATCTTATAATTTAGAGGCAATGGTTGCAAAGTGCTTAGCTCTGATGGGGAGAATTATTTACAGCAAGTGCAGAGAATAATCTGGTGATATGTGAGGCTCTGCAGTTACATAAAAGAGAGAGATTACTCTTTGATCCAAATATCTGTGCTATCTTATAGCCCTCATTACAAACGTTGATCAACCAAGCCTGCTTCATTGCTGCCAGATGAAAAGAGATGAGAGTGATACTCTCTCACCTCCTCAGCAGCTTATCTATGGGAGCTGTGGAATTATTTGAATGATGGAACATAGACCTGTACAAAAAAATGGAGTTTGTAGTGATCACTGTTCCTTGGTGACTCCTCCTTGGAGAATGAATGCAGGGAGCTCTGCTACACAAAACCACAAACACTGTAGAGCAATTTTTCATCCTGAAATAAGCAACTTCTCACATAAGTATGAATATATAGATGCACTTTTCACTTATTGCATTATGCTTATTTTCTTCACAAATCATTATTTGTCAAATGCTTTTCTTAAATAGATCATTTTCCTATCACAAGGATAACCAAAGAGTCATGTACAGCCATTTGTGTAACAAGGTCTCCATTGACTCCCTGTTCTCACTCTCAACAAATGTAACATTTACATAACTGAGATCTAAACATTAAGTCTGAGGATACTGCATGAGAAGGAAGACGAAAAAGAACCAAAAAACAAAACTAAGTCAAAATTTGAAGACGTCCATCTGCAGAACATTCCTGTCCTGACTATCCCGTTGTGCTAAAAGCAGCTTTTCTTGCAGAGTTTAGCCAGTGCTATTCCACCGTTTGGGGGTTGAATTCTCTCTTGCATGACCTCGCTCCTCCCTCTAAATAAGCCAGGAAGCATCAAGTGAGGTGGAGTTTTCCAGTGCAGTTTCCCTCCACAGTCAATGGCATCAGTTCCCCTGTGAGGTCTCCCTTGTTACCCTGAGCACAGTGACCTCCCCACGCAGTCTCTATTACAGTTGATACTCTGAGATTTATTTGCTTTTACTCACAACAAGACAGCTTTTCTGAAACTTGCTATTACTGCAGTAATGTGGTTTTTGTGATGGCAGGCAAACAATTCAGTGTAACTAAACAGGAAATGGATGGATAGGGACAGCTTTCCCTTGGAACACCCTGGATTTTCTAATTTGTGTTCATTCACATACTGCTCATACACAAAAAAGAGGAACCTACTGAATTCTCAGTATAAAGGTGGAGAGCTGATTTCTTTTTTACAGGAACTGCAGCTGCAGAGAAAATTGCCATCGATACAATGATATATGATCATTTATGCAGCAGAAATAACTAATAGAGCTGAGACTGCACAAAAGTGCAATATTCATCTTACAGAAAGCATTTTTCAGTGAGACTGTATGCAAATCAGGTTTTATGCTGCTGAAGATTCTGATTAAAATTATAATTTAGGTTTTTAATTGAACTTTTTTATTGGATTTTTCACAATAATTCTGCCTCATTTATATAAATAATTAACTGCTGTAAAATAAGTTGCCAAAATAAATTCATAAATTCTATGGTGATATTTTTATTTTTTTTTTAAATTCTGGTGAATTTCTGCAGCGTGCAAACACTGAGCACCCTATGCCTGGCTTTTCCTGTGTTCCACACAGTTAATCCTGACAAATTTGTGCACAAAGACAGGATTTTAAAAAATGCATCTATAAAAGGTGCAAATTATTTCTAATTTTTTTTTAAGAGATAAGCAGATACATGCTTGAAAAAAATTACAGAACAATAGAGCCATGAAGATGATTGTTGTCCTGCAGAATAGGTAGCTTTGACAGTGAGGCACGTGTGACTGCATTACTGTCCAGTCCCGAAGGATAAAGTTAGTGCCATTTTATATTAGGCTTTGGAAAGAAAAAAGGTAGCACTGTTGTACAAAATTAAGCTCCAGACATCTTTTGGTTTTTTTTTTCTTTTTAAGAAGAAGATGGTTCCAAGTTAACTGCTTACCTAGAAATACTGAATTTATTTACAATAGTTTAATTCCAGAAAATCTCATTAGCTCCAATGAAATAATTCTACTTTTACGCCGGCACACTTTAAGTCAAATTCTGAATCATTAACTTTTAAATTCCAACTTTAAGGAATTCAATATTTCTCAACATCCAGCAAAATCCTACTTTACTCCCTACTGAACTCAGTATTTTCACAGATCTGGGTTTTAAGAAATCTATTTATTACGTTCCCTGGCATTCCTACTGCTGTGTATCCTTTCTGTAGTAAGACAGATATCCAGCTGCTCGTTCATAACTTCTTTACATTACCAAAATTAAAATACAGCCCATAAACTGCTAAATGAAACTTTTAGTAAAGCTGGGACAGAAAGTGCTGTGGTTCAGCAAGTGAAGGACACAGCAGAATGCAGGGGAGATTTAGTGGGTTTAACGTTGTACCCCCTGCAAAATGCCTTTGATTTCCACCAGGCACACAACAACTGAGCTCTGTTACACTGCACAGGCAAAAGAAGAGGGGAAAAACTATCCCAATCCAAAAGGAGGTTTTTCTTTCCCATTAACTATTTTAAGCCTCCTGAGTGACTTCATGGAATCACTACAACAAGTTTTGAATGATGTATGAAATGAAAAGTTCCTGCCCAGCCAGCTGAGAGAGAGTTCGCAGGCAGGGCTTTGCCATCGTTTATATGCTCTGCTGTTTGATGTAGTATTCAGCCAAGTTAGAACAACAAAAGCCTGGCAGCTTTTTTATAGCTGGGGAATGAGCCTTTCTGAGCACTGAAAGTGTAAAAGCAAAGACTGTTCTGCAATCTATGGGGGCAGTGCAGAGCTTCAAAATTTAATCTGCATTTGTACAAAACAAAATTGATAAGCAAGTAAAATATGTTTAATCTAAAACTAGACAAAATATTTAGATCATTCAAGTAACACTACTTAAAATTAATAAATAGTCCATATTTCATGTAATTTTTATAATCTGATTGTATTACATTCATTTTGTCAATGTAAACAAGTGCAGTCTTTCAGATATAAAAAATGGAGAGAGACACAGTAATTTAGGAATATGAAAGAATTCATTATTTACGAAAGAGAGTGTGCATTTTCCTTGATTGCTTAGTCTTTTATCCATACAAATGCTGTTCAATAAGCACACAGCTGACCTCATTTTGACTTAGAGACTTTTAATTTAAAACATATTTCAAGCTTACTTCAAAGTTTTCTCACTGAAATGTTTTAGAAGTTCTAAGGATCAGAAACCTCTTCTATAACCCTAACAATTTTAAGCAAATCTTTTTATTCTTTTAATTTTTAACTGCAATTTTAAAAAAACGGGTTTAGTGAGAAACAATATAATTCAAAAAATACTAATAAATGATGTATGAAAGAGACACTATCAACGTGCAACATTACTAATAATTAACCACAATGTTATTTTCACAAAAAATATCATTTTCTAAGCTCACCAGACAGTAAGGAAACTTCCACAGAAACATTCTAGCAATGACCAAGAACACCACGAGACCCAGATGTGCTCATTCCCAGCAGTAGCTCCCTTTACTCCCTGGACAAAAGGCAGGGTGAAGTCTTGCTTTCACTGGTGGATTTGCCACCAAATTCACCGTGATCATCATTTCAATTGAGAGGTACAAAGCCAAACCCATGAATAAATAACTGAAAGCTCATGGTCTACTTTCTAAGATATACAGTAAATATCAGAACTGAAACTGCACAAATTGACTGGCCCTCAATTTGTTCCCTCTTCGGCAGACAAAATAATTTCTACACAAAAATTCTTTCTGAAGAATATTTTTAATTAATAACAAAGGTATTATTTGCTTCTTTCTCTCCTTTTCCCTAAATAAATCATAAAGAATTATTTCAATTTATTTGCCAGAAACCTGGAAATTTGAAATGAACCTTTTTGCCCATGAAATTTGAACTCCATCTATGTAGGTTCCTCTTCAAAAAAAAAAATTATCCCCAATTCCCACTGGAAGAAATTAAATAATCTCTAGACTATTCAGACAGAATTTTTATTTAGCAGGTCATAACTGAGATGAACTGAAAGGGCAGTTACTGTTAAACTGGTACTTAGATAAACTTCCCAAAAAAGTCTATTATTTCAATTGATATTTCTGTTATGCAATGATTTCATCTTTTCCTCTCTTGACCTTTCACATGTTCAAGTGCAATAGTCTTTCAAATAACTGTAGTGACACATTTAAAAAGGCAGAGCTGTCCAGCATTATTAGAATTCAGTGGAGTACATAAATATAGTTTCAGAAGCTTTTATTTCACACTCTCACAGTCATCAGAAATGCTTAGAAATAATAATTTAAAAGTGTTTTATCAATGTTTTGGTCGTCTGGGACCCAGTGAAATGGAGATATATTCCAAATGGCAGTGGATTACTGCAAGGTGAGCAAAATATTTGGAAAAAGGTTCCATAGGAAATTCGCTGCAGTCCATGTGGTTTAAACATGACTGTCAGTTATTCAAAATGTCATCTGTACAACCAGAGTGCCTCAAGCTCTGGATTAGCAGCTGATTCATTCATTGTAATTTCTATAAATGCCAGAAGCCATTCATGATCTTTGTTGTCCAAATACATTTTGTCATAGAAAATCCCAGCAAATAGCTAATATTTTGTCTTCTCTTTCATGGAGCTTTACATTCATGTTAATGTACCTGATTTTAACCTCTATTAATTGTTCTAGTACAATTTTTTTGGCTATTGAAAGGTGCCATATTTCAAAAGTATATTTATAAAATAATTTCTTTCAAACTACTTCCAAATTAAAGCCCCTTGGAGATAATTCCTCTGGACCTCTGCAAAAAACCTCTTTTGTGCAGGTCTGAACCAATTTATGAGGAATACACATGCCATGTAATGAAACTACTGCTGCTGAGATGTGATGGCATTTAAATGCATTCTGCATTTGTGCCACATCTTTATTGTGAGCTCAGAATTACTAAGCAATACTTTAATGCTGCATTGTGCTGGTGGTGTGGATATTAGATCCAGAGTGGATTTGTTTTCTGCTCCGTGGAGCATTCCCAGCCATTCAGCAGGAGAGCCTGGTCCGTGCAGCTGTGAACTGATCCGGCCCAGAGCTGCTGTGCTGGAGGGAAGCGAATGCATCCTGTCAGCAAGGATCAGAATTACTTCAGGATGGAAAAATAAAAGATACCCCTTTGCAGAGACGTCAGTTAGGTGAGATGGGATGGGGCAGCCTCTGTTCAATATTGTAACTTTCTACAATATTGATAACTCTTAGAAAATTAGAAAAAAAATTATACACCACATGTTTACCTGCCAATCTCCCTGTGAGTAAAGGATCTCAGACCCAGGCGTGAGAAAAGAAAGGAAATTGTACTTGTGACCCCAGAGGTCTTAAAATACAGACCAGGGTTAGCACCAGGGATTCAGAATCTAAGCGTTGCTTCACCTGTGTTTCTCAGTAACATCAGCACAGCGTGTGAACTACTCATCATTCAAGTGAACAAAACCAAGTAAAAGATGCCAAGCTAACATTCAGTTTTCAAAAATTTGAATAATTACAAGGTTTTGCTTCTTATTTTAAAAAAAAAAATGGTCTCAGAGGCCTCAAAAGTAAAAAAATATTTATCCGAAGAAATTTACCATGGAAATAGTTAACTGGTTAGGGAGAAGTGCCTGCAACAAAAATGAGAGGCTCCCCCTCATAAAAATCAGCTGGATTGTAACAACTGGCAATAGCAACTCAAGTGTAGCAGTTCAGAACCTGACTTCTTGTGAGGGACTGACCACAGGGTATGTGCAGCTCTTCTCACTCACCAGAGGCAGCAGAACCTTCAAGCACAACACATCATCCAAGCTGGCGATAACAAACATGTCTAATTCTGCCCATCAGTTTACACCAACTAATGCTCTTCCAAGAAATCAGGCCAGGTGCACACGGGTATATTGCAACCATAAAATCACCGTTTGTCCTCGGTCTGAGGACAGTCACATACAAATATGATTTAAGACAGAGTGGTTTTATTTCTTTCTGTAAAACTTTCTCCTCTGATTATCGTCCAAAACGTATTCTAATGTTTCCAGAACACAAATACACATAGATTTACTCAGGAGCTATCACATCACACACATCCTGAAAATATGAAGAGTAGCCTAAATCAAAAGGGAGAACTAGAACTGGAAAATACCACTTAGTCAAAAGATGCTTTTTCTGGCAATTTAACAGAATCTGTTGTTGTTGAGAGGGTGTAGCACCAAAACACAAATTACCTCTTCTGAAGGGAGCTGGCAGAAATGCTCAATTGTCTGTAACTCAAGAAATGGAAGTACAAGCACCAAAAAAGCGAAAAGTGTTCAAAGATATGTGGGCGTGTAAAGAACAACCCATGCCTCATGCCGGATTTCTAATTCTTCAGTTCTTTCCAATAAATTGAGACACAAATGCTCTTGTTTACCTGATATAAGAACAAACTATACCTCTACCCCTATGAATCAACTTAGAGAAAACTTTGGGAAAGCATTCTAGTTCATTGCAGCACTGTCACCCACCTGCACAGTCTAGTTCTTAAGCAGAAACTTTTCAAATCAGTGTGCAGGGTATGCCAAAGACATTCATGAAGCAATTCCAGTGAGAATATGCACTTAATATCTGTTCATCAAAGAATGATTATTCTTAGTGAGCTCTAGGCACAGTACAGTCCTTTCCTGGAATGCATTATGAAAACATATATAAATATTACATCAATACGTGAATCAAAATCTCTACATCTAAAAAATATAACTAAAGCCACCTTACAGATCAAGGAAACACCACGTACTGCAAGCGTTCTCAAAAGAAAGACAACTATAGTTGAAATTTTCCAGAATCTAGGAGAAAGGAATTCACTCAGCCAGCTACTGCCTGTGCTCTCAAAATTCCTAATGAAATCATTAATTTGATAAAGGTGACACAGGAAGAACTGGTAACAATATGACCCCTAACAGTTTGTCCCTACATTTCATTCATGACAAGCCTGCATTAGCTCTGTTGAATTCAGTGCAGCAACACCAACATCTGGTCCTTTCCTGTTTTGGGAATTACCACATGGGGACACCTACTGGAGAGGCACGAAATTATCAAACTGAGAATAGGTGAGCTAAAGGTGCTTCCAAATGACTCCCGATGTGAACACTTTCACTGTGACCCCATACAGTGTTCTCCAATTCAAAAGACTGGCTGTTTGTCTTACAAGGACTGAGTTTTAGAAAGCTCACCACAAGAAATGTAATATCAGAGTCTGGTTTAATGCACTCTCTCCATCACTCTTGTCCTTGTACTCTCCTCGTGAGGTGACAAGCATCAAAATACCCAACCGAGCTGTGGGACAGGATGGAAAGTGCTTGAGAGTAGGTGGAGAACTTGTGGAGACGAACATCCAGACAACAACACTTCTGAACAGTGCACGTGAACATACTGTGTGTATCACATAATTTGTACCTTGGATTTTTTTACTTGGTACTCAATTTATTTTTTGAACTGACAGCAAGGATAAAGGCAGCAAGCATCAGAACCATAGGAGTAAATAAAATTCATCCTTGGGAACTATTTTCACGGACATCCATTCTGCCTCACACAAGGAAGATACAATACAACAACAGTGGGAACCTCTTTTCAAATAGGGATAATTCAGGAAAATGCAACAATTCAAGGTCTCATTCTTGTCCTCTTTCATGTAACCTTGAGCCCTGTGCCCCAACTCTCAAGGAAATGCAGAGAGAGGAACCAGCCTGGCATTAAGGTCACATTTTGTTCCTACTGTAGTGTTGCTGTAATTCCCAGGGCCTACTTGACTCTTGCAGCATCACAGACAGAGAATTCTTGGTATGGTTCTGGAAGTTTTGCTTGGCATACTGTACTTTTTTAATCAGAGTTAGTCTTCTAGTCCTTAGAAAATTAATTAAATTAAAAATGCCATGCTTGAATGTGTCATGTATCAATTTTGAAGACTTAATTATAAGAGGGAATTAAGCTTTGATTAAGCTTTTCTGTTGAGAGCAGTGGCTGTCATTCTCTTTTGTCTTAAAATAAGGGAATCTTTTTGGCTCAGTCTACAAGAATGTCACTATATTATTTATTCCTGACAACACTGTCTAGAAGTCAGCCTGGTCTGAAGACAAACACTGCAAGCACAATGGTCATTTTCTGCATTCTGCATCCTCAGAGAGCCATGGCATTACAGTCTCCTTGTAAAAACTGGGAGAAAAAAACCAGCACAAGGTGGCAATAACAAAACATTTAGAATCACAAAGTTTGGATCAATTTGTTGGGGGAAGGTGACATTTGAAAAGGAAATCTTTTGTTGTGTTACCAGAAAATTCCTATTGGTTTTCTGAGCTTTCAGGCATGGTAAGAGTGTGGGCAAGTTGCGGAGACGCTTGTACTTAAATTGATACAGAAAAATCTAATAAAACCGAGTTAATGAAAAAATAAATCAGGAAATTTCAGAATCAGAGCTCTGAAAAACAAAGCACTAACTCACTCTACCTAGAATTGGGGTGGAGGGAGGGGTGGGGGGTGTACTTCTGATCTCTACAGTTAGTCTGCTTCACTCATTTGATGTATTTCCATGAGAGCAAAGTGCAACAGTCAGCCAATATGTTCCCAGGAATTTTGAAAGCGCTCAACACTCAGCACCCGGTAATAGGAATTAAAATGCAGCAGCAGTAGAGGCTTAGTTTGAACAGTGACTGAAGGCTGCTTAACAGAGAGGGAAGCAACACCAGCAGAACAGGACCACTTCCACATAATGCACATGCCAATCATCCTGCTGGACAGATTCCTATCACTCAGAGTCCTGCCAGGGGTATACATTAACTTTAATCTGGAAATAAGGTGCTACATTTAATTCCAAAATCATTAACAGCTGCCCCTGCGTTAATGCAAATTGAATAGCCCCATAGTTTGGCAGAGGAAATGAAATCTGACTGATGCAAAGCAGAAACAGGGAGAGCTTCTGTTATTATTTGTATTATTACAGCAATGAAAAGGCCCTACTACTGCATTTGGAAAATGGAAATCAAGGCTGCATTTGAACAGACCTGTATTGTTGCAGACAATACTTGTCTGAGAGAATAACTAGGATGAGAAAAGAGGAGAAAAAGCAAGCACTCTTCACTTTATAGATAGCAACAAAAGCAAAGAATTCAGTGGTTCCATCCCACCTAAATACAGACAAACTAACTGAATTACCTTAGCTGAGAGTACAGAAGCTTGAAGCTTTTTGTATATTCAATGGGAAGAGTTATGTACAGCTATGTAGAAATGCCACACATTTGTCCATTAACTATTCAGGAAGCCTTAGGCAGCAGCATGACTGCTTCGTGTCTCGTTAAATATCAGGAGTTAGGCGGGATAAATCCAACCCAGTGAGGTTTGGAGATTTGCCCAGGGTCAGACAGGGTGATTCAGCAAAGCAAAGAACTGAATCAAAAACTGGGAGTCCCATACCACTTCTTGGGTCCAAAGGCATTTCTAACACCATTAGTGAAGCTGGAGATGCATAAAACTGAATTCTGAAACACCCTTGCCTAAATGAAGCCTCAGTCAGATTGGTGAAACCTGGACATGTTGAGAATCCCAAACATGCAGCACTTTTCTGAAGAACTCCCACAGGGAGCAATTGCAATAGAACATGTGGTCCTGTAGCCCCCAGGTAAATGCAAAGTGCCTCAGAGCACAGATACAGTTTGCATTCATTTTTACATTTGTGTATTGCCACGTACAAACCCTCAGGGCTCAGCTTACCAAAGAGAGGCTGCTCACTGAGAAGGGAGGTCAAGCCCTCAGGAAGGGTGCAAATGTCCATTTGGACTCTGTTATTTCTGCCTGGACTTGTTTAACCAGGGGAAACTCCACAGAAAGTGAAGCAAATAATGAAGTGCTACTGCTCACCCAAAGCCTGCTGTCTCTGAGGTACTTGGAAGAGATGATTGATGTCTGAAAGAAGAAGTTGACACTGTCTGTCATTGGTGCCTGTCTTATTTCTCCTGCATTACTTTTCCTTGGAGTGAGCACAGGAAAAGTTAACTCTGCAATTGCACAGAGATTATGGAAACATAGGAGGAGGAAGTGATAAACAAAAATAAACCCATCATGAGTATCAAAAAGCTAGCTGTATGCAACCTAGCTAAATGCTTACTTATTTACTTCAGAGTCTAACCTATTTGGATTGTTACCTTCTCGGGACAATGACAAACTCCCACACTGAATCTGCTCAGGAACTACCACAGGACATTCACTGTCTCATGGGTCCACTCAAATATATATTAATAAAAGCATTTCAAGTTCACATTGAGCTCCTAATTCTAGGAATCACTAAAATGAGAAGATGCTCCATGTAAAGACACTAAATGCAACTCATAAACAATTGCCCTTTATTAAACAATTATTTAGTACTTCAGAGAAGGGTGACAGACAATTCTCATTAATTTCCACGAGTGTTTGCTTGTGGTTGAAGGAGAGAATTAACCAGATGAAGGTCGGGTCTGTATCTAACTGAACAGCCACTGCAAATGACCTACAATACCTCCAGCCAAACACTTAATATTTCAGTCAAGTAGAGGAAATGATTGCAGTATAGAAAGCTTATGACAGAAATGGCTTTGCAGTATTTATATTTAACAACCCCAAATAAAAAAATAACATACAAAGTACAGTGCTTCATTTGCCATTCCGTGCATACCCTCCCCAGAGCAGCCTACAATAACACAGGAATGCGGGATGCACCATATCAGAGCAGAAGATTGTTCTGTCAAGAGCAGTGTCCTGCCTGCATTTCAATGATGGGGAAAATATGCCTTGGTGTAGTTTGCATTATGATTTTTCAAGGTTATTGAGTGCTTCTGGATCCTTCTGAACGAGAAGTGCTGTGCAAACACTGATAAATAATTTTACTATATGTATGCAGTTGTAATTTAGTACTAGAAGGAGATAGGCCATGGAGTCCAGTTAAAAATCTTAAAACTTAGAAGCAAATTATTTTTAATTTTTTTTTTCTTTGAGGAAATAAACCAAGTGGGAGAGCCATGAAGGAATGAAATCATTCTAAAATTTTTTTATTTAGAAATATATTATTCCTGACTGAAAGCTTTGAGGAAAACTGATTTTCATGCAGCGAGTTATGTTGCTTTTCAAAATAAATAAATAAGCACAAAATTTAAAATATCCCATGATATCAGCGTTTACTCAATCTTCTTAGGTAACCTCCAGATTGTTTTGATTTGTGCACATTTTCAAGCAACTTCTGGGTTTCCCAAGGCGCTGTCACACATAGAGCAGAGTTCAGATTCTCCACACTGAAATCAATTCCCAGCCGAAGGGCACAGCCTCCGTGGCAGAAAGAGGTATGAATTACGTACCCATTTAGTCTCACTTCTGCTTTTGGCTTTATGTTTGTAAATCTATACTAAACACATTAAATGAAACGTGTTTCAAAATGCCAGGTGGGACCAGATGGAGCAATACCTTGGGCAGGCTTTGGAAATATTTATTCAATGGAAAATAAGTATAGTGGTTCGCCTTCTTAATCCAGTTATTCGAGCATGCTGTCAACAGAAGCTATCACTATATACCCCAGAAGAAAGCAAAAAAAACCCAGCTCTGTCAAAAGTACAACTAGAACTTCAGGATCCCAAACAAGCAGGGCTGTGCACTCTCAAAGGCAAAGCCCAAAGCAAGCAATGGTACCTGTGCTCTCTGCTCTTTCTCCTACATTTTCAGGGGTCATAGGCAAATTCCTAACTCTGTGACTCTGCTTTCCCATCCATTCAAATAGGTCATGGGGATCTTTATTTAAGACTTTGTCAAAAAGACCTTTTTAATCACCTCAAAGCTAGTTTCATACAAATATTTTAATATTCCAAAAAATATTTGCTGAACATCATTGCTGTAATTTCAAAACCCTGTTTTTCCCTGCCTTGAAAGAAATACGACAGCACCATTCCCTTTTGAGAGACATTTCATATATTTTTCTCACTTTCTTGGCTTCTTCAAGGTACTACATTATTCATTTCAGTATTTATCTGTTTTGCTTTCTCGTTTTTATGCTGTCCTTCTCTCCCTCCAGTCACATGGGACTCACATTTATCACATTCTCACATACAAGTTTAAATCTTAATCAAACAGGCCTCAGATGCATAATGCCCTAAATACATCCAAATTCCTCCTACGAGCACAGTTTTAACACAAATGTTATGTGAAACCTTATTGTAGCACTGAGGGTAACATTGCTCTTATTTTAACCATGAACATTTGCATCCTCCAATCCAGTTATTCTGAGGAATTATAATGCCTCCCCTCACCTTCCCAACTTTGTTTGGATGTGATGAGGCACCATTTTGCAGGGAGGCATTATGTATTCCACTGGCTCCAGTATTAATTTTTCTTGCTGTCAATGAGACCTCTACAAATTAAAGAGCTATGCAGAAACTAAGCCCTAAGAGCAGACTCAGGCATGACTTTCAGATACCACAAAGAAAATAAATGAAACCATCTAGCAGTTCTGACAACTTGATAACACAACACATCTACCCTGGCCAAGGTATGGAACTTGAAATTACTTTATCCAGCAACAACCTCCGTGTTTTTTCATGCAAAGTCAGTCACATCACACCTATACACTCTGCAGATGACAGGTCATTGCTAATTAAACCATAATTCGTTAGCAGTCATAAACAAAATAGCAATAGATTTGGAGTTCAGTGACACTAGCTGGAATACACAACATACTTCCAAATGTGTGGCCCATCACAAATTAAATCTTTTAAGCCACATAAAAAACTTTACACCTATTTGTTCAACACTGAAAAAAAAAAAGCCAACTTTGACTTAAAATAGTCAAACAAAGGTAAAAATACATCTTTTTCTGTGAGGAGACATTCTGAAAAGCAAGGGCTGAGTAGCCTTTGTGCGAACTTTTGGTCACTGAACTGGCACTGCGGCTCACTCAAAGAAGCAGAGGTGGTTTTAGAGATCTCGGCCCGTTCTGATTTTTCTCTGTGGCCATCTGCAGTACCAGTGGGGTGACTTCCTGATGTCAGAACACAGGATATTCATGGGTCTGACTTTTTCTTATTTTTGAAAAAGAATAATGAAATAAAAATCCCCTTCGTCTTTATTGCAGAATGCCAGTTCATCATAATGCCCATCTCTTGTGATTTGAACTCTGCATTTTCCCAAGGGTTTTGCTTTAAGCATACTCATAGCTTTTTCTAGTTAAAGGAAACATTATGGTATACAAGAAAAGCATATGTAATGTGTTCCTGACCTTTATCTTAACCTTTCTGAGCTCTGTTTTCCTTACTGTTTTTCATTCTGACGATGCAGCACTTCAGTTCACACCATCCTTGCATTTTTCCTCTTTGCCTTGTATGCTTGAGTTTAAATAAAATATTTAAACACTTGAAATGAGATATAGCAACCTCACTCAGGGTCTCTGTAAAAATGGCAGATTTATCACATGAAAAACATGATGCTGGATGCCAGAAAGCCTCAGCTACATTCAGACAGAGAACAGCTTCTTGGTATTTGGCAATAGAGGAAAAGTAATGGCATTGTAACATGGAAGCTGAGCATCATGGTACTGTGCAACACCATATTAATCATCTGTTATGGAGTAGAGAATGAGAATTGGATTTGATTTTTCAATACCTAAATATGACAAGTTCTCTTTTCAATCAAACTCACAAAAAAACCCAACCTGTCTAGAGCTCAGAAAGGAGATTGGTCTTCAAGTAAATGCTTTTCATTTTGTTATATCTATAGTAAACTCTGCCAAACCAAAAGAAAGATGTTTTAAATGGTCCTATATTACAACACATGACATTATAATACAATACATGCTTTATTTCAGTCTTGTTTCATGGTTCTAGAAAAGAAGATTTTTAATATTATTGAGGGAAAGGACCAACAAATCCCATCCCTCGCTTAAGAGGTCAAAACCTCTTATTGAGTATCTTTATATATTTTTAACCTATGAAGTAGGCAATGGTCCCAGCTGCCTCTCACCTTCATTTGCTAAACAAATGAAGAGAAATGTAATTGTCTTTTAAGTTGTACCCTTTTCTGCTACAGTGGCTTAGAGTTTGCAAACCAGTTTAGGAATGCAGAATAAACACATACAGAAGACTTGTACTATTTATCCAGGACAGCTATGAAAATTTCATTTACCTATTACCAGCTGTGGTTTGCAGATATGCCACCTTAATTCAGGAATATTTACCAAAATTTTCTTCATTTCTGTGTCCCTGTGGGGTGCCATAAACAATTAGTTTTACCAGCAGTACTCCAAACTAAACTCATTTTTCGTTTTGATTACAAATGGTGCTGACTAAACACCAATTTGAAGAGCTTGCATTAGGATTGGGAACTGTAGGACAGTGGTATTTCAGCAGAAGATAATTTCTGTAACACAGGAATGCAGTAGCACCAACAGTCCTGCTGGGAATCTGGTTTCAGTTTGTCTTGGAAAAGCTCACACACACTCGGTGTCAAACCGGCTTTGCTACAGAAAGCTTGCAAAATAGAGGCACTAGGAAGAAAGAAAACTGCAGAAAATCAGAGAACTTAGTCATACTGCTAGGAGAGAGAGGAATGAATTGCAGAGCTGTTGTCTCACAGTCCAGCACCTTTTCTAGAACTAATTCTTGGTTTAGCTTCATGTGTGATGCACATCACCACTCTTCTCCCATGATCCTGTGTTTGGCTGGTGTTCTCTGATCTATCCTTCTCCCATGTGGAATATATGGAGTGACTGATGTCTCTAAATACTATGCTTCCATATGGCTGAACACAGCTTAAACATTTAGGGTGCTGTTATAAACAAAAATAATTATTTAAGTCTTACTGATTAACAGATTAAGGCTGCTGTTGTACAAGGGTCTGAAAACAGATTGCATTTTTCATGGAATAAATCTGTTTAAATCCTTGGCCTTTAGGGACCTTTTCTTGTTTTTTTTTTTTTAATCAGCACCATTTAGCATTTTCTCAGCTTTTAATGCTCTGTTGTTCAGCCATGCATGACACGCTTCCCATGGTAAGTTAGCATAACAGCACATGTTTTTCCTGCTCATTTGGAGTGTAAATATTTGTACTGCTTGCTATCAACAGCTTTGCAGTTCTGTACCAGGCTGCGTATATAATTTTTAAAAGACACTATGAGTAGAACTAGATACCACATTTATACTTAAATATACTTAAATAAAAATGGCAAAACAATCCATGTATAATAAAGAATTGTGTAATTTTCAGGCATGGGCAAGTCTTGAAATCGGAAGATTTAGGATGTTTGTGGTTCAGGTACCCACATTAAAACATTAATTTTCATTGACAGTGGCAGAAGCTGGCAGATGCTATTTTGCTTGTGCTAACTCAATAAACGCAGGTCAAACCCAGTTAATAAATCAGCCATCACTAAGTGTCAAGCAGTTCTGTTACTCAGAGAGAAGACAGGTGAGGAACCAGGCTTGTGCTTATCTGTCACTCAAACACATATCTCCACCTGCCATCCTCAGAATACAGAGGAAAAACAGGGTTTCTTTCCTCTTTTGGTCTCACCCAGAAAGAGACACTCAAGTTCCTGCCTTGTTGCTCATATGACAACAGGATTGATTGATTCAGCCCAATTTTTGTGGGACTCAGCTTGTTCAGAAAACTGGCACCCAGGGTGTGCTCTGACAGCAAAACTCCTTGGGCAGCACGGGGGAATCTCACCCTTACAGGAGGGCTTCCATCAGCATCTAAATGACAATTGGCAAGTAACAATAATTTTAACCAAAATGGCTCCTGGAAACAAGTCATTACACAAATCTTTATATTAACAACTAATGCATTTATTACCCACCTCTCTCATGTTCAGTAACCATCTCCCATAGTGGACAAGTGACAGCACTGATACAGAGACTGAGTGATTCACCTTCTCAGAGGCACACTTCCTCTATGTGACCATGCTGACTTCTGGGAATACTGATTGGTGTAGAATTTATGATGACTTTTGCTGACTTCTCAATTATCTCTCCTCATTACTCATGTTTGGTTTTCCTCGACTGAAGGGAGGCATGATGGATTTTTCCAGTTAAATACGGAAACTGTGTGGTCCTGACCTCATGTGTGAGATTCAAATCTGGACCTTTTTCTCATGATTTACTGGGAATGGGATCAAACTGGGTAACTGCTGATCACCACCCCACTGATGGCTAAGTCATTATGGTAGAAGTATATGCTGACTCTTAAAATTCAATAAATGTTTTGGCAAGAAATTCCAGAATACACTGATTAGTGACCTGCATTACTTCAGTCATTAGCTCTACTGACTGCACAGAGCTCTGTCATGTGTCTGCATTTCTATCTAATAATATTTACACTGGACAGATTTGGAGGACATAATCATACCTGCAGTCACTGGGACTGCTGAGGCACAGAAAAAAAAAGGCATTCTCCAGACAATAAAATGGGGGTGGTTGAGGAGAAGGGCACAAAAATATTCAATCAGTGTTACTTTACAGGTTCCAAAATGGACTTCCCAACGGAGATGAATGGGCAGTTCATCCCTCCCAAGCTGTTGGGGGTTTTTTGCTAATCATCAGCTGAATAAAATGTCACTTTATTAGCTATGTGCTTCATTCAAATTTCATGATTATTTTTCATTAAAAGCTAACTTTACATTGCTGTTATCTGACTGAAAATTTAAACAGTATCAAAGTTCACTGTTGGACATAACAATGAGCTACTCACAGCTAAATAAGTGTGAGGAAAAAAAAAAACAGAAGCATCCTAATGGTCCCTAAATTTGTATTTAGTCTCTCAAATAGCAAGAAGGATTTTTAACAGATTGGAACAGCTCTTAGCAGAATTGCACATTTCCATTAACAACTCTTCCAGCACCAGGGACCAACACTGCTGCCTGATGGAACTTTGCAGTGTACTGCAGCAGCCACAGGGTTAGATTCCTAATGCTTGGCTTGCTCCAGAATTGCCCTTTTTAAGCTACAAATTGCTTTTTTCTGTTGCCTGAAGTCATAGATGGACTATTAAACAGGTGCTGCAATGTCTGCTGTACTCTACAAAACCAAATCACGAAAGTCTAGATGTCACCTCTGACCACAGACCTAGGAGCCTCCCCACTAAGTGATGAGTACAGCAAAGAGGGAATGCAGTAAGAGGGGTTTGGAATTACACCCATGCATGGCACAGAGAATCACCTGTATGGCCACAGATAAAGAACTCTACCACAGTGTAACTGCTTGTAGACATTCTACAGTAAATCATACCCCTCCGCTCTCTTTCTTCTCAGGACCAAACCTGCAGGAGGGGTGCAAACCCGGCAGAGATGCTCTGTTGGATGGGTTCAGCAAGGAGCAGTGGTGGTTTGAGATGACAGGCATTTAACAGCTTTCATATGGCTCAAAATCCTAGTTCAGCTCTCACCCTAAGTATTCAAAAAAAAATGATCCAAACATATCTGACTATTCTTTGAAAGTACCTGAAGGTCTAAGTCCAGAAACACACAATTTTTATTCCATAGAAAAAGGCCGTGGTTTACTACAGATTATACTAATTCATCCCCACACAGACTTACAGGTTTGGCTAGGAAACAGAAGCATCCAGGGTGTGAGGACATGGGAATCACACTGAGACAGAGACACCCAAAGAAGCTGCCAGCATTCACTGCAGCAGAGTGCAGCCCGTGAGAACAGCCTGTTCCCTGCAGCTGAATTAGCCCAGGACAGCACTGTCAGGCCCCATCCTGGAGCAGCTTCTCAGAGCCAAGAGAGGTACAACTGCACAGTGCTACACTGCCAGGATTGTACGTGCTCAAAACAGCTTGGGAGCTGCCTGGATGACAGGCTAGCTGAGATAATGCAGTCTGAGGTAATTAAAAGACAAATATTTTCAAATAGTTGAGAAGAATATTTTCGGGCAATTTTTTTTGCTTCTTTTTCTGAAATAGATGTTCAGCATGGCAGTGCTGTCCTTCACATGTTACCTCACCCTCCTTTCCTGCGCCAGTCCCTGGAAGCTTTACCACTCCCTTAGGATGGCATGGCAGGTCCTCAAATCCCACAAACGTTGTTTGTGACTGCCAAGTGGGACTTACCCTGTCATAGAATAGGTCTCTGAGGCTCTTTTTGAAGTCTACAATGCTTTGAGTTCATTTTTAAATGCAGGCATCCCAGAGGAAAATCTTCAAATTGCTGTCAGGACAGTGACGGTCCTTTGTGATGCTACAAAGCCCAAAACTTTGCCTCGCAGGGATAAGATGCTTCATATGTGTACGCTCTGTTTCTGCCATCCCTGTCTCATTCTGCATCACTGTACAGAGAATACACAGCTAACAGTGAGAAAATACTTTTTTTCTCTTCCTTCTTTCGTATTTTTTCAAGCAAAAGTTAAGCGGGGTGCTTCTCTTCCAAGCTAAGGTGGCTTTAAAAGTTAATAACAATAACAAATTGCTGAAGGAAATGCACAACACGCCCAAGGAAGAAAGCAAGCTGGCACTGCTGCATATTCCTCCTTCAGCAGTAATGCAGGCTTTACAAAATGCAGTCAGGAAACAAGAAGAGTCTTTCACCTTTCTTATTGCCTGAAACAATTTACTGCAAATACAGTGTAGGAATATGCTAAATATAGGAAGAGAAGATATCATCATATTGTTGTTTTAATTAGGACCTTGAAAGCCCAAGTAGTGGAATTTTAAGGCTATGTACTGACATTTTAGGCCTAAGCATAATGAATATTTAAACAATCCTGTGAAATACCTGCCTAGAATTAGAATTACATCCTTTATTATGACCAGTGCTATTCCTATTAACATGGGTTTAGACAGTGCAATTTTTAACAGCTTTATGCTCTAAAAGGCTTCTCTGTAAGGTGTAAGTGAGCCTCAATTTCACATGCAGAATTACAGATATTTAAGAAATTATCTCATTGCAGGTATCACCTCATGTGAGGTTGCAACAACGCATTTCCCCTACAGACACCAGAGAGGCTAAATTTGTTTGGAAATCACACCTTAAGGACACACAGAAGCAGAGAGAAAATATACACACTAAAAGGGGGTTATTGTATATACAACATTCAAATGGCACCTTGACAACAGCCAGGGCAAATAAATACCTGTAATGAATCATGCATAGCCCACATCCCTCCTTCTGTGTAAGGCCATAGCAAATGAGACTCTGAAGCAGGAAAGTGAATAGTGTACTGTTACTACACTAATTAATATTTAGTAAGCTATATTCTGCTATCCATCTTCCCCTGTGAAGTTCCTGTCTTTGTTTCCCAGGACATCCTGGACTACAGGGATGGATTAATATACTGGGAAATGTTTTCTAGTGTTGATTGTAGCATTCATTAATAGCTTGGAGCCCAGCCTTGGTCATTGATTGTGTTTCTGCTGGGTACAGAGGCTCAAATTCTCTGAAAAGTTGGTTTATGGCCTCTAAAGTTCACTGAAAAGATAGAATTCAGAATAAGTTCCAAGACAAGAGATAGCCGTTATTACTCAGATTTACATTGTAAGATGAATAAATGTTGCAACTAAATATATCAGTTGAAGTATAATTTTTATTCCCTGCATCCTTTGGGAATACTGCTTTCTTTTCCTTTCTCCTCTTTAATGAATCTATTCAAGCTGAGATTTACTGCTTCGGACCCAGAAAATGCAAAGATAGAAGAATACGTTTTCTTTCTATGTCTTATATTCAAGCTTAGTATATAATTCTGGGCAGTGACAGTGGCTCATGAGCATTAGCCTTAAGATTTTTGCAGTACTTTTACTGGTAAAACTGCTCCTTCCTCTTCTGAATATAGACTTCTGCTAGTGTAGTTTCTTACTAGCAACTTTTCTCTGAGTACATATTTACAAAGCTGTGGCTAAGTCTCTCCAAGTCTATCCATTCACACCACAGTCTCTCTCACCTCAGTCTTAAGGATTTTAAAAGATGTTTAATATCACTTTTTATCACCTCATTCTCCAAGCTTTTACACAATGGCTGAGGAAGGACAATTCTCAGAACAAAATGAACCCGAATCATCCATTTATGAAAAGCAAAATTATGCTAGCCATACTTCATCACTGGCAATTAAGCATAATTTCTGGTGCCAGAAATAGGAGCAAAAATATTTAAAGGCAGACAAGAGAAGTGGCTTCATCTCCTAGGCAGACATAGTACACTTTGAAAAATTTACTTTTGAAATTACAAGCTCTTTGCCTGGATAGTTACCTGAGTCCAGAAACACAAATCCAGTCAGGCTTTCAAAGTACTGTCCTTAACCTCTCCTTTGCTTTGAAGGTTGCTGCTTCTATCTAACACATGTAAAACAGAGTAGGTATCCTGCAGGGGGAAAAAAGTTACTTTTCCCCATAATTTACTCTAACAAAATCCTTTTGCCTGTTACTGAGGAGTCTTGCTTGTCATCTATTCTTGTCCATTAAGCACACACCAACACTGCTACAGGAAGGCACAGTCCTCACAGCTCATGGAGCTACCTAAAAGCAGTAGCTCAGACTGCCCTGAAATACCCCAGTCCTAATGGCTAAGCCCCTTTTAGCACCAAAAATAAAACAAAATAAAATAAAATAAATGCAGGCATAGCACATTTCCCATCAATCGCAATCGAGCAGCTCACAGAATGTTCTCTCTGAAAAGCACAGAGAGTTTAAATGAAATCTTCCTGAACAGATACTCTCACCTCCATCACCACCCGAGTGGCAGCAAGCAGCTCTCAGCGCACTCTGAGTGTGCACGTAAAGGTAAAAGACAGAAGCATGAAATGGAAGTCATAGACCATGGGCTGTCTTGCCAAGTGGTGCTTCACATGCCCACTGGAAAGAGATCATTTGGGAAAACAGCAGGAACTTTGGGAGCTGTTGAAGCAGAGATCTCTAAGGCTACAACCTGTGGCCCAGATGAAAAATCTGTTCGTTCCGACTACACTGTAATGCCAGAGTTGGGAGTTACCATATGAAATTCATTACTTCTCCTAAAACCTTATCAATATTCTCCTAAAATCAACATGTTTATGCTCTAAAACCTTCACTGGGCATTGGTAAGCATAAAGCTAATGAAGGAAAGGTGGAAAAGAGAAAGGAACAAATGGCAGGAAGAGAAGAATATTCCTATTCCTACTTATTGCATTTCAGTGCTGCCAGTCACTGAGAATTCTGGAAATGGAGTCTAACAAATAATTACATTCTTGACCGTTCTGTGCCACCAACAACACATTTAGAAATATTAGGGAAGGTAAATTTGCAATATATTCCAATGTATGCAATTATATGCCAAGAAGAGTTGCTAGTTTTAACAGAAGCCTGACCTTACTTTTAGCTTTACCCCTCTGCTAAAGCCAGAGATGGTAGAAGGATGGGAAATATCACTCCAAACGGACATGAGCTCTACTTGACCTTGAGAAATTATAATAATTACTGTGCATGCACACACATATGGCAGTGAAAGCTTTGCATGTCTAAGTATGTTTGAAATAGAAATAGCAATACTGAAAAATTAACATACCAGTCTCAGAAACCCGTATTTGCCTCCTGCTTAACTGTGACAACACGGAACATAAAGATGCACAAATTTAGAGCACCATCTGGAAAAATCCCATTAAAAAATATTCTTAGAGGTTAAGTCCTTAGCAAGCAATGAAAGTACTAATAAAAAGTACAAAATTATTATTGTATATAAGAAAACAGATCATATTCAGAAAGACTTGCTAAAAGACCTTGACAGGGACAGAATAATTGATGTGAATTACTAGTTAGTAATCTGTGTCATAGTCATGGGTCTAACTTACAGCATTTCTGCTTCTTTAGGCAGCAGAAAAATTATGGTATGATTTGTTTCCAGTTCTTTGCCTCTTGCTGTTTTCCTAACAACTTCTGGATTTAAGGTATTTATTAATTGAGTTCCTTCATTTAATAATATTTTTACAGTTGTCCAGTTGTACAGTTGAGATACATTCAGCATGGATAAGAAGCCTGCAAAATAAAAGAATCTACTGAGGCTATGTATTTTTTTGAAATAAGTGATTGAATAACACCTTTTTGGTTACCTGTCAGGGATAGACACAACCACTTCTGAAAGAAATAAAGAGAGATGTTGACCTTTTCCTGAAAATGGAAGTGCATTGTCAAAGGCATACAATGACACTTGACTCCATAGGAAATATTAAACATGTTTGATACATCCAGGGCTTGTTTTCAAGGAGATTTGTTTCTGAACTCCTGAGGATTTGTTTAGATTCCAAAAAAAATTTTAAATCTAGCTGTTTTTTCAGTTTTTTATATGGTTCAATTAATATCGAGGCACTGAAGTGACTGAATTTTCTTTTAAGTACTTGTGTGATTGGTTTCTTAGGTTTCTTATTTGAATTTTTAATATGGTTGGGGTTTTGAGGTTTGTTTTTTTTTGATGACATGCTTTTATATTTGATGCTTGATATCCTCCATTTGGTGAATGATTTTAAAAAGTCTTTCTACTGAAAAAAGAGTCATCTAAGGTAAAGGAATGGTAAGGTTATCTCATAACTTAGATGAAAATCATACACCATTAACAGAATACATTAAAAAACAAAGTAGGTGAAACAAAAAGTAGTTTTAGCCAGCCCAAGCAGTGGCATTTCTTTAAAATACATGGCAAAAATCTATAAAAAATGAGTACAGCACCAGAAATTAATATCAACTAAGAACAGACAAAAGGGCTCCATTCATCAACTAATCCAGCCTCCAAGATTAATCTAGCTACCTCTCATCTCCTCTGACTTTAATTAAATTCCTCTGTCTAGTTTCTTGAGTTGGTAAATCTTTTAAAATTAATTCCACACTCCTGTTTGCAAGACTCTTTTACTTCTAACCCTGGCTAGCATGGCTGAGAGCCTGGCACCTAGTATATCTCCTCATTTGCTTCCATATTTAAACAGGTTGTTAAAAATGTTCTTCATGGCCAAGAACTGAGTTTAAATATATTTCTAAATCCAGTAATAGAGGATTTCAGTCAGACTAGTCACTCTGAAAAGACCATGTCCTGTAAGCAGTTTAATTTTCCTATAAGAACTCAAATGATTTAAAATGTTCCCACCCCGAAACAATCCTGTAAATCATTTCACAATGCTTTATCACATTTTAGTGCTCTCCAATTTCCCTCCAAGCATGTAAACCATTTCCATCCATTATTCTTCTGCTTTATGGGACTCTGTAATTTCTTTTAAAGAAGTTGGTTGAATTTCAAATTGGAGCCAACATAAATCTATCCTGTGTTTGTATTAGTGGGGAGAGCATAGAAAATTCCCAATGCAGTGGTGTCCTCTGGCCATCGTAAATATCAAGTCTGCCTCTACACTTTGCTTTATTCCTCCTTTCCTGTGTTTCCTTTTGTACAACACAAGAGGGAAGTTCCTACCAGCCGGGCCGCCCTCGACGCTTTTTTCCTGACGTGCAGTAGAGCTGCTGACCTCATGTCAAAATCATCAAGTTCAGACAGGTATGGCTGAATCTCTCTCCATAGGTCTGACCATTACACTTCCATAAATAATGAAAACAACCAGCAGCTTTGTAGGCAGCAGCAGCACCCCACAAAAGGCTGCACTGCATCCCCATGGCCAGGCACAAGCGATGCCAAACTGCCTTTGCCACGTGAGCCTGCAGACACTGCACAGAGGTTTGAAGGTGAGCAGTGCACCGTGCTGGGAGGCACTTTCCAGCAGCTCCTTCTGAGCACTAAACAGAAGGCAGAAGTGTGTAATATGTCGTTAGGAAATTGGCCTGCTTGCAGAACAAAATCACCTCTCACTGTGAGTGCCTTGCTCCAGCTCACCGATCTCCTTGGCTTCCCTCGATCTGTCAGGAGGAGGCACGTACTGTGAGCTTTCCAAGGCTATTGATTCCGACATGCCTGCCATTTCCTTAGCAAAATAACTTGCCTGTTTTCTACATAGAACCCTGGCAAGGGAACATTTACCATCTGGCTCTTAAACAAGGGGCAAGGAGCAATGCCAAGACATATTGTTCTGCTCAAATATGTCAGCGATCCTTTTATCTTCAGATGGTATTTGGTAAGTTGCCTTGACTAGCAGAACAGCATCTCTGCTGTTTTGCTCTCTGCCTTTGAAACAGCAAAACTGAAAGCCTTAAGTCTTATATTGCACCCTCTTAAATCAGTCAGGGTAAATAAATATCCTGCCATCTGCACCTTCCACAGCAAAATAAATAAACTAAAAAAAAAATTATGAACACAGCCTGGCATATTTCCAGGCAGCTAAAACATTGATGGCCTTGGTGAAAGGGGAGAGGATACAGACTTCGATGGGCAAGATTGCAAAATTAACCAGCAGTGAATGAGCAGTTTTTGATTGAGTTCTGTCAGGTTCAAGAAAAAGCATCATGCTCTGACTCTGGATAGGGCAGTGCCCTTGATAGCACTGAATGAGTCTTTGCCTTGTTTTCTGCTAAGGAATTAATGGCCAAAAGCAATGCTCTCTTGAAGGAAGGGTCTAACAGGAGCCATCCCTGGGGTGTATCAGGAGCTGCAGGACAGCCCCACACCCTGCTCGAAACATGCTGCCCCTCACATCCATTTCTGTGTGGAAATGCAGAACACTGGAGACTTCCCAAATGTTCCTGCTTTTTTCTCACCTGTGGCCCTGTCCTACAGAAATGTAAGATTTCCACAGACAGTGAGTGGTGCTTAACACAAGTACTCACACATTTTTCAGAGTGCCTGGCATAGCCACTCTGGCACGTGTCTGTTCACGGGGTTAATCACCCAGAAATGGCAGCTTTTTGATCGAATCAAAAACTATTCAACAAAAATGAGGGGGGGAGTTTCCAAACCACTTCTCATGGAGACAAAAATCAGCCACTAACCTGACCACATCTCCTCCACCTGCTGATGAGCACAGCTGAATTCACATCTGCACAGGCAGCTATTCTGTGTCAATGTCACGGTGATGTCAGAAAAGAACCCATTAGTAAAAGAGGAGGACTCGGAATAATTTATAAGGGTTTACATACAACCTAACATGGTAGCAATTAAAAGGCCAGATAAGGTGATAGTATTGCTTGAAAAGGTTCATGAGAATTTGTATGGTTATGATAATTAAAGCCAAGATAATTATTGAGATACAATAAATATTAGTTTATTAATTTACTTTTAAGATTGATGCCTCAGGCAAAGAAGTGTGAATATCTTCTGAAAGAATCCCTGCTGAATAGCACTGCAAGATGTGAAGTGAGGATGCTCTTTCATATTACTTCTTCAAAATTATAGGAGCTAGGCCTTGCTATGAAGAACAAATTATATGAGCTGAACCAAAATCAGCAAAATCACATCCTCACGGGTTGTGTGATAAAGAATTCCATAGGGAAAACATCTTAAATGAAAGTCTACCAGATATGTCAGTTTCTTGCAGAATTGTATCAATAGAAGACTAGAGTTTAAATTATTTAAGCAGTAACTTCTCATTTGCTACACTTCTATCAAATTTTACAATTCTGAAGGAAGATTTGCTCAGTTTGACTTTACAGTTGGCTGGAGGACAGTGGAGGTACTTCTATCAGGAAACAGCACGTTTACATGTGCGGCTCGTTAAAACTGAAAACAGTGTTTCCGCAAATCTAAGTTAGAAATATCAGAGCCAGAAATACCTGAAGCTCTAAGTGAGACGCAAATACTCAGTATTGAGACTTTGGTACTATTTAGCTTTGGCAGGAAAGGTAAGTGTATACACACACTTTCCTTTTCCAAATTGTCACTGACATATCAAAGGGGGGAAGATGAGTGGCTTAGGACTCAACTGGTATCATCAAAAAGAGAAACAAACTTTACATTGTGGCTCAAACTGAAAATGGTGTGCTAGTTCTGAAGCTGGAAAATGTGGAAACTATTTGAATGAGAGAATACTCTTGTAATGCAATTCCTTGTTTTGGTAGGGAGCTGAAAGAACCAAACAGGATGAGTCTGACCATATCTTCTAAGCCACAAAAGGGTTAAAAGAGAGAAATCATTTCAGGTAAACATTTGGGACCTGCCTCTTTACCCATTCTAAAAAAAAGGTCGATTTGGAGTATTCTTCAGTCAGAATTTTTACTCCCATTTGTTTCCTACACACATCCTTTGTGACCACCTGGTATCACACGGAACACTGTGTGCATTTGCTCCAAAAGGTGAGCAAACTCAGCATTGACCTCCCAGCTCTGCAACACAACAGGAATTTTGAAAAGAGGAGGAAGTGTTCAAATCTCATGCTGAGAATATAACAGCCACATCTATTTCCCAAGAAAAGGAAACAACTCTAATGGCAGAGAACTTAGTTAAAGCAAGAAGAAAAAAAAAAATAAGAAACACAGACATTCCGTCTGGTTTCCCAGCTGCTTCTGTAAAGAAAAATCTCTCCCTGTTGAAAATTACAAAATTGTTGTTGTAGTGCAGCTTTTTCAAAAAAAACCCCACAAGAATTCTTGACTGACAAGGCCTTTCAATAATGGCACAAGTCAAGTTTTGTCTTGCATTTGTTACGTTATTTGCGAGTGAGAGACTTTCCTAAATTACACACGAGAGATCAAATAAGACTAAAGGAACTGCAGGAATACATTATGAGCAAAATTATGACTTTAAGTCAAAGTAAAAGAATAAAGGAAACACAGGCCAAAGAGCTGTTTCCCTAAAAAATAAAATTATTTTATTTTCTTGACTTTAAAATCTGTGAAGGAATTTCAGCTGCCCACTAGCCTGAACCAGTGAAAGGTCAGGGAACAAAACTATTTTGACTGGTCAAAAAAGGAATTTTTTGGAAAATATTTTCTTAATAAAAAATTTAATATTGTGGCTTTACTCAGCAGTCAGAGGAAAGCTGTCTCTTTCCTCCATACTCCTCCTCACAGAGAGAAGGCACAAAGCAGGGCATGAGGGTGCTTCCCACAAGCTGCTCCTGTGTGCCCAGCTCCGAGGCACAGAGCTCCTTCCAAATCTTCCTGGCACCAGTTCTGCCCCTGTCTGGTCTCCTCCTGTGAGTCCCTGCTGGATCCACTGCCCCTTCAGCCCCCAGCCCAACCCCTCCCTGCACTGGACCCTCATGTCCCAAGCACCAGACACGACCCAGAGGAGGATGCAGCCATTCTTTTTGCTCGCTGCTGTTAGGAGGGGTGCCCACACAGCCTCATTCTATCACAGGCAGAGCTTGCTTTGTATGGGGAACTGAGCACACCCCACACTTTATTCCAGCCTGAGCAGATCCCTGCTCTCGCCACATCCCTTCGTGTCCAGACCCCATCACTGCCACAGTGCCTTTTGAAATGCTCATTCTTCCCTTTTGGAGACAGGGTTCTTTGTACTGACTGGCAAATCCTGGGATTAGTTAATCTATAAATTCCACAACACGTTCCTTATTTCTAAAAGCTTATTCTTATCTAAATGAGAGCTGCTTTGACTATTTTTGTTTTCCCTTTTCTCGCATCTCAGGCCTTTGGGAGCTGGTTGTTGCACCACAGCTCTGGGGAGGTCGTTACTGAGGGTAAAGTTCAATTATTTGAAGCCGAGCAAAAGAAGTGTTGATAGACAGCCACACATCCATAAAACCAAAGTATAGAAACTCTCCACAGGGTATTCCGAGTATTTGTATTTCTCAAATTCTTAGCTGTGACAATAGTCTCAAGGCTGATGACTTTTCACAAAGAGCAGAAATTAATGAAGTGCTGCTTAATAGTCCCTCAGCTTCATAAGAAATGTAAAGTAGTTCCTCCTAATTCTATTCAGCCAGCTCCTTGAGCTTCAAATGTAATTTGGGATTGTTTTGGTTAAAGAAGCAAGCTCTGTCAGAGCAAATCAACATTAAGACAGTATGAAGATGAAACTTTGCTAAAACAGTATCTTTTACGTGATATTTTACTGTCTTGAATATTTTTTCCAAAAGTAATAAAATTTTTTTGCAATATTACATCTTGTTAACAAAATATTTTCACATTAACGAGTAAAAGAAGTGGAGAAAAATAGTCAAGGAATCATAAAATAGAAACATATACAAAAAGAGAAGACAGGGAAAAATGGAGATTACAGCAAATAAAAAAAATTGATATATTTGCTTTTATGCTTTGTGAAAATGGGTGAGACTAATGCTGACTAGCAAAACGCCACTTAGCAACACTGCCATCAAAGGTTCTACAAAGAATTTATGTTAACTAACCCCATGTAAATGCATTTTAAACACATTGTAACAGCTCTTGATGTGCTAGAAACAACAGGTAAAATTTCTCTTTTTTCTTTAGAAGTCTGCAAATGCTGCTCTTCTGTAAAGCATAAGAATACTTTAATTTTTGGACTGGCAATTTCAGAAAGAACTGCAAAACAGGTTCCTGAATTAATAAACTCTCGTTTTATGAATTGAAAAAGATAAATAAATAAACAAGAGCCACAAAAAAAAAAAAAAAA
>VZTE01004277.1:477560-495563 GCA_013397775.1 Eulacestoma nigropectus
AAAAAAAAAACCCAGACTAAATCTTACAGACTTTAATAGAAATGAAACTTGTAAGATTCTGTAGGAAGTTTCATATAAGATTCTCTAAAGGGAGCAATATGTCCTTCCTATAGGTCTTTAGAATCATTACGTTAGACCTGAGTGCAGGACTGTAATTTTCTATTAACTTTTATGAGATGTTGAAAACAAAATCTAGGGAAAATTAATTTCTTATTAAGTTCCATGATTATTTCTTGAGGCATATTGTAGTACTATTATAAATAATGTATCATTTGTATAGCACATTTCACCTTCAAAGAACTCTACAAGCATTAGGCAATATTTAATCTTTTCTGGCTGAGGAGAAACATCAGTGTTTTCCAGAGAAACAATATGAGCTCCATCATCACCTCAGAAGTGCATTTACAATACTGTCTGGCTTTTCTGAATTTCAGAATTTCAATCTCCTGGGGCTGAAAACATGGCAGGAATCTAAATTTGTCCAAAATTCACAACTTTCAGACATGGACCATTAAATTCCTGCACCCAACTACATAAAAGCGACTGAGCATAGATGATATTTCCAAGAGATGGAGAGAGGCAGAAAAGTTACAGGCCTTGCTCAAAGCCCCTGATCCAAGTGTTGGGAGCTCGGAGTTGTTAGCATGAAGCAATGGAAATGTGAAAAAGTGTTGACTAAAATTGTCTATGTCCCATAGAGTTCTCATTCAAATCAAAGGCAAAACTGACTTCAAAGGAAGATGGAGCACACAAATAGTGTACATAAAAAATTAGAAACCTTTCTCTTGTGAAGACTGCTAATACTTTATAACTGTGACTGTTGTGCCTGAAGCTTATTTCTCCCTGCAGAACGCATTCCCCAAT
Organism: Eulacestoma nigropectus; assembly: GCA_013397775.1. Lineage (NCBI taxonomy): Eukaryota > Metazoa > Chordata > Aves > Passeriformes > Eulacestoma > Eulacestoma nigropectus. Next base: position 478,425 of record VZTE01004277.1, read on the forward strand.
ATTTATATCCATTTATATTCACAAGGATTAAGAACAGTGGAGCTGTCTCAACCAGTTAGTAAAATCTCCCATGCAAAAGCTGTAATCCTGAACATTACTGGAGTTGAATTATGGACCATGACCCTCAAAATCTGCAGAGAACACTTCTCCCAAAGGCATTTCCACACAGCCAACCTGGAGTGAGCCAGCTCCAAAGGGAAACCACTTCCAAGTAAACAATACAAAACATGACAGTCAAAATCAGTGACTGGCTTACTGCCACCAACTTACCTCAGGGATAAATTATTCCATTTTGTCTAAATTAATTTGCTCTTTTGTCTTGAGGTTATGTATTTTTAAGTAGGCTTTTATGAAACCCCACATATAACCTTCACTAATCAAAAAAACCCTTAAAAATAGAGCATACTGAGAAAAGTCCAAGTTCAAAATTCTTTTTGGTTTTAAAATAACCTCAAATCATAAGCAAAGTATCTAAATAACCAGATTTAGACTGTATTTTTACATTTAATTCTAGAAAGACCAACACCTGTTTTGCTAATAATTTACTGCTCAGTTATACTAATTCCTGGAAGATAATTGCATGAAAAATTGTCAGGCTATGTAACAGGCGTGATTTAAAACCAACTGTGACATGAACATGAGGGAAATAAGGTGCCATTAATCTTAATGAAATGGCATCAAAAATTATGAGATAAAAATAGCAGAGTCTCATGTTTAACATTATTATATAATGTCATGGGTTTGGTATTGGTGTGCAAATACATATTTGTGCATGTTTTAGTAAACGCTGTAGGCAGGGTACTGCCATAGCTGGTTGATCTGAGCCTAGGGAGAAGCCTTTCCTTTTGAAATCAGTAGGAGTTTTGTTATAGACTTCTTTGGAAACAGGTATCCTTCCTATATTATTCATAACAATTGATACACTAATGCCCAGAAAAAGCAAGAGGGATCTGACATGATGTGCAAGTATTACCTTTGTACTCCAGAAGGTGATAAAAGGCTTTGAAAGGAAAATATATCTTTGTTGCTTCAAAACCTATTTGAAGTCTTTTTAGTGTTCAGCTGTAAATCTGAGCAAAATTTCTCCATGTCAGTTGCAGAACAATTTGGCATCACTAAATCTGCTGAACCGTCAGAGTGGTCAATTGGGCCCATACTTTCAGCATAATGTTGTGAGGAAAGGAAATTTTTGTGATTCTATTGTGTTCATTTGTCAGACAGCGAGTGCTTAAGAGGCCATTACTAAGATGTTAGAAAATCCAAGCAAGAACTCTATCAGAGAGGAAAGCAGGTTCCAGTTTTCTACTGTTTTGAAACTACCAGGTTCAGTTGGACAAGGCTCTGCCACTGCTGGGTGACAGGGCAGAACTGTCAGGAACAGGCCATTCATGGGTTGTTACCCTTTAAAGATTACAGTCTGCTGATGACAGGAGAAAACTGGTTCTTTTTTCCAACTTGTTGAATACCAGGTTCTTACTGGTAAACACAATTCAAAGGAAAAGCAGAAGAAAATACAATTTCCGGCACCAAGATGTTTTCTAAGTGAAATTTTCTTTGATAAATGACCTTCATCATCAAAAACACTCTGGAGAAATGCCACGGGGTTGTCATTCAAAGCCCTCTTCACTTTTCTAGGAGAGGCTTGGTGAAAGCAGTCCCAGCAAGGCAGCATTTCAGAGCATTCCTAGGCCACTGTACAGAGAAGCAGAGCTTTTGTGAAAGCCTTTTCCACAGAAAAGGAAACATTTCATAGAACAGGAGAGAGACTGGCAACGTTTACCTTCCTTCAAGGGGGCAATTAAAACACCAGAATGTCTCTGTTCTGCATTGACAGGAGTTAATCAGTTTCTCTTGAATTACCACCATGTGCATGTATTTTCAGTGTGTGCATTTCCCACGGTTGCTCACCAGAGCTGCCCAGAGCTGTTGGAAATATGCAACAGATAAATGTGGTCTGATCCTGACCTTCTTTCTGGGGTGAGATTCTCTCTGCAGGCAGTGAGGGCTGAGTTTCAGTAAAGATGTCAGGATGAGCTCTCTGATTTGGCTGAGCTAAAACACAGACTCCCAGGGCAGTGGTCACAGCACCAAGCCTGGCAGAGCTCAAGAAACATTTGGACAATACTCTCGGGCAAGGGTGTGAGTCTTGGGGCTGTCCTGTGCAGGGCCAGGGGTTGGACTCGATGCCCCTTGTGGGTCCCTTCCAACTCAGCTGACTCTGTGGTTCTGTGACCCATCTTTGCCACGTTGCCTCCATTTTAATGATGCAAATTGAAGCACTGGAGTACACGGGACTGCAGTAGAGCTATCACCATGGCAAAGCACGGAGACGAAGAATTAGGGGATCAAAGAGCAGAAAATTTTGTGTTTTCCTCTCTTGGTGGCGAGTGAATGCAGCCTCCGCAAAGTGCTGCTGAAGGCTCCAAATGTTCTGGAACAGCGTCTGCTGACAAGACTAAGGAAGTGTTTAATGTAGAGATCCTTTTCTAGTGAGAGATAAAGGCCAAGTTAGGAGTTCATGTTCATAAAGAACATTAATATCAGAGGCCTTTATTGCATTATGAACTAATTCAGTTTCACACTCAGGCTATTTGAGTAAATCTAGCTTTCTGTTTTCATCAACTGCTGTTTAATAAGAGTTTGAAGCAGAAAATGACGGCAAATCATTTTCTAATTTTTAATTTACTCTAAGATTGTTCTGGTAGCCATATTGGCTTGGAAATAAACAACAATAAATGCAGATTGGCATCCACAAAAAGGATAGACAGCTCTCTAACCACTGTAATTAATATTGCTAGGCTGCATACTTTAAGGTCCCTGTGTTTCTGAGAGTTGTGGTGTGCTGGCTAAAATCTGTTCAGTCAGGCTGATTTTGGCTTTCATCCACGTATATTAATTTTGCCCAGAAGCATTCCAGAAACTTAATTAAGCTGGCAGGTTACATTCTCTTATGGTCCATCTTGAGAACAGTCTCATTTTTAAGACTTGAATTAGAGAACATATTCATTTAGGCTGCCTACTTAAAACTTAAAGAAAAAAAAAAGAAAGAGTAAAAAAATGAAAAAAGCCATCTTCCCTTAAAGCATGATAATTTAATTTTCCATGAAAAAGCTGGGCTGTTTGTACTGAAGTGTGTTTTAAATGCACTCCTTTTTCTGGAAGTGAAGGTGCAGGCTTTGCAGTAAATAACTGGTCAGCTCCTCAGAGAGCGCACACACTCTGCTGCTGGTTCCATCCTTCAAAAATACAGTTTATTCTCTGAAATTTTGTGATATACTCAGACCTTGACTGTTTAACTACTGGCTCAGGCCTCCTAACTCTTTCAATAAGTCATGAAAACTTTTTTTATTTACTTCCAAGCACAGCAAGAGGATGGACCTGAACCAAGACTTCAGGCTCAGACATTTTGCACGGTGAGGACTCAGAGCTGATTTGTAATTCCATGCAGGAAAAGAAGGAAATTCTAAAACATTGGAACACATTTTTAATTCCATCTCCAAAACCGTGCCCATGTTCTAATTCAGTGGCTAGGGACTTTCAATTATGTAATTTCCTAAGCTTCTGTTCCGGTTTCCTGGATAAAGTTCTCTTTTACCCTGAAAGATGGTAAATACAGAGCTGGTTAATTTTTATAACCATTTAAGCCAGTCACAGAATCAGTGCAGAGTTCCAGTGGTCTGTGGGACCTGCTGGGCCGTGGGCTGTGGCGGAACAGGGTCCTCTAAGGAACTATAATGAAGTTACTGCAAAAGAAAGCTGATGTCTTTGGGAAGGCCTACTAGCCAACAGAAAACACTCATGCTTAATCCAAGATAGAAATCTTTCATTATTTTCCCAGGCAAATTAACGAAAATATTGGGAATCTTCGAATTCTTGAAGTCTCACCTTGAATTCTCCCAAAAAGAGGGTGAAAAAAGGGCCAGAAACGTCCAAAGCACAATCACTACGTTAATAACCAAGTGGTCCCTGAGTTCCATGTCAGTTTGCCTCAGTAAGAGTTAATTGATCAGCCTCTGCAAGTATTTAGCTTATGGATGAATCCTCATATGTGCAGAATTTTCTGTAGGAGATTTCCATTCCTGTCTGTGGTAAATGGAAACTCCTGTTGAGAAACTGAGCACAAGCATTGTTTCCCATACAAGTCTGCTGTTAACAGCTGTAGAATAAATTTATAGAAAAAGATTTCAGATAAGCTAATTCAGTGAGTAGCTGATAGCAATTATGTAGCTTCCCCATGCTGAATACAAGTCATCAAACAGAGAATAGATCAAAACAAGGAAGCTGTCTGGTTTTGTTTCCCATGAAGTCCCAAGCCACCTATGTGCAAATGACATATTCTCTATTCTGCCTATGGAGGGCTTAACTGAAAGAAACTTATTCCCTACCCAAAGATCAAATTAAGTCTATTCAAGAAACAAAGTTAGAAACTGAATTTCAAATAATTTAATTACACTACGTAATTACTTTACAGAATCCATAAAGTATTCATTAAACAATGGTAATTCCTACCTGATTCCCACCATGACACACATCATGCCTTTGAAATATAAAAGTCCTTAAATTCTTTCTTTGACTGAGCTAATGAAAATGTTAAATTAGACTAGCAAGAGCCAGCTGAGAAATTGAAACAACAATTTCAAACAGATGATTTGGGATGATACAGTAAGTTTCAAGGTGGGAAATCATTATTAAATAAATTGCTACAGCATGAATGCAACACCCAGTGGTCAAACTCAGTGGGTCATAAATGATTCTAACTATGATTTCAGTGTTATTAATGTGTTCATTTAGCCCTCCAAAACAATCAGTGAAATCGTGGGTGAATTTTTGAAGACAACTCTTCTGCAACAGAAGGAAGTCTCACATTGTCATTTAGTTAGCACATGCACTTAGAGAATTGCAGCTCCTATCTGTCATTTAGCTAAACAGAAAAAGAGAATAAACCTGCATCATCTTCAGCTGCTATTTTGTTGTTCTAGTTCATTGGGCATTTAATTAAGATTTGGAAACCCAGGCTGCATTCTGCCATCCCAGTGGAAATGCATCTTGGACATGAATGGCTGTCCCTTTAGGCCATCAAAGTTCACAGTGGCCACAATCCCTCACAGCAAGAGGGCCGATGGCTATGGGGATCTGTGGCAGGGGATGGTGCAGACAGATCCTACCCAAATGGTGCAGATGGATTTCTTCACTGAGAGGGCTGAAATACTGGACTTCATGGACTTTCAGTATACTTCCCACCACCTGTTGGGCAGGTTTACATTTAAAATCAGGCCCTTGGGTTGGCATCCTAAAGCTTTTCACATCTGTGCTGCTTTAACTTCACGCACAAACGACAATGTCATCCCCACCTGGGGTCCCAAGTCCCACCTCTCCTGTGACCATTGGTACACTGATACTGAAAATTGGGCTGATGGGTAAGAAATATGGGCAATTCCAGTTGGCTTTGGAGGACCCTTCTCTCTGCTGTGCATGCAAGAGAGGTGCCCATTTTTAGCCAGCTTAATTTAATTGTAAATGTAGCTCCACCGTGCCCAAGCACTGCGTGGCACAGAGTGTCCTGGTCAGATTACGACCCTCTGGGCACTGCTGCAGCACAAATTATAAAAGCTATTATCAGCATGACAGACCAAGATTTCCAGTAAAATCCCCTGATTGCCACAGGAGTTGCACACAGTCCCAGGGAGCCTCCCAGCCGAATGGATGCCGTGCACGAGAGCGCACCAGTGCACCTCCTCTGGTGTCAGTGGGACCACAGGACAGACTCAAAGCAGGGTCTTTTACAAGGGCAAAATTCCTCCTGTGGCTTGAGAAATTCATGCCAGAATTGTCGGTACCCAGAGTGTGACCGTTTCAGAGACTTCACAGCATTTTTTCCAAGCATTTTAGGCATCCTCTCAGACAGGACACTGTGACTGGTAGAGGGTAGAGAGGAAAGACCTCTTCTGAGAGATGACACAACTTTGAGCCCAGCAGAAAGAGTGTTTTACTTCCCACAGAGTGTGTGTGTTCCAGAGCCTTCCAAAAGCCCTTAATAGAGCTGGGGATGCTCTCAAGGCACCTTCCATGGGGGTTCAACCTGGAATTGCAGACAGGTTTAGGCCGCATTATTTTTTTCTCATCAGCAAAGAATCCAGCATCACTTACTTGCACGACACCTGGTTTTAGTTCCTCTCTCCAAAGGGCTGAACTGCAGAAGGGTGGTGGCCAGTCCCAGAGAAGTGGCCCCACAGTGCTGCCTCACAAGGACCTTCAGCACTGCCCCTAAACCATTATCATCTGCACTGTCAAGATAGTAAAGACATGGCAGGGAAAAAAAACCTGCCAAAAAATAGCCCAGAATGCTGAAACATCCCCTGAAATGCTAAAAATAGCACATCAGAAATGAAAAAAAAAAATACCAAAAAAGCACCAAAACAATATTAAAAAGTTCAAAATCCACTGGTAAATGCACCAAAAATGGCACCAAATGTCAAAACAAAAAACTACCAAAATGCCAAAAACCACACAAAAATGCCCTAAACCACCAAAACGGTCAAATAATGAACAATACTATTAAATGCCAAATCCACTCAAAGATATTTTAAAAATATATATATATATCCAAATGGGAAAAAAATTTCAATTTCTTTTTTTTGGAAAAAAATAACAGGAAAAGAAAATGCAATAAGGAGAAATATAAGTACCAAAAAGCAGAAAATTAAATACAAATAATAGTAAACATGTCCTCTAGAATTCCAGTAGAAAAGCCCCCCCTAAAAAAAAACCCAAATGAAAACAAATGTGAAGAAGAAAAAAATTCTATGTAATATGCACAACTGCAGAAAGAAGACAAACTAAAAATGCAAAAAATAAAAACCAAAATTACAGACTGATTTCACCAAAAAAAGCCAAAAATGCACAAAAAAGGCAAAGAAAGAACCACGATGAAAAAATGTGCCATATCGCAAGCAAGAAAAGCTATATTACATAAGAAACACACTAAAAATGCAAAAGTCCCTCACGACAAAAACACAAAGAAGCCAATAATAACACCAAAACTCACAAAAAAAGTGCCAATGGAACACAACTACAATGGAAGAACTATGGAATAAAGACCCACCAGCAAAGTCTGCCAAGAACATGAAGTACAAATGCTAAAAACAACTGAGGATCTTTCCTGTTTTCTTTGTATTTTGGTTCTCCAGGCTCATCCGGGGTCTGCTCAGCTCAGTGACTACCCACAGCCAAACAGGATCCTGTGCCACTGAGAATTTTTTCTAATGTAGCAAAACAACCTTTACTGCTATTTTTACATAGCCTGGACAGCAGGAATGACTGGCTCAAGGACACACATAAATCTGTGGAGTGCAAGCCCAGAAAAAACAGCAAGAAATAATTGAACAAATGTTCAAACCCGACTAAACCAGACACGTCTTACCGTGGAGCAAAGTGAGACTGCTACTGATTGTCAAAGATGTTGAGCCAGCCCTAGGACAACTTTTTGAGGCTTTCTGCATCTTTCTTGCAAGTTGAAAACCATATGGTTTGTTTTTCAAAGAAAGAGGGCTGGTGATAAACAAAAAAAAGTGGTTGCAAAATCTCATTTGCCACAAAAACACTTAAATTTTCATAAAATTATCTTTGGATTCTACATTTTTTGTTAGAGGCTGGACTTGAAATGTTCCCTGCATCTGTATCAGAGGACAGGCAATAGATGTTACTGCAACATAAATGATAAATAATAGTAACAGGAAAGACGTCGGTGCTGCAGCATATTCTTAAATATTCCTTTATGCTGGAGGACAGGAATACACAAACATTTAGCAAATCCCAGAAGAAAAAAGTCTAGTACATAAGAAATAGGCATAATGTGTTTATCATGTAATTTACCTCAGAAAATTAGCCAAACTATGAGAAAAAAATCATTATTTAAATCAAGATTGTTGCTTTTCCATTTGTGTTTCTTCATTTAACTTATTTTGGTTATTTCATATCTTTGCAAATCTCTTCCTAATTATGTAGACTCGCAATCTGACTAAAATCGCAAAACACAGAAAGAATCTATTACTAATGATGGGAAAGATTGCTTTCTGTCTATATTTGTTGCCCAATTCCCTATGCAAATTCCCTTCAGCACGTCTGGAAAGATACATTTGTCCAAGTGGCTGTGCCATTACTTGTTCTGCAGACAGATTTGTATTGCAGCATGAAAGTGCTGAAATTACAGACATGATCTGTTCTGTGTTGAAGGATCAGTTTGGAAAATATAGTTTACGGACCACTTAACTCTAAGATATTTTGAATTAAATAATTCACCAGGAATTCAATTACAAGCAGAGCACCACCTTTTCTTGACATAAAACTTTCACAGGGACTTCAGGAAATAGCCAAACACAACCATTTCCAAATTAATGAAGCCAGCATTGATTTCTTACATGTCAGGCCAGGAGGTCAGCAGCAACGTTTTGTGAGTGTGAAGCTGAAATATATTTTACTTTCTGGTTTGTGTCAGGACTAACAGTGAACTTCTCACAAGTAAGTGGGCACTTGCTATTGATCACAGGATCAGTTTACTGGGGCCAGCCTGGGACGGAGTGGTCTGTGACCCAACATCCCAGAGCACACAGCACACGAGGGAAGGAGAAGTGGCTGAATCTTCCTAGAGGAAGGTGAGGCTAAAGCACAGTTGCTGCAATTCCTGCGGGCAGCCAGCAAGATCAGGGTTAATTAAGATGACTGATTCATTGTAGTTTTTTTAATCAGTGTATCTTTTTTATATACAAAAGCCTAAGGAGAATTTTCACCCCATGCTGCCCCATGTCAGCTACAATAAAAGACTCTTATTGGAGTGTTACAAAACTCCCAGAAGGACAAGAGAACTACAGAGAGTTTGACCCTGAAATTTAGCAGTTGTTGCATTTTGCTGCCCCTCTACCATTACAGTACAAATGGAACAGCTTATCTGTACAAATAGCTAAAATGTGCTTTAACACAGCATATCAGAAACCTCGGGTTTCCACAGCACTGGCTCGGCCAAAAATTTCTGCAGTCTCCTTCCCTTCACTCATCACTCTCCCAAATGCCTCCTCAGTAAGTCAAGTCACTGGACACAAAAGAGTTTTTCCAGGCTTCCATTTCTTTTTTTTTTAAGTGAGGCAGAACTTTCAGCATCACCTCAAAAGCTGCTACAGATCAGCAGGCAAATGCTGATATGGCCAATACTCTACTCCCTGATTTGGAGGGATTCAAGCAGGCCATTTGAAGGCACCATGGTTTAGATCCCACAGAGAGGGCATATAACTATCCATCACTGTCGGCTCATTCTTACAGACGTGATTGAAACCTCCAGCAGGCACACAATCATGAGCTGATTGCCTATTCTAGGATTTATTTTAGCTGCTGTGTGTCAGGATCAAAAATCCATGGTCTGAGTAAAGAAACATTCAGCTGTAGCTCTTAGGCTCTAACTCCTGCCACCAGCTGTGGTTCAGAAGCTTTCAGTCTCCCGGCCCCAGCCGCGTACAGGCTGTCTCTATTTATCGAGGGTTCTTAGTTTAGAGACTTCCTCCTGCCACCAGCAGCCAATAATCTGTCTGCCAGAGTTTTAGTCATGCTCTGCTTCCTCTGGATCGTGTTCCCAGACTGCAAGCTTCTGCTGTGACAAAAAAATCCTTAATTCGAACATTGGATGACTAAACACTAACAGCTACAAAACACTAATGAATACAGAGAAGTTTGTAACTTCAGTTTGGATGATAAAATCTGGAGGTCAGATGTTCAGTTAAACTTTAGTAACCTCTCCTAGCACTGTGCTGTTTCCGAAAGGTACTCACTGTGCCTGAGACCTCTTAAAAAAAATCTCAAGGCCATCTTCTACCCAGTTGGAAATTTTTAAACATTCACATCAACTGCGGGCCACCTTCTAAATTAAAGAGAGTGAACAAACCGAGCAATTCACAATAATTAGAGATGTGTTTACTCCCTGTCATTCAGCAAAGAAACCTGGTCAAGGTGCCTAACTTACACACAGCTATTTGCATGTGCATCCTCTCCAGACTGACTGATTCTCTCTGTTGATCTCTCCTATTTGAACATACTTGGGGTCATAACACCTCTACAAGGGTAGGAGCAGAATTATTTCTAGGATAGCCTCCTATTATTCTGATTTACTGGACAACAAAATCATAAACAAAAAAAACCCCTTGATGACTCCAAAAATCTGCATCTTGCATGCATACACTCCAGTGTTAACAAAAAATAGACTCATATATATTTAAGGGTCTGACCCAAAGGCATTTTGAAAGGAGCTCAGAGCTGACCAGCAAAACTCAGTTTTCCTAATCCTAATGCAGCACACTAACCACAAGATTTTATCTTTCACATTCACCTTGCACAGCCAAGGATTTGATTTTCAGAAGGGAGTGTTTCCTAGCTGTACTTTTCCACTGGAAATTTGGTTCCATCAAGTTAGATCAGTGACTTAGAGATTTAACAGAGCAAGAAAGGCAATATCTCAGGGAAAACTTGAAGGGATCTGCCGGACATGAGTCAGGAGAATAAACCCTTTCCCCATCCTATTACACAGAGCCTGACAAGGAGATCTTGGGATAGCAATACAGGGGAAATAGCAGTGAAGTCTGATTCCTCCCTAAATCTTTAATGATTTTCTTCTGCAGAAATCATTGATCAAGGTCCCTGAGATTAGCAAGAGGAGCATTCACAGGAACGGGGCTGTCTGTGCACATCAAGGCAGACGATCCTCAACACACGAATTTAAATGGGAGTAGCTGTGAGATTGCATTGTCACATTTTGTTAATACTTTGTAAATTTCAATCATCCAGACAAAACAGAAGTTTACAGAAGCCACTGTAGAAGCAGCACTTCTTTGAAGCATTTTAAACATTGGGATTTAGGCGTGGTTTTTTATATAGACCCTAAATTATGAGGTTTACAGTGTCCCATTGACCATGAAACTGCACAGGAAAGATCAATACTGATTACATAGGGCAGAATTCAAAGTGGTAAGGAGCTGAAGTGCCCTCCATTCAATAGTAAGGATGTCTAAGAAGCCTAACTCCTTAGACATGTAAATATACACATGGCCATATTTTATAGTATAATTTTTATGCATGTGTGTGCATATAAATATATTATATACCTTGTGCTCCTAAAAATGGATTAATAATGGCAAAAGAAAACACAAAAATTAAACCAAATTAAATGACAGGGAGCATTTCATATTGAGTTAGATTCTTCCAGCACCTGACCTTGAGGTAGAGTGGTCATTTAACAGTGAAAGCTTCAGGTATAACAGATTTAAAATTAATGTTTTTCTTCTTCTAACTATACTGTGGAGCAATTGACACAAGTACATTACATAGGTTTACTCATTTTCACCACTGCTGTTTGCAGGGGATTTAGATCCAGCAGCTGTGGGGATATACTGGGTATTAGAATGACTGCCAGCCTATATAAATTACCTCAGGAAGTAGATGGCACCTCTAATTAACAAGTGGGCTGTGTGTAACTGTTCCTCAGACTTCAGGGAGAGAGGTGGAAAATTCTCAGGGTCTAAAATTTGGCTATTACACAACAGATAAATCACTCTGCATAAAAATTTCCAATGCTGTTAATTATACACTGAGAAATTTAATGTATATATACAATATATGCAATATGCACATAAATACCTAATTTAATATACAAAAACATATGTACTAAGTTACACACGTATATATATGTACCTGTGTATGTGTATATATAGATATATAAATATATAAAATGTAATGAACAGACAGAGATAGAATTAGGGACACTGGTTGGTTAAAGCAAGAGTTCAGGAAAGGTGAACACTTTGATGATCAACTTAAAATGGACATTCTGGATTTTGCCACTATATGCCATCCATCAAATATTTCATTTCTTTCACAACCAACACATGAACCTACTGAAGAAGGTGATTCATAAATTCTGCTTCTAATTACCCTACATTCCAGGAAATATTTTCCTTTACATGTTTCCTGGTACTTGGGACGACGTGTTCTTAAAAACAAGGTTCTGGGATGATTGCTTCCAAATTCAGAAATTCAAGGAGCTCATTATGCAAATTAAGAATCATCTGATAACTAATCCTGCTGTACCTTATTATAAAATATAATCAAAATAGACAGAGTATGATATTAAATACAAATTACTGTTAGAATAGTATGAATGTTAAGAAATAACTTCCATATAGATTTAAAGCTGTATAATACTAGAGGAGCCGTTATCAAGCCTCACACAAATACTTAATTATAGATATTTTGCAGAATGTGCATTATATTATCATCACATTATTAGGTGGCAGTTGGGGTCCAACATTTACAGGTGTGTTATAATAAGGGGTTCCTCCCACCTGGTAGTGGAAAGAATAACTGAGTAAGAACACTGTGGCAAAGTTTAATTGAAATCTTGTTAATACTTCAATGCATCATGGTTTGATTCATTCAATTTTAAGCAGATAAAATTAAAGACATTATAATTTTTAAATTAATAAAATAATCTCCAATCTGCAAGCTGCCTCTTTATCTGCTACTTTTCATTTTATAAAGCTGTAGCCTCCATGGGTATGGAGATGCTGTAGAAAAGTTATCAAACAGGACTCATCTGTCTCTCTAGAGATACTTATCTCTAATGGTCTGTCTCATTAAGTTTTTCATAATTTTTTAACTATGTATAGATAAACTTGGCTCACAGCAAAATCATCATAATCACAGCATCCTTTTGAAAAGCTCTCTAACTTGTTTATTGACAAGGAACTAGTTGGCCTAATTATAAATGATTATCCCCCAGGGTAGAAGGTTAGCAGCAGGCATATGTACAAATGGCCACTTCCCTGCTGTATCAATTAACACAAAAACACACAATTTCATTATCTCTGAGGGCCAGCTTCCTGCAGCATTTCATATCATGGTCATATCTGGATTTAAAAGGTTTTGCCTCTGGGAGCCATACAGTTGTTGAAAAATCTATATTATTCTTTGTAATTCTATAAAGAAAGAGCCAAGACACTGTGTAGAGATGAACTTCGATTATTGCTTATCTCAGGTGTCAGAGGAGCTCCACAGCTCTCGATGCTCCACAGAGGGTGGGAAAGGACTCAGCTCTCACCTGGGTGTGGAGGTGCAGCACAGGATGCTTTGGGGTTGATGCTGTCTCAGCTGTACACAAAGACTTCACACAGGTCTGGTTTCATGGGCTGTGCTCCAACTCAAAACTCAGAGAAGCAGAAACCCACTCCGGAAACAGTGGGAAGAACTCTCTGCCCCAGCAGCTCCTTTCAGGGATCTCAAGAACTTTGCCAGCATGATCCTAGTGGACACTGATAAAACCCAGAGGATAACAAGTGACTGAAGGAGACAAAAAGCAAATCCAAGTTAAGATCTGCCCTTCCCTATGCCAGTAGCTTTACATGTAATTTGAATGCCCAGTAAGAATCACAGTGCAGCAGAGAATGACTCGTCCCACTTAAACTTGCAATCTTTTCTTCCCTACCAGCCTGTAACCACCAATTCTGAAGCTGAAATTTGAAAATCTGGCTTTTGAAAGATTTAATGTCTTCAGGGACCTCCTGGCTTTCAAATGAAATTCTTTGGATGAATTTTATACTACAGTAGATAGCATCCACCCCAGCAGGAAGGCAGAAAGAACTGGAAAGCTTTCTAGTGGTAATTCTCCATATCCTTTCAAAGGGGAGTGAAGCAACAAGGAAAATCAAAGCCAGAGGCATAGGGACTGTATATCAGAGAGTGGGACATGCATTGTTCCCTGATCCTGCAGTTCAAGGTCAGCCATTTCAACGCCCTCACCTACCAGTTTTAATTAAACAACCACAGTCTGAAGGGTGAATAGGACCCGTTCAATCATTCCATGGCTGTACACCAGTCCTGCAGAGACAGGGGCTGCTGACAGAAGGGCGGAGGATGGAAAATCTGCTCTAGCCATTGGTAGTGAGCAATAGGAATGTCTGTCCCCCAAACGCCTACAGAAAATTCGATTTAGCTTCAAAAGTTGAAAAAAAAAAAATAACATAAAGCACATTGGAAAAATTCGTGTGAAGCTTGGACAGCACTGAAATGACCCCTAAATACAAGTTCTTTAACTCTCAAATATACATTAAACTGAAGAACCCTGAAAAATGAGAGCTTATTCATTTTTTTTTTTTTGGTACTCTGTCATGCAAGGGCCTAAAAAAGGTCTTATTAGAGTATCATTCACTTGGTAACTCATCATGGGAGCCTCAGCCACTGAGGATCCACTAGACTGAGGTCTAGAGTGTCAAGGCTTATGGAGAGAATGGATTTCACAGCCCATTGAGTCAATGGATGGAGCAGTTTCAGTCTGCTGGGTTAATGTGGGTGCTGCTGACACACAGTGAGTGCTTTTACATCATTAAATAGCCTTACTAAACTTTCCATGAAAAAGCACTTTATATTCAGAATAACATATTTTCAAATTACGACAATTAAGTTTTGTTTTTCAGAAAAGGAAAAGCAATTCCTTCATAGTGAAAATTATTTGCTAGATTTACCACCTAAATTAAAAGGGAAAACTTTTTTTTTCTTCCGTTATGATAGCCCAGAGAACCTCTTTTAAAAGTCAGTCTTGCACATTTCTACTCCTGTTAGCTATAATTATACTGTTTTAATGATTGAGACTGTGTTAGTAAAGTTTTGCAAGGTCAAGTTTTTAGTTGAGACTGAACAATTTTAAATTTCAAAAGAAGCAAGCAGATCCTGCAAGGAAAAAGGAAGTCAGAGCCATCCTCTGTGCAAAAGCAGCTACACCATTAAATGAGATTTTGGGAATGAAACTGATACACACACTTCCAGCACTGGTGGCACAAATTGTGCAGCTTTAATGTCAGCCCTCCTTCAGAGTCCTGGAAGCTCAGTGTTTGTCCTGCTGACTTCACGGGGCAGGTGAAAGCCAAGGAGGGCTGGCAGCCTCCCGAGAAACACTTCATTAGCATTTGTTATCTGCTCTTTCTCTGACTCTTCATTCAGAAAACTTCAGAGCAATATACTGACAGAAGTTCCACTGACTTTCCATGTGAAAGAAGGTGGATGGAAAGCCAAAGAGCAGCTCTCTAGGACTGCATCAATAAAAGGGATATCCCTTCACAAAGGAAGATTTACCCTTTGCATGAGGCCGAAGGAACAAATTAGGAGAAATGAGAATGTACTTGTGAAAGTCTCGTGTGCTGGTTGTTGATAATTTAAGCATAACAAATTGGAAATATACTTAAACTTTGTCCAATGATGGCATTATCTCTTTGTGACATTACTCAAAGCAAGACTCAGTCATCTGGGAATAAAAAGGAAAATCTTCACATGTCTTAGGATAAATTTCTTTCATGTCAATTTCAAGCCTTACACTCTCACATTTAGGGAAATCTTTATAATAAAATAAAACTTTCTAAGAAACAGTTTAGAAATCCTGTGGTATTTCTAACTTGTTTATTAATATTTTTGATCCAAATACACACCTAATGGTTAATTAAGAATGCGAAAGATATTTCCTGCTGCACAATCAAGGTTAATATTCCAAGAGAGTCAAAGCTTTGCAAAAGAGCAAAAAGAAATGCAGATAAGATGAACAAGGGTAATGAAATAAGCCCCCTTTAATTTCACAATCCTATTAAAAGTTGAAAAGGAGAGCTGACCTGTTTCCTGATGAGGCACTGCTCTTCCTCAAGCCTAAGACATTTTTCTTGAATGTTGATTTTATTTAGTGTGTTCCTAATCTCAAAAATGCTTAGAAAATAGCATAGCCATATTTTATTTTTCATTTTCGAGTTGCAACAAGATATTCTACTCTTCATAAATTTGCCATCTCTTATTATTAATATTACAGCAATACCTAGGACACAAGAACATGGAATAAAACATTACCTGTGTCTCAAACACAGAGCTTAAGCCTTTCACTCTCTCAGCTTCTGATACACAGTTCTTTCCAAAATTATCTGTGCAAAGTATTGAATCAAATATCCATAAACAGCATTTGAAATAAAAAACATTTGGCTAAGTTGTGGTTGTAGCCCACCATCTATAGTGGCTCAGAATAATTATGAATTGGCATTTATAGAAAAAAGCATAAGTTATGTATTTTGTGCTTGCAACGGGAACAAGGGCAGTGGATACACTGCATTTGTGCATATCAATTGATTTATTACACCCCTTAACAGGACTTCAGAACTGTTTTATTTGCTGTATTGTCTTTTTGCTATTGGTGGATGAGAAGGGGGATCAATAGTCAAGTGGAAGTATAGTATTTAAAAGCAATTCAGGACTTAAAATAAGAAAACAACTGCATAAGCCTTGGCTATCCCATTTTGAAGCATAAAAATGTCCTAATGTGAAATTGAAAGCCAATCTTCAGGCTAAAATATTCAGAACAAAATGTAGCTGTGTTCAAAATGTGCAAATTTCTTTTTGTTCACTTAAACTGGTTTAATTCTATAATAATGCAATGACTAATTGTGCCCTGAGTAGGCACAAGTATGCCTGACTGAAAAGATTGAAAACGGCAGTTAAATAATTAATGTAAAAATATGTTGATGAGCCTAACTAAGAAAATGTGAGATACTGGAAATTAAATAGCTGGCATTACGTAATCTACTTACTGCATAAAAGGCATTAGAAGTATCCATTAAATCTGCCATAAATAAACAAACCTAGGAAGGAGATCAAAAGACAGTATTTTTCCACTTTTGCTTAAGAGGAATATATACAATTAGGTTTTCAACAGTTAAATAAATGATTATAATAAATGATTCACAAACCTCACAGTTTACTTGAGAGTAAAATTAAAACATGAAATACTAATTTTTTGGGGGGAGGTGGGCATGGGAATGAGGGTGCTGGAAGAACCACATTATTAGAACCACACTCTAATTTTATACAAAATGA
Source organism: Eulacestoma nigropectus (assembly GCA_013397775.1). Classification (NCBI taxonomy): domain Eukaryota; kingdom Metazoa; phylum Chordata; class Aves; order Passeriformes; genus Eulacestoma; species Eulacestoma nigropectus. Next base: position 495,357 of record VZTE01004277.1, read on the forward strand.
AGATTGGTATTAATGATCTATGTACATATTAAGTTAAATTAAGAGTTATTTTCAAAGAAGAAGAGTAAATTTCAGCCTGGAGATGTAAGGTTGCTGTAGGTGTCTTCTGAAGGTCTTTGAGACCAGGCTAGACGATAGTCTGCCTGATGCAGAGACAAATGACTGCCCTGAAGCACAGAGTGGGAGAAGAAAAAAAAAAAAAAAAAA
>VZTE01004277.1:495583-538032 GCA_013397775.1 Eulacestoma nigropectus
AAAAAAAAAAAGTAATTTGAAGTCTTCTCAAGCCTGGTCTTCACAGGAGTGTGGGGTTGTTGTTCCTCTGTGGCAGATCAGAAGCATTGCTCAGAACAGTGAGTGGATCAGGGAAAGCTGAGGAGAGACACCTGAGCCCAACAACGCAACAGGGCAACTTAATCAGAATCAGAGCTAGCACTAAGGCTGTGAAACAGCCTGTGCAGCTGGGAGAGCCCTGCCTTGCAGAGCTAATGAGGCATTGAAGTAAGTAACAGTTTCCAAATCACTAAAAAAAGAAATCATTCAGCTTCCTCTGCCTGAATATTCTGCCCTCTCCCTTTTTTTTTTGAGCAGATAGGATAGAGCTGGGGCTTTTATTGTTGCTGCTCCTGATTTTTATTATTGATTTCAGCAATATATTCATAATTTTGGATACATTTTGTAAAGCTAACCTCCTTTTGCAGTACAACTTAGGCCTGCAAAACTTCTATCCATATTTAAATGTGAGCTCTTGGGGCTGAGCTTACAGCAGCCTGTCAGAGGGGTGAGAGCTCTAAATGATGCCGTTCATCACCTGGCCATGCATTTTGCAGATGAAAAGAAGGATAAATGACTTTAGCCTAATGCAGTACCTGCCTAGCTAGGCCTTGACATTACTCTTATCACCATGGTAACCCTGAAGGAGAAACACACAACTAGCCTAAAAGTGTTGGGAATAAGGAAATCAGTTTTGCTCTTTTCCTTGTTCTCCCCTCCACCAAAAAAGGTAAATAATGCAAAAGTTCCAACACCAAATACTCGTAATGTACTCTCCAGACTCTGAGGAGTGAATCTGTACACTCCTTTTGCTTTTGTAAACTGACACTGTGCTTCAGCAGAGAAATTCTCTTGACAAAATTACAAATCAGAATAACTGGAAATGTAGCCTGATGTAAAACTCAGGCTGTAAAACTGTAAAATAAGCAGCTGTATAATCAAGTTTGTGTGACTTTGGCACCATCTTGGTGGACAATACAGTTTTTTACTGCATTCAGTTTAGCGCTCAGGTTAAAACCTATGCTTAGAACCCTACTTAGAAAATTATGTGCACACAGCCACATATAAAACAAAAGGAAACCTTGACCATCCTAAAATAAGCCCTGAAAGACTAAAATAAGACAAAATCTGACTTGAAAATTCGGCTCCCTACATGGAAGCATCAACTGCTTTGCCACAAAGACAGTTTATATGAAAATTCTCGGGTAAGGGGCCTTCAGAGAAAGTTTTTTCCCTAACAACTGTCAGCAGAAAGGAACTCTGCTTTCCACAGGACTTAGGAGAATTCCATATCCACAGAGGGACGACTGCCAGCAAATTCCCAGCACACGGTACCAATCAACACATCACATCAGTGGGAAACAGATGGAGTGGAGAATCCTCGACAGGATTAAAGCCTCTTCCTTAGCCTGATGGTGGTGTCCAGGTCTGCAGTGTCCCCGCGTAACGCAAATGTGACACCGTGTTACACTTAGCAGGGGCTCCGAGGAGTCTCTGTTGTGATTTCCACACCAAATAACACTCCAGCCTTGCAGAATTGTGCTCTGGGCAAACTGCATGGCTGTGCAGATGTTTTCTGCCCATGAGCTGGAACGGGTTGCAGGGTAAGCAGGACTCCACCGCTCCTCACTGCTCCAGGCACATCCATCTTTCTGTTTGTCCATCCTCTGACAAACCCTTAACCCAGGCACAGTCAGCATTTGTGAAAGGGGCTTGCAACACCACCAGAGTGCCTATTATCATAATTCTCTTCTCTGTACCAGCTAATGTTTCTAACAGCAAATCAAACAACAGATGTATAGCATCTAGAGTCAAACAACGTGTGGTGTTCCAAACAGATTTGCTCTGCAAATATTGGAAGATGTCCTCAATAGCTAATATTACCATTTCTCCATTTTTCTTTCGAAGCAACAAGGAGATTATAGTAAAAGTCATTATATATTTTATAAAAATAAATGTCTGTTAAGAACAAAAAAGCAATATATACCACAGAATCGTGCATCTCTTCAGTTTTATATATGAATAATCAAGATTGCTTCTTCTGCATTTATTTGCAAACACAGGCATTTTTTTCTAACACATATTCATTTGAGAGGAGAGATCTTACTAGCATTTTCATAGACTTAAGGTGACGGCAATACAAGATGACAGTGTCTAAAATTATTATTTTCCCTTGTAAGTTTCCTTTTACGTTAAATTTTCAATTTTCTAATTTCAGGTTTGTCTACTAGTCCTGTAGGAATACACCTGTAGAATGTGTTAAAAGAAGTGCTAGAGCAGAAAATACTTATTAAGCTTACTCTCCACAATTTGAAAAGAAAAAAAATCTCATTTAAATGATTGCCTCACCTAATATGTAATGCAAAAGAGACAAATCTAGAGAAAGGACCAGAAGTCTGATCTTAACAAAGTATCACTCATAAAAGAAGGTGTTGTCACGCAAGGTCACTCGACCTCACAATAAATGAAGATGATTTATGCCAGGCAAACACTTTACATTTTGAAAATCAGAACAGATATTAGTCAAATTTTAGCCAAAACCAGTTGTGGCACGTGGATGATTCCTGGTGGTTGATAAATGTTTAATATACTCATTAAAAGGTATGACACAGAAGTTTCAAATGCACTTTAAAACTCATACTCTGCTAGGTCAAGGGTTTAACACAAGCACAAACATAACCTCTCCTTCCAGCCTGCTGTTTGGTGATTTCATTAGGAAATGCAATTTAGCTAATGATTCAGTTAATCTTTTTATAACCACTCACATAAATCTTGAATAAATGTTATGCAAGCTCCAACACTAATTTAAATTACTCCTATTAAGAGTCATGTCCAAATAAAAACATAACTGTAGGCAATAACAGCCTTACAAAGGTATATCCATATGGTACAAGATTCAAAAATACAGAATTCCTCACATCCCTATCCTTCCTCTGCTGTCATTTTAAAGCTGTTGCATTTCTTATTTTCCTTTTCCCTTACTTGTCTACCTTTTCTTCTGCAAAAGTGATCTCCAAAAGATAAAAATGGGCAGTAAATCTTCAGATGTTTTGTAGTTAAACACTATTTGTCTTTTATGGTGAGCAATGCAAATTTTGGCTCGTAGAAATAACCTTATTAGGTATGCAGGCATTTCTCTGGAAACACTATCATAAAAACCACAGCTAAGTCATTAATCTTTTCAAAAAGCTTGTTGAGATCCCCATAGGCATTTAAATGGATCATAACAGCCTCACATATGAAATACAGAGCTGCAGCCAAGAGTCTGACAGAAGTGCAAATTTGGACAAATAAGACCATCAAAGCTTCAGCTGAAGAGATTTCTCTTCTCTCCACAGGACAAGGGGTTGATAAGACCAATCATGGAGGATGAAACTGTAAATGAAATAGAAATTCCAAATTCATGCCAGCAACCCATGGACTGTTAAAAGCCTACCTGCTTGAAGACAGCAGCTATTAAGTGATTATATCATTGCAGAGAGACTGGCACCACAGGATAAATGGTGGAGTATTTGCCCAGAGGTGAACACCCCTGTTTGTCTTGGTGGATTATTATATCACACTCAGAAGAGTGAGCTGAACACTTGGTGTATTAAATCAATGAAATTATGATATCCTCTCGCACAAATGGAGGGGGAAAAAACCCCAAACCACCCATTTTCTGGGATAAATCCCACAAATTAGTGGTTATCACATCCATGGACAATCAAAATTGCACCAAAGAGCTTATGTACAAACCAGTCCTCAGAAAGAACAGGCCCAGATTTCACTGTTTGCCTCTGGACTAACTCCAAGCTGCTTTCCAGGTTAGGTATGCTTGCTGCAGGTTATTTTACAGTACCAGGATAAAGCATGACACCCAAATCTGCTGCACTCTAAAGCTGAAATGGTCAGCTCCACTTATAAAATTTATTCAGAGAGGACTATGAGCTGAATCAGAGATGCTGAGACCATCATCACAGAAGCTGAACAAAGAGACAAAAAGTTCTGCCAGATCCTGGGGAAAATACAGATTCGGCCATAAATAAACACTTTGAAGTTGTTTTTTGGGGGGGAAGTGAGATTATGGGGTTTTTTTCATGGGAAGTACAGAGTAAAAAGAATTCCTGTCTGTGTGAAAGAGACAGCAGGTTTGAGAAAAGTTAAAACAAAGTTTGCAAAATGAACCTACAACAAGAGCAGTAACAAATTTCATAACTCCAGGAAGGGCTTTGTAAACACCCACACCATCACGATTTGTTTCCATAAACCATTCCAAATTTGTCTTCTTAGCATCAGCCAGGTAAATATTCAGGACTTTTAAAATTTAATGTTAAGTTAATGTACAAAGTACCACACTTTCTTCTGCTTGCCCAGCTCTAATGGAAATGCTTAATGCCGTGTTGGAAAATAAACAACACATTATCTGGCATTTTAAAAGTTACACAGCAATGAGACACAGAAGAACGTGAATGCGTGTTTGCATTCAAGGAGGAGAAACATGCAGCCTTTGTGATAAGTTACACTTTCTTACACAGGCATCTTTTCTGAGATTTCTGCAACCTCAGTAGTCAATAATCTTCTTTTTCTTTTTTGAACGGGATGTAAAACAACTTGGGATTGTTGAGCCAGCCGCATGGAGGATTATTTCCATTTTCTGTTAGCGTAGTGTGTAAATGAAGCACTGCTCCAGCACCGTGGAATAAAAGGTCTGAGAATTCATCTGCTTCAAGCACATGCAGTATTTTGGAGAAATACTTTATGATATGCACAGACGTTTAAGTAAGCTTGTAAGTACACAGGATTAATAAGCAAAAAACCCAACTGCAGTCTTTCAGTTGTGCTGCAGATCGACTGAGAAATCTAGTGAGAGCGAAATGGCCCAGGCTCCTCATTCCCACAGCAAGTTCAGCTCTGCCTTGATGCCTCATCCTCGACAGTTTGGTACCACAGAGGCTGGACTTGAAGGTGCTGCCTCCACCCCCACTGCTGTATCTGGCTAAAAAAGGATGAGGAGAGCCTGCACCAGCCCCATCTAACCTCGAACACTCCACCAAGGCTGCAAATAGTGCTTAGTATCCCAAAACACTCTCTGCAAGTACTTCAAAGGGACAATTCGGTTCAAAGTTACAGGAGATGAACCCTGGGCTGTTCCCACTGCTGAATTAATCAGCAAATAAGGAGCTCCTTTGAAATAAGCTGAAAACTAATTGACTTTGGAAAGTTTTAAGTTTCTTGTCCCCCTCACCTCCCATCTAAGAATGAAGAGAAAACATAAAATATTGAAATATTTCATAAGTTGAAATTAGGAAAAAATTAATATCTATGCTGCCCCATGTGGATCGTTTGGTTTCAATATTTTGTGTTCATTTAATGATATTCCTTTGTAGTTTTTAAGTAAGAATTGCACCTTGCCTTCCTAGATGAAAACTGGTTTCAAACAAAATCCCAAAACTCTTCAATTTTTAAGATGTCAAAACAGAAGAGGGTGACAGCTCTAAAACTGTTTGCAAAATGGAAAATTAATCAGACATACTTTTCCCCATGAAAATTATGAATGTGTGTTTTACAAGGAGTAGATGGCAGAATATCACCAGTGACCACTCTATTGCTGCTCAGTCAGGATGCTCTGGGAGCACTCACCACCCTCCTGCTCAGAGAGAAATCAGCTGTCAGAAACGGAGCCTGGACTGGGATGCTCTCTGGATTTCCCTCTCTAGACAAAACTGAAGTCAATCTCGCTGCTCCCTGCAAAACCTAATACTGCAGAACAGTTCACATTTTTTTGGACCACAACTAGAAAATAATAAAGCAAAAATCCAAGCAAAAGACATCAAAACAGATCAGTTTGAATAAAGAAGTAATTTCTTTTAAATACTTTCTACTGCCTTTTTTCTCATTTACTCTTTCTTCAAGCTGTCAACTACCAAGAGCAGTCAACAGAATTCGCTTAAAGACCGTACGAGGGCTACAGAAAAGTCACAAATTATTCCTCCAATACTGCTGCTCAGCTGCTTCCCTTTTCAGTGGGTTGTCATGTATCCTGCTGTTCCTCAAATTGCCTTCTCCTCGATTTTGCAAATTTACATCAGGAACACAGAACCCTGAAACCCACTTTACAGCTGATCAAAAATGAACTGCAAATGCAGTTTTCTTCTTGTTTTATTTGTCCTTGGTCTTTTTCCAAGATTTCATATAGGTTTTAATTTATATTTAGGTAATCAGACTGCTTTTTAGTTCAACAGAAAGCTTCCTACTTGGAGTACATTTTCTTAACAAGAAGATGTGGATTTATTCACACCAAACTGCTTGGCTGTGGCTGCCTGCCTCTGCTCTAATTAATATTTAATTATTTATTTGAATTAGGGCAGCTTTTCTGTGTGTGCCAGACCAGAATAGCCAAGGAGCTGGAGAATAGAATCAGCATTTGCAGGAGCCCAAAGTTCAAATCCCTATCCTGATTTAATTTTTGGCTTTGGGAGGTCGGACAGCAGCTGCCTCCCCTGTGGTGGGAAGAATCACACAGGATCTGACTTGAATTGCTGCTGAGCAACTCAGAGTCAAGATCTGAGCAGGGTCTGTTGCCTCAGATGTAAAATGGGATCGGTGCTAAACTGCTTCTCAGAGATGTGCTGAATTAGTTGCAGAGGGCTTTGAGAGGGAATATTTCTTAACTGGAAGGGGTAATGAAACAATACTCTCGTGCTCAGAACTTTGTAACCACTGTTCCTGTGAGCTAATCATGGCAAATCTTAAATCAGAATTTGGAGGAGGAGGAGGAAGAAAAAGCTTCCAGTTTTATAAAGCTGCAACTAATGAAAAACATCACACTTTCACATTATTGATCAATGTGATGGGTGATTCCCAAGTCTGATTTTAACAAATGCACACAAACCTACAGAGAAATGATCCATTTGTACCTGTCTCAACTTATTTATGCTTATATTGTTTTTATATTCAAGATTTGCTATGGTATACATGCAATTAAATCAATGTTCAGCAAAACTGTCTTTTGAACAGAGGCAGGAATTGTAAATACAAAATTTTAGGGTTTTTTTATATAAATACTTTATATAATGTCCACTTCATGTAGTGTCCATAGAAATCTATATTCCTTAATTTTTTTAGTCTAGACAGCCCCACAACAAAATCTTCCTTAGATGCCAGTAGAATTATCGTACCACTTACCCAAATAATGTCCCAAATGACAAAAAACTTTGTTAGCTGCCTGAAAAAAAGCACTTGAAAAAGTGCCACATCTGTAGGAGAACTATGAGATGACATGACCTTTTTTTTTTTTTTTCCAGTAGTTATTTCCTAATCAAAGCCCAGAAGCTGTTGAGCTCCTGAAAATGTCACCTGCAATTGGATGGGGATGGTTTTAATTGCCTGTGTGCCACCACGCACGCTGCAGAGTTTTCTCAATTACTGCAGGAAATCTGATTTTTCTCCCGAGTGCAGGGCCATGGATAACTATGGATAACCACAGATAACCACGGATAACCATGGACAACCAGGGGGACGATGAGAGGAGCAGGAGCTGGGGGGCTGCAGGGAGCTGCCCCTTCCGAGCCCCCGCAGCACCGCTCCCTGGACAGACCAGCGCTCCCATCAGAGCAAATAAAAGCTGCTCCATGGCTGTCCTGTGCCAAAGGAGTTAATTAATTGCTAATTGTTCACCTAGAGGCCGTTGACAGAAACAGGCTTGATGCACGCAGCGAGTTTGTGAAGGACCGATCCAAGATCTGATGCAGTGCAATCAGTACGGATAGTGCTGAACAGGAATTCCTCTCTGTTTGGCTCAGGGAAATGCATTTTTGGTGACATTAACCTCTTTCAGGCATTCCAGTCAAATTCACAAAGTTTAGAAACAAAAGGAGCCACAGGAACATTTTCCGATACTTCAAAAATAAAATGTTTGTTTTATGAAATGAAGCATGACTTTCCTATCTGAATTTCCTTTTAGCATTCTTGTTGAAGAAATAAGCTTCAAAATATTCAGAATAGAAAGGAAGCATTTTTATTTTGCTCAAAAATGCAAACTCAGTCTATTTCTTTTAAATTGTCAGATTATTGCAACTATTTTTTAAGAATACAAATTAACAAAAAGAAATCTATTGTTTGAGTAGTTCTATATGTTATATGGACATGGTTCACTCTCACGCAGCTTTTCAGGATTTGAAGGTACCACTTGCCGTTTGATGAGTACTCTCAAGCACATTTCATATCCCCATGCTTCAATTTATTGAAGCACCAACTAGTAGTAAATACTTAGCTTGCCCCATTAATTCCAATTTACCAGGAGCTGAGTATCTCTTTCATATTTTATTTATTTACATGCCTTTCCCAAACTACATTATAAAGCTTATTATGCAGAGGTGGTCAGAGTAGTTTAGTATTTTTTTCCATTGGAAAAATGGTATTGCATGAAAAAGGTGTGCCAGCATATTAAACCCCCATTCCAACAGGGTTTGGACTTGAATGATATTTAAGGTCTTTTATTATCATAGAATGGTTTGGGTTGAAAGGGTTTATTTACCCAGCATTTTAAGTGCCTGTCTCAAAGTGATAGTAAGACTTGAACCTCCATTTCCTAAATCTTATGCTGCTGACCTGGGAATGTAAGAAACATTTTTAACTATGTTTCCAAAAATTACTATCAAATATTTACTATAAAGAAAGGAATTTGCAGATGAATACCATGACATCTATCCGTACAAGTTGCTCACAAGATGATCCTACAAGTAATTCCCTTTCATTTTGTCAATAATAAGTGAAATAAAATGTGTACATTTTGCTCTTATGAAGGTAAAAAAAAAAATAGAAACCACCCAATGAACTACAATTCTGCTGAAGATCACAAAAGGTTTAACCCAACATTAGCACTAATGAATCATCAGGGCACCTCACAAGCCCTTCAGAAGGGCTGGATGCAGAAATAATTGTTTATTAGGACAGTACCTGACAAGATTTTTGTTTTGATGAATTGGCACACGTGGAACTCAGAGATGATGAATTGCACTGATGTCAATGCTATTAAAAGTTGTTTAATACGCACGTAATTTGATTTATGAATTTTTCAAAATAGAAGAGCGCTCTCACCTCGTATGAATTAAAACATCCACATTGCTAAAATGTAGCAATGGTACAGGCAATAGATATTGAATAAAATCTTCCACTCTGTAGCTCTTTCCATTCTCAGCAGGTTTAATTGTGGAGGATGACAATCAATACATGTATCTACATTCTTGTGAAGTCACAACTGACTTTATCCTTGCAGAGAGAATGGTGAGAATACCTGATAGCTCTACACAGTCAGCAATATCTGGCTTAAGTTCCAATTTGCTGAGCAGAAATGTCCACAAGGTGTTTCTATTTCCATACACTGTGATACATCATTTTTAGGTACTTTTAGTCATGCAGCTCTGTGTTTCTCCCATCTGTAATATTCCTAACGAAACTAAGCACAATGGAATAGAATAATTCAAAAAAACTAAAATGCTGCAGGTTTATACATATTTTCTTTCTATCCCTCTTCAGAGTCTTGTACAAGCACTACAGACATACTAGATCACATAAATGTCTCTTCCTACAAATCTAGCTCTAAAGCCTTATACAGTAGCATTTTTACTACTGAAAAACAAAGAGGAGGGGAAAAAATAGACTTTATAAAGGGAAAAATATGTGCTTTCCCCTTCTTCAAGGATAGCCCTGGCCATGAACACGTGGCTAACACCTCAGAACAAGCTGAAAATCACCTGGGGAAACAAAGAACTTCCAAGATGTGCTAAATATCACAGATGTCAGTCTATTTGCTCTTGAGGACTCATCAGGAGCTAGAGCAAAATGCTTTAAAATGCACACAGCTAAAATAAACAGCAGAAGTAGTTTTGTTCCAGCCAAAAACGCCAACAAACTAAAGCTCCAGCAGAAAACACACTGCTGTATGTGTGTATGTAGTAATTCTCCCTGCCTCGTGCAGGTTCAGAAGACCAGATATTTATCTTCTAAGAATGTTTGAGAATCCTATGGATGACCTAAATCCATACAAACTCTGAGTAATTGGTGGCACTATAAAAACTGGCCTTTAAATTTAGGTAATGTTGTGGAGCAAATTCTTTTGATTCCTTTATTTTCCTTTATAACTGTGAAACAACAGGGGAGGGATCACACTTGAAAATTACCCCTGAGTAAGGAAATTTCCAATAAAAATATGGTAGGGAGCATAAATGAAGTCTTACTGCCAGTTCTCCACACCTCTCTATGACAACAGCTCAGAAGGTTTCCCTCGCCAGCCAGCACTGAGGATTCAGGCAAAACCTCAAACATAGCCCATCCAAGCAAGTGACAATACCAGAGGTCACAGGTGTGCTAAAGCAAATGGATGGCTCAATCTCAAGTTCAGAGAAAAGTAACATAAAAAATTCTTAGAAGATTATTTATATTTATTTTCAAAGGTCAAGAAGGATTTATGTAGCGGAAAAAGAGCTGCCTGGCCTGCTTTGTCCATCTGTAGGTGTTTAAATGTTTTTCAGTCTCCATCCAAACTCTGAAAATTATGCAGAAAATTCACTATTCTTTTCCTCCCTAGCAATCCATCAGCCTTAATTATAATCGTGCTGAAAAAACATAGCACTCTTTATGGAACCTTTTAAAGCCTGAGTTGTTCTGCTGCCATTATAAAAAAGCTAAATTGCTGAGCAATTTAATTTAATTTCTCCAATACTGCCTCATGTTTCCTAAACAAGAACCATAGCTCTTCTAAGTTCGAAACATCTGAAATATTGATTACAATACACTTCCTTTTGAGAGTAAAATGTATTAAATGAGTTATCTTTGTCATTCAACAAAAGCCATAATGAAGTATAAGTGACTAGAATGTGTTGTCTATACATTTTTTCTGTCCCATTAAAACTGAAGTAAAATAGAATTTTGGGATGAGTAAGTGTGAGGTTATATGTTGCTACTGGCAAAAACTTGTTTGCCCGCAGAAAAGCTGTGCTTATGGCTGCACATTCCCTCAATACTTTGGTAGGAAGGGTTTGATGGAGAGAAGGGGATTCTGTGTTCTGCAGTGGAGTTCCCAGGTTCAAGGTGGGTTTTCTAGATGCCTGAGGATTTTTCTTTGTCTTTTTGTCTGATCAAAGCCTTTTTTTGCATATAGTCAATGGGGTTTTTTTCTTCCATGTAGACTAAAAGGGAGTTTTCATCCCTTTCCACACTGGAATATTCAATGATCTCTTTTTACCTTATCTCAGCACGAGAAAATGAGAGAAAAAAAAGAGAGAGGTAGCCAAACAGAGGCAGCAAGGGTAAAAGTTATTGCCTTGGTTTCGTTCTCTTAGGGCAGTACATAAGAAACAGTTAAGAAAGAAACAGTAAAGAAAGAAAGAAATTACATAGTGGCTCTGTATGTCAGCAGTCTGTAGCTCCAGCAGCCCTTTGGGGACTGGAGAAGGGCTGTATTTCAACTCCCAGTGTCAGAGGGATTGACCCCGAGCAGATCTGACAAGGATGGCACATCTTTAAGGCATTTGTGCCCCTTCACCTCTCGGGTCTATCACCTCTGCCCAGGTCAGCTTCTATCCAGTTTTATGGGCTCGCCATCAAACATATCAGCCAGATAAGAAGAAACATTGAGCATGAAAGAGCAGCTCATGCAGTAAATTATATCAAACTTGCTCAGAAGGCTGCATTTCCAGAGAGCAATCAAAGGTAGGCAGCCACAAGGGTCAAGGCATCTCAAACCAGGTGAACAAGAGCAGAAAAAAGGGACATACTTGATTGAAAATCTTCTGGTGGAGGAGGAGTAGAGAATCAGGGGAAGAAGCAGCTGGCCACACATAGTCCTGAGAAGACCCTTCATCTTGTATAAATCAGTAAACCAGCTGAGGGTGTTTTCCTCAAAAAAAAAATTTTCTTGTAAAGAGACAACTTTAGCAATCATTAGACCAAGAAGATAAGATAATGTGGCCTTATTGTTCCCCTTATGGCTCTCACAGGGATCATAACAAACCTTAAGAGCAATGTGAAGTCAAAAGACATCATTGGGTCTGTGTAACTTGGCCGTTCATGCCATCAGTCCTGCCTGTATCAATATCTTTTCTTGTTCATTGAGATTTATCTGTACTTGCCAACTTGAAAAATGTCTGGGTTTCATGGTATGAACTAGTTTTGTACCTTAAGAATTCTTATTTTGGCATTTATCAATATGAAGGACTGTTTTCACTAATAAAATTGCTCATTTTAATACTTGGTAAAAGCCACAATGGATTTCAGCACACAACTTAAACTTCAGGACTTTGTTAAATTTTGAAAGAACACATACAAATAAACAAGCTCTCTGCTCTTTCAATTAACATTCTGGGGAACCTAAATGGGTATATAGCACCAGTTTTTGTCATTTGGTCGTTTTGTCATTTTTTCCCATATTAATTTTTTTCCAGTAGAGAAGCCTACTTAGAAGTAAAGAAATCTATCATATTTACCTATCAAATGTACAAATAATGATAAAATCCTCTGCAATGCACCAACATGTCTAAAGAATTATAGAAACAGCCACAAGATAGAGCAAAGAGACATTTTCTCATATTATTTGAACAGAAAGCAAGCAAACAAGCAAGTTTGAAACTTCAGTGATGTAATAATCAGAAAGAGCCCAACCATCTGACTTCTTAGAAATATTAATGGCAAAGGATTGTCAGGTTAGTCCTTCTGCAATGGAACCACATGAAAAGCCCCAGAGATCAGGATACCCTTGTGAGCAGTGTCAATCCTCATGATCTCGATATTCCAAGGCTTCTCCATTTTCAGGTCTGAATTAACTCTGGATGCAGTTGGGCAACAGATGGGATGTTACTGAAATGCTCTAACATAGCTCATAATTAACTGCCTAAATTTCATCAACTACTTTACTGTTCTTTCCCATCTCCTCCAGAGATAAGGGCATGTAGAAACTTGCATTGATACAATTTATGACATCAAATTTTACAGACAGGAAAAGTCTGACAGCCTAGAGAAGGCTGACAAGGCATATTTTCTTCCTCTTAAAAAAGGAGATGTATATTTATATATGCACACATATAGAGAGAGACTTCTCAATCGTTGCAGCAAATTATAAATGATGCATGAAATGAAAAATTCCTGTTGGGTGCACTAAGAAGTGTACAGACAGTGCCACCATGGAATCAACATTTGCCATGTCATTCACTCTACTAAGAGACACTGACTCAAAGGTCGACAGAAAAAACATCAGCAGTAGTTACACATTTCAACCTGCACAGTATTTGTACATTTTCCATTTGTTTTCCAAGTCTGTTCAAAATTATCATATTGCCAACCTTCAACCACATCAGGCCAGGTTTCTGTGTTAGATATAGGCAGAGATGGCCAGTGAATCCAGATTTTTATAAAGGAACCTCAAGTGTCAGTGGATTGCTAAATTGGGGTTTTCCTCTGCAATTAAAAAAAACCCAAATTAAGTCTTAGTTTACTCTGAGTTCTTATTTGCAATCAAATTAGCTAGATTTGCTTGATTTTTGTCATCATAACTGTTCTGAGACAAACTTTGATTTGGAGAAATTTATAATTGTATAAGTATTTAACTTTGTGACCATCAAAGTCATGCAGGCAGTCAAACATTTTCATTCTAATGTCCATGGAAGAGCTGTTTCTCATTTGCTGGTCATAGCATAGCTTGAGCTTACTCTGTGTAAGAGTCTTTAGGAAGGATCTGCACATAACCTAAGGTGAAAACAATGTCCCAAGATGTGAAAAAAGGTAAAACAGTGACAGAAAAGCTAAAGGACAGACCCAAGTTATTAATGAGAAAGGAGAAATTTTGGAGTATGAGACTAGATAGGAGCATTCATGGTCTGATCTGATCTTCTGTAAATCATCTGGATTCTGTGCTTGTGCAGGCTGAACATGTGCAAAGGGGGACATAACACCAGCTGGAGACAAGGCACTGCTGCATATCCTGCTCTACACAAAAAAGTGAAAGTGTTGTTCAAATTTTCTAAAGGACAAGTATCCATTCAGGATCTTAATCCAGTTTGAAGCACACAAAGCTCATAAATGTAAAATATTTTGCTTTGAGAACTGGGAAGAGCAATCCAAACATTCTCCAGATATCATCACCATATATGCCTCAGAGCTAAAATGCTGTAATTTCACCAGTTTGCCTCCTCTTCTGCAGGCACACACGTATCTGCCTCTGTAATTCACACACAGGTGCAGTTCCAGACACTTATGCCTCTAATTAAACAGCATTGAGTTGCAGGTGTAAATCAGACAGAAGCTGAGTCACATTTTAGTTGAGCTTCATTACAGGGTGCAATTTTAATCTTGGTAAAATGTCAGTCTTAAATTTGTTCTCTTGATGCAAAAGTAAGTCCAGAGTCCAAAGTCAGTCCCCACTCCATTTTATGCAAGAGCAGAACAATCCTAACAGACTAAGGAGAAAAACAAGAGATAAATTACTATTGAAAGAGGTAACACCGACATGAAGAACAATCAAGGAAGCGACAAAATGACAATCTGACCACAATAAGCACCTTTCAGCATTTCCTTGGATTTGCTTTTAAGGGAATGCTTAAATAACCGTGGTGCAAAATGATGTTTAAGACTTTGGATGATGGGTCAGAGAGGAAGATCTGTATAACAAAATATCTTCAGAATGCATCTCAGGACAGCTCTTGCTTTTGTCTCCTCAAGTACATGGTAGTTACTCAGATTTGTCTTGTCTTGCTGACTAACAGAGACATCTAAAACCCCACAACTTTCAGAGATAAGCTGAATCTTGAGCCAGCGGGTTTACAGTCACAACATGCTATTTGCAAAACCTCCAACGTGTATTTAACCACTCTAACCAGGTGAAAAACAATTTCCAAAAGGAAAAGAGTCTGGAAGTTCCATTTTAAGTTCTCCTCAAACTCAAATATATGGCTTACCATTTTCAGGATGACTCAAAAATAGGGAGAGGCCTGCTCTAGATTCACAGCGGTGTTACATTCCTAACTGTTGCTTTTCACATTTGAAATACTTAGAGGCAGAATATAAATTCAATTTGACAATATCCCTCTAAAAAGGAGAATTTCCTTTTCTCACAGGGAAAAATTAATCTCATAGGCACTATTTATATTACTTAGCAAATATTATTCCCAGGGAAAAAAAAGAAGTAGAAGACAAATTTGTTTTGACTACCTAAAAAAACAAAACTGGGAGTTCAGATGCTCTTGATAGCTGGAAGATTCACACACTTTTTATTGAATACTTACATTGAAATAAGATATGACATTCTGCCTTTATTGCTCAGTTTGCGTTGATTAAAGCACAGCAAAACCAATTCAGGTAGCAAAAGTGAAACCTCTCTTAAAGGCAGCATCATTACAAATCACACTGGTAAAGGAAACAAGTGAGATCCTCTTCAATAATTCATACAGCTCATTCGCACCAAAAGCCTCCTCTCAAACAGCATCACAGCAAAGTATAACTGCTTGATTAATCTAGAAAAATACTAATTATACACAGAGAAAACAGTTCTAGGGAAAAGAAGGCAGCAGAGGAGACAAAATGATGGCTAATATTACAGGAAGTGCACTAGTACTTCGGTTTAGTCAAGTCAACTTGATTTGCAACAGGAGAACAGGCACCCTGCTTAACAGGAAAGCAAAAGACATTTACCAAGGACAACAGACAGACAAAAAGCATATGCAATGGAAATAAAAAACTGGCACACTTTGAATGTGCTTGCTATCAGTCAAATGTACCAACATGCAGAGCAAGGATTTGCATCAATCTTCTTCGTGCTGTAGACTGAGGTTCAGGAGCTGTGGGTCTGAACAGAACAAAAGCCTTTCACTGCAAGGCTGATCAGGTGGGTTTCTGGCTGGTTTACCCTGTCAGGCAGAATCTGCAGTTCTTACACAGCACAGCAGGATTTTAACCCATACAGTTTTGCTTTCTCAGCCAGTCAAAGCAGTGAGACCTCTGAAATTTTGTGTTTCTTGTTGGACCTCTGTGAAGTTAAACTAATCTCCCTGTTAGGTTTCCTTGAACAGTTTCACAAAGGGTATAATTCACTGGGCCATTAATCTTCATATTACATATATTAACCTTTCTTCAGGCTGGGAGAAGCAGGCACTGAAATGCAAAGATGTCCTAGAGCTGCTGTTGAACAGCTGCTGCTGTGTAGACATTTCTCTGCTGAGTCTTGACCAAGTGCTGGACAGAATTTTACACCTGGATTCTATCAAAGCATTTTAAGGTACACTTCAGCACATTGATAACAGGGTAAGAAAACCAGGTCTAGTTCATGATAAGTAGAACAGAAGAAATAGAATCATCCAGGTCTTCTAATCTGGTTCTTCAAATCCCCTTACCTTAGTTTTACTTTGAATAATGCCCTAATACAAAAGATCACACATTATGTGGTAAAAATAACCACTTAATTACTCCATTTTTCCTCACACAGTCTGAAAGATTTTCAGATGTGTCAATGATATGGAAGCAATAACACCAACATCTCTCCCTCTGCTTCTCATTTCTGTTTAGGACATCAGTTCAAATCCATATAGAGGAAGCACTGCACCAATACATATATTAGATATAAATAATTCCAACCAATTAGTACAAAATTAATCTCATAAGGTGAATTACCAATTTTACAACATCTTTCCAATCATTGTTGGAAGAGCCTATAGTAATCGAAGACATCACTGTTCACCAAACACAAGAATGTTCCACTACCACACCCTGATCATGGCATCTCACTTGATGAAACTCAAGAGTGAGCTCTGTGTGACCTGTGCTATAACAGGAATACAAATTCTATAAGAATCTTGTATCCAATGTGCAATTTTTCAAGGAAGAACCAAAACGAAAAATTGTGGTAGAACCACTTGGTCATATACAGACCTTTAGAGCAAATATGTGCAAAA
Source organism: Eulacestoma nigropectus (assembly GCA_013397775.1). Classification (NCBI taxonomy): domain Eukaryota; kingdom Metazoa; phylum Chordata; class Aves; order Passeriformes; genus Eulacestoma; species Eulacestoma nigropectus. Next base: position 512,521 of record VZTE01004277.1, read on the forward strand.
ACTCACCTTAAAGCCCAAGCTAAAACTCATACTTGAGACTATAAGAAGTTTATAAAACAAAGCTGATTAGGGGGAATTCAAGATTGGAATGATCTTCCACAAAATGTGTGCGTTCACCCAACATCCATCTTTTTGAAGGCCATAGAATTTTTTTGAGTAAAAAATAGATTTATGAAAATAGAATAGCTTTGGAGGTGATTTCACTGCCACTGCAGATTTTGTTTGGAATATATCGGAATTCCATGCTGACAGGATGAAGCATAAAACTTTAATGCAGTCGTGGAGAGATTTGATTCAAATCCACTGTTCTCTGTAAAGGTGTTTCTAGGGACCTGAATGGGATTTGGACCAAGTCCTTTACTTAATTCTTATGTTGACTTGTTTCTTTCATAGCAGATGAAACTGAAAGTTCATGAGTTTTTACAGGCTTAGAGCACTGATGTTTATCTCTTTTTGCTACAGGCTTCTTGTTTAAAATATCGTTAAGCGGAAGAAAGGAAAAAAGAAATCTTTAATTGTTAATTATCTGAATATGTATTTCAGAAATTTTCCACTTACAACTATGAATGCAAAAGGATTTATTTATGAAGCAAAACAACATGCAATATGCAGTAGTAGTTCATTAAAGCTAGTTAACGTTTCACTTTCATTAAAGTTGAATAATTTCTTACTAAGTAGAGTCACTGTATATCTAGTTTTCTTGTAACTGTGGTGAATTCTCAGTATAAAAAAAAATTAGTAGATCTTGCAATCAGATAACTAACAAGATCAAAGTTACTCCTAGTAGCTATTACACTGTTAAAAAGAGGTAACACTGTGAATAAATAAACAAATAAGCTCATAATTTATTTTTAAAAAGCAGAAGAGTTGGTTTTCCAAGACAAGCTTCCAGTTGGAGTTTCTAAGATTTGAATAATTCTAGTAGTTACTGGCAGTAGGTTGGCTGGAACTTGCACATCAACAGTAATGAGGGTCAAGCAAGAAAAGTGTTGCTTTTCTGAGGCTTTCCGATGCTCTTAGTAAAGTAGATTACACCATCTTCTATAGCCAAAAAAATGTTTTGAGGAGCAAGGAATAGTAAGCTGTGGTGCCACCCAAACTGGTAGATTTTGTGTCTTTACAGTACTGAAAAGAAGGGCAGACTTTCTTTATGTGATGAAATTCATAAACATGGGAGCAACCTCTTCCTTATAAATTATATCAAAGCCACCCAAGCCACCTTTTCCAAATCTTCACACTTATCCCAATACCATATTTTTACATACCTGAATGCAACTGCATGGATTTTCAAAAGATGAGATATTTCCGAATTCCACTTAGGTTTCAGGGATGAAACACTTCATGACATTAGAACAACTGATTTCTTTCCGTTAATGCTCCAACATTCATTTACTTCACAACTTCCGGCACACAGTGTTTAACATACTGATCCAATAGGATTTGTGGCAGCTCAGCAATTTTTAATCTGTAGCACTTTTGTTTATTTAGTGTGAAACGCTCATGAGTTTATTTATTCCCTAGGAGAAGGAAGGACCCACGAGGATTATATCATAATCCCTCTGGATCTGTTAAATTTACATATATTAGTGGCTAAATAAAAGAGAAAGCTTTGGGAGCCACAGCACCAATAAAGCCAAGAAGGACCAGTTTCTCATTTACAGCATAAAAGAAGCCTGGCAACATAAAGGTCCATAAATGCATATTAATATTATAACCTGGTTGTCTGCTCAGAGACCTGCAGGGGTAGCTGTGCTGGTTACCAAGCTGCAAGAGGCTGATTGTTACTTCTGCTCTGCAAAAACATTTGACCAGAGAAATGAGAAGCTCCAGCTGCAACAATAAAAATTCCAGAGTTTTCTAAATGTTTGCACAAGAGCCTGCCCTGTTCAACATCATGGATCACAGTGAGGAAAGAAAGGCTGCACTGTCTTCAGATGAGAAAAAGCAACAATACATGATTTTAAAAAATCAGAAAGAACACTTTGCATTAACATAAAATGAACTCAACGAGGCACCAAACTCACGTTTAAGTGATCACTATGCAGCAAGTTTCATAAAAATAAGATTTGAATCTGAAATGTCAGTGCTTTGAATGGAATGGTATTGCCCATCTAAACCAATGTCATTACCTTTATTAGCTGTGAGCTGATGGAAAGACACTTAAAGAGAATGAATGAAAACCAAATAAATTTTATATTCATTTTTCTGACTTTATGCTTACACAAGCCAAGGTGCACTTAGTATAAGGCAAAGCATACTATAGAAACCAAATGGAAACAAAATTAAGCAACTTCCATCATGGCATTAAAAAACTGACACTGTAGTCAATGTAGTAATCAGCAAATACCTTGTAAAACTAATTTAAAAGTAAGTGTTTGGTTGTTAGTAATAACTGTTCATGGAAAAGCAAATCAGCAAAGATACATATATCCTTAGGTCATGATTCTTGGATCCTTTGCAATTATTTCAGAGCCCCAAAGTTAATAGCTGTCGAAATTGCTGCTGGTGTTTTGAATATCCAATCCCATTCGTTAGCAAACAAAATGGAATTAACCTATTAAATCAGGAATGAGTAAATGCAGCTTGGGCACTTTTATACTTTGCCCACATATCAGAGGGCATTTGCAATTGCCTTTCACTAAATCTTTTCATGTGGCTGTTTTCTTCAGTGTCTCACGCATTTGCTCACAACTCCTCTCAGTTATGTTCTGTGCTATAATACACTGCTGAAGGAACACTGTCCAGGGATTATGGACATTACAGACATTATTGCTTAGCTACCATATTATAAAAACAGTTAAAACCCAAAAGAGAAATCTTCAATACATTAGAATGCTTTGCTAGAGGCATAACCTCACAAACATCAGACGTGCGGTACTGCAAGTTTCAGAAGTCTAAAATAGCCTTTATGGACCTTTTACCAACCACTCAGTGCTAAAAATATCAAGGATGGCTGTGAAACCATAAGGAAATGGGTTTTGTTAATGAAAGCCTCTGTAGATGCACACATATGAAAGAAAATTACCTATTGAGAGAACTGTTCTTAGTGTCTCCTCCCTGGGCTGTTACAGCCCATGGCTCATTCTTTACCCAATGTGGGATCTGATTTCTCAGTGCTGTGATGTGGAAGAAATAAGCAGAATCTAATGATAGAACAGAAAAACTGCAGGGGCAGCATGTTTCTTTTCAGTAATTTTGTGCAATTTTGAGAAAGACTATTTCATTCTTGCACAGCTATTCCCTTCTCTTTTTAAGGAACCTTATAAAGCAACATTGGAATTGGGCACAGCAGCAACATCTGTACTGCCCATGGCACGGCTGTGAGACCACACTGGGGCCAGATTCAGGCATCACCTGGCTCTTTCCCTGGTGCCACACGTCCAGGAGAAGGTCTAGAACAGCTGACACACATCATGGCAAGGTTTTGGAGGTGATGAGTGTCATCCTACGCTTGTGGGCCTCCTCAGCTGTGTGGACAGGCAGCCCACAGGACCCTGAAAGCGTCTCAGCCACCTGCAGGGACCCCGTTTCTCTCCTTGATTCATTCTGCACTGCTGCAGCCTCAGCAAGCCTCAAACAGCCAGCAGGTCTCAGAAGCACCATCACCTCAGCTATAGCCTCTAGAAAAACAAAATAGTTCAAACTCTGCATTTCTGTTGACTGAGCAGCAGGCACAGGACGCAAGGAGCAGCCAGGTACTCTCCCAGACCCAGAGCTCTGTTAGTATTCATAAACACACATCTCCTCCTTAAAGCACAGAGAGCAGAGTCCTTTAATCTTTTCTAAAGACTCTGAAGCAGAATCTCTTGAAACACATTTCTCTTGAACATTCTTTTACTGCACTTCATTTTTTATAAAACAATTTACTGTTGACTGGGAACTTGGAGCACAATGGTTTATTACACTAATCCAGCTCCTCCACATCCTCAGTCCTCTAGCCAAAAAAAATGCAAATGATTTTGAAGTGTTGAGTATGTCTGTACAGCTAAAATTCTTTTGCTGAAGCCATGAGAACAACGCAGTGATTTTTGTCTTGCCTTTCACAAATCTGAATCGTCACATCTGGCATCGAGAACGAGCAGCCAGCAGATTTTCAGTTTTGAAAATTGCTCACCATAACATCATAAATTGTATTTGAGTGAGAAGGGAATGCAGCAAACCATGTATTGTCAGAAACACAAATGCTACCTGAGGACCAACGTTTTCAAATTGTTTTCCATTAAAAAAAAAAGTTGAAAACATCACACTTCTGATAGAAATACTAAGGGATGCAGCTTGCAATACCTGTTAAGTTTTAAAGGAGTTTTTAAGCAAATCTTGCTCTTGCATTCCCTTAGATGTAGAAGTATAGTCCTCTTTAAAAAAAAAAGTAAGAATTTACTTTTAGAAACCATTATTCTAAGCAGTCTGATGTAAAACAAGTAAGTAAAGCATTTGAACACATGCCAAGTCGGGAAAATTATTTTTAAAGTACATTCTACAGTGAAGCTGCATTCAGAGAAATGTGTAGCTCACTTTCGCAATTTCAATCTCCCTGAAATGAATTCTGGAGTGTAATGCAAATAAACACTGTGTTAAAAATAAATTCAGACTGCACAGCCCTGCAAAACACTGAGATGATTTACTGATTAAAGATAATAATCTGTTGAATAACTGGGGGCTTTAACATATGGTTGCACATATATCTTGACACATATACACACATATACAAAATTATCTTCAATGGCATAAGCAACACGGTTAATTTGAGATTTCTACGGTACTTAGAAGCAAAATAGAATGTAGGGAAAAACGTGGTGATCAAAACCAGTGAAAACTGTCACTTTCATATTGTGTAAATTATTTGCAAAGCACCCATTCCATCTCTAGTGGGTATATTTTTTCTTACTCTGCATTGGCTTTGTAATAACAATAACTGTCGCCATAAATTACTAAGAACATTATTCAATTTCAAGTAGCCCCATTTGTTTTCATGTTTCCAGCAAAACTATGACAATAGAAATAGATTATTGTAATTGCTTCTTCAAACAAGGACTACAGGTGGTTTTATTTTTCCATGACTAATAACTCCCATTTTCCTATTCATTCAGCCACTGAGATGTTCAGACTGTCAGCAGGAGGAGGTGATATGGACCTTATTGTGGCAAGAAAAAATAGAAAAAAAGATTGAGCCTTAAAAATATCATTACATTACACACTGTAGTGACAATGATGAGAGACAGGGATCATTAAAGCTATTGCAATTTACATCAAGAGCATCTTTCATAAATAAAAAAAAATGAATATATGCACAGTTTTCTCTTTTCCTTATTTTGAAACAAGCCAGAGTGAAAATCTTATCATCAAACTGCACTGACATCATTACAAACACGAACGTGCTACCAGCTGTGCTCTGATATTTTATCTCCTTTTCGCCTTTATTCACAAAGTTGTTATCCTAAACTAACCAATGTAACTTCACATATATAATCTGTGAAGGGTCTGCCTGTATCGTTGTTCCCACTTCGCTCCATATTTGACCTAGTCCAAGCTTAAATACTTTAGACCCCACTTTAAACACTTTAGAGCCATATTAGGTACAAACCCAAGATGACTGCACACAAAGACATGTCTGAATTAAAGCCACTGAAAGATTGGCTGCAAAGGAAGTTCCAACATTTTAGCAGAGGCTGATGAATTCTGGTGGGGTTTAGCCAAAACTGCCATGGAAGTGCCAGATCAGGGGGTAAAGAGATGATCAGAACAAATTGACAAGACAGAAATTGGCAAATTGGGAACAGTGTAGGAATTCCCCAATCTCGCGTTAAAGAACAGCAAACTGCGTCGCTGTGCACAGAAATCCCTTCTGCAGCCAAACCCTCCCATAATAAAAACCAGATGATTTCCACCTGTTGCATCTCTGATCTTTTACTACCTACAGGTCAAATTAATTTGTGTTTAACAAAGGCACTAGCAAAGGAAGGTCAGCCACCAGGGCACAAAGTACAATTGCCATGCTGTTGCATTTTTCACAAGGTGCCCAAATTTGACGTGATCAGAATTTTTAACAGATGCAGGACTAGCTAATTTTAAATTATTAAAACATTTCCAGGTTTTGCAAGCAATTTCATTTGAACAGGAGCCCAAACACATATTATACCAGAGATTTAAAACATAAGGATTATAAGTGATTGCAAATGTACATCTTTAATACAATATAGTATGAACTTAGAGGAAAAAGCTAAGAATTGACTGAACTCATGGCAAACCATAAATAGGAAGAAGAAGTAAAAATTATTAATCACACTCCTAGAAAAATCAGGTTCAGTCTACCAAGGCTAGCAACACAAGCCAGCCTATGATGAATTATAGTTTCAGAAATTTATATTAAAAGCAGCCAGGTTACTGCAGAAAATTAGAAAGAATGAGTAATATGCTTTCCTTTAAATTCTGTAAGCTTCTTTCCCCACTTAGTTCATTTTCACCTTAAAGGAAATTTCTCTTCATCAACTCTCAGGAGAGATTCTCCTCCAGGGAAGAAAACTTGCACAATTTGTCTACTTCTTACAATTTTGAGAAATTCTTCCATAACCAAGGTGCTGGTTTGGGTTAGACCACCTGTAGAAGCTTCTGTGCTTAACTGCAGTTTCTTTTCTAGTAATTTAAGAAATATGAATGCCAGGAAGTTGACCAAACTACTCTTTGGGTGACCAAATTTCTTTGCTGCTTTAGGGGTCCCTCAAAGATGCTGACAGCCTGTCCGTGAGGGAGCAGCCTTTAAGGTATAAATCTATTTCTGGCCCAGGAAGAGAGGAATGCAAAGGTGCTTAAAGCTGCTTTCATAAACATGAGGGTATGTAAACACCCTCAGCAGGAGCTGGGAATCACACATCCAGTACTTGACCCCGCAGATGCATTTTAATGCAGCCTCCCTCCAACAGAGAATTTCTTACATTGAGGAATGATTGCCTGTGAGTTCCTCCTTCAATAGAAAGGGTCACAGGCTTCCTGCACCCTCCATCTTCCTAAGAGGTAGAAAGTTAAATCTCCAGCTCTCTGCACAAGTATTTTTCTGAAGTCTGATCCCAGCACTGCTGATTGAAAGAGATGCTGCAGTGCTGGCAGCGTGGCCAATACATTGCAGTGGCATTTTAAATCCTCTGCAGCAGCAGGGCTCCTCAGATGTGCATCCTGCACTGTAGATCTGCTGTCTTCAACCTTTGCTTCCTTGGAGTAACAAGAATAAATTAATGCACTGGAGAATGACTGAAGGCATCATACATTGCCATCTCTTTCTTGGACTCTGCAATAAAAATTATTCATACACCAAGCAGTTTCACATCTTATGCCTTTATTTCAAGCCTAGGGCTTGTAGCATTCTAGACTATTCTTAGAGTCCCTAATACTTCTAATGTAATATTTACAGCAATCTATACCAAACTAAAGGCTACATTTGCTCAGGAAGCCTCAAGCTTCTTTTTCTCTTCTGTCTCCCATCTGCTTCTAGCAAGATGAACGCAGGGAGAAGCCAAATGACATGATAATAATATTTTTTGTTAAGCTTTTAAATTCACAAGCACTTGCTGTGTCAGTTTACCTAGTGTGGATATAATTTAGAATAAAAATCAAGCTTTGATTCCATTTTAATAAGAAATTTTGTGTGGTTCCACAAAAAGGCTGAAATAAAATAGAGGCCTTGTGGATGCCAATTCAGAAGTTTTACATAAATATAAAAAAAGTTATAAAACTTCTAAGTGGTGTTCTATTTCCTGGGATTTCTGAAATTCATTTCATCTCAGAGCTCTGTTGAAAGAGAAGGCACATCTTTCCAGCCTGTTTGTTATGATCACCATAGAAATCCTTGCTTCTGAGAAATTACAATTTGTTTAGCCACATCTGTGCTGGAGTCAGATTAAAAGTTACCAAAAAGCTGCAGTTTCCAAGACCAGGACCATACTCTCTGTAGGAGAGGATTTCCACCGCAGAGGGTGTCTGATTTAAAGTAGTCACTGTGGCCTTTATTAGTATTAATGTCTACATACAATGAGCCATCAGGGAACTAGAGATCTGAGAGTGAATTTCATCCTTTGTGCGTGTTCCAGCAAAACTAATTTACATCTAGAATAGTCTGGGTGTAATTTGTATTACATGAAAAATACTTCTTTTAAATAGAAGGCAAAATATTAGCTACACTGATTTTCTGATACATATAATTATACCAAGCATGATACTCAAAGCATGGCTATTTTAATAGTCTGGCCTTTTGGTACAAAGGATTCTTTCACACCGGCAGCACTGACTACTAACCCTAAAGTCACAGCTCTTCACACCTGCTAGATAAGTAACAGAAACCATAAATAATGTAAACAGTGCTATTTTTAGCTTAGACTCCCTTAATGATTTATTGGGTGAAACGTGTATATATTGCAAAGTGTAGGTTAAATAAATAGTGTCTTTTCCAACTTCATATTAAACCTGGAGTTTAGGATACTCAGTCCAGTACTGCAGCACAGTCCTACAAGTCTCAGAAATAACTGAGATCAGTGTGAATGCTGTGAGCTTTCCTTACCAGCTCAGCCTCAGGTTTCCCATAGCTGAGTGCCAGAGCTCTGCATCCTCACAGCAATTTATTCATGGCGCAGTAACACAAAACCAGCTCGAGCTGGTGCCTCCAGGGAGGGACCCTGAGTCCCTGGGCTCTTGCATCTTCACAGCCCACCCTCCTAGATACTCTAGACTCTTCCTGCTGAGCCCTCTGCTCCTGGCCTAAATGTCACTCATTTGGCCAGCACCACAGGTGTCCTTTGTTATGCAAAGTGTCAGCAGTTCCTGGCCCTCTGCCTGGGGCTCCGGCCCTTTCCCCCACCCCAGAGCTCAGTCAGGAGCCCTCTCTGCAGCTGCTCACCTGCACCAGGTGTACTCCTCAACAGTGCTACCCGGAGAGATATTCTCTTTTTTCCATTTCCACCTTGACTATCAGTTGGGTTACCAGCCTTAAGCAACTGCAAAATGTGAAATTGTTACTTTAATTTACAGTAAATCTTTTATCTGATATATTTGTGGCTGTCGGGTCAACTGCCTGTGAGATTCACTGTCAGTCCTCAAGCAGACACAGTGATCTGTAAATCTACCACATTAATCCATAGGTGTGTAGGATTTTATCGTGGCAGCTCAGCCCCACACAGCCATTCTCCCACTCCCCCACCAGCGAGATGGGGGAGAGAACTGAAAGGGTAGAAGTAGGAAAACTTGAGATTAAGACAGTTTAACAGGTAAAACAAAAGCCTTTCCCTCAAGCAAAGTAAAACAAGCAATTAATTCATTACTTCCCATGGGCAGGCAGGTGTTCAGCAGGGCTCCATCACGTGTAAGACTGACTCAGGAAGACAAATGCCATCACTCCAATCATCCCCCATCCCACCTTCCTTCTATGTCCCCCAGCCTTATATGCTGAGCATGGTGCCATACGGTCTGGGATATCCCTGGGGTCAGCTGTCCTGGCTATTGTCACCTCTCAGCTTTTTGTGCCCCCAGCCTCCTCGATGGTGGTGCATGGTGAGAGGCAGAAAGGCTTTTTCTCTCTGCAAGCATTGCTCAGCAGTAAATAAAACATCCCTGTATTATCAACACTGTTTTCAACACAAATCCAGAACACAGCCCCATACCAGAAAGTTAACTCCATCCCAGCCAAAACCAGCACAGCCTTTTCTACTTCTGGCTACCCCCAGGAACATCTAATTAATGTCTGTAATTAATGTCACTGGAATAATAGGCTTGCACATATTTGCAGGTTTTGGGCTGAATTATTCCATCACGTACATCAAGTGATAAATCCCCATAGAAGCTCCAACTCAGCCTCTTTGCTTTGCAACACAGGTCTGTGGTTTTGTGCTGTTCTAGCTTTTGCACCAGCTCCCATGGCAACAGGTCTGTCTCAGTTCCTAGCCCTGAAGCCTTACAAAGCCCTTTTCCAGCTGCAAACACATGCCCTGCCACAACTGACTCCCACCAGCTCTAATTGAGCAGAGCCTCATCTAGACCACACTCAACACAGGCACCTGGGCTCTGACCTTAACCTCTGGAAAGAGAAACACATTTAATGACCATCCAAAACAGGAATGATGGTGATAAAGAGAGACTACTATGTGGGGAAGCTAGAGACTTCTTAAGTCTTTGCAGATTTACTATAAGGTATTGCATAATTAATTTAGCTCCAGCAGTGAAGAGAGGTGATACTCATGTTGCCCTGAAGAGAAGCAAGAGAACTCTATGACAGGTAAACAAGGAAAAATACAAACTGAGTAACATTTTTTAGGTCTCTCTGACTCAAGAAACTTCTGCAGTAATTGAAGACCAAGGCCATCAGCATTTATTTTCAAAGACAGGGGAGAATTTACACATTAATCACCATGAGACATAGTTCATAAAGTATTCAAGCATCCTTGGACAAAAGCAGTTCTGGTCCTACAGAAACACTAGTGAAGATCACATTGTATTTTCTGGGAAATCAGAGGAAGCTATTTACGTAGCCTTTTCAGATCTACTTGAAAAACTCAGTATCTACTTGCAACCTTTGCTTCCCAGATGCCTTTGAAAAACAACTCCCATGTCTAAATCTCCGCCCCTTTCATCACGCAGACAGTCCTTACACACAGGTGGTGAAATCATGGATTTTTATACTCCTGTCGAGACACTGCATGAGTTATGTGCCACAGGTGAGCACAGATGAATGCAATACTCATTTTGTAGCTGCTTTATGCCAGTCTGATGCATGCACCTTCTGCTGTTGCGACGTACCACAAGGATAATCTATTACAAATAAAACTTAATGAAGATTATATATTCAGTCTGAATCTGTTGTCCACACATTTTGTCTCTGGACAAAAATGGCTCACACATAAAGGGTGTGTGCTGCCCACTCGCTGCCATAACTCCACAGCCGCATATTCTTTTTATAATGCACTACAGAAAACAAACACATGCACAGTAAAGCTCCAGCTGGGAGGAATAATGAAGCATTTAGCAAACCAGACAAAGACCACACGGCAGCATCTCCCTCAACACAGCAGAACCTATTACTGGATATAATAATCAATGAGCTAATAAGAGACTTTTAACCATCCAATAAGTTTTTATGAAAGATATAAATTACTTTTAATTTCCTTTTCAGGTGTTAAATCAGCCAAATATCTAAGAACTTTAAATACTTTTGGTGTATGTCAAATTCACTGCAACTCTCAAGCTCTAGAACTCGTACACAGGCCTAATACTTCTGCTTGTACAGCTGCTTGGAGAAACATGAGAATTTACCTAACTTCAGACACCTCACTGATGCTGACTAAAACAAGACACTGGAACTCCTACACATGGTCAGCAGACAGGAAGACAAGGTCACTGGGGAAAAAAAAAAAAAAAACAAACCAGAATGTCATTTCTCTTACAGCAGCACACCAGTTTCTCCCACCGTGGTGCCTGAGGCATGACAAAGATAGGCGAAAAAAGACTAAATGAACTGTGGGCAGATCTTGCCAGGATTTTCTGCAGGACTTCTGGAATCCCTCCTCCTTCCCAAGTCCTGTCCTTCGTGTGTTTGCACTGCTGTCTGTGGGCCAGAGAAAGAGTTTCTGAAAAAGTTTGTGGCAAGCACTGCAAGAACTTTGGTTTTCAGTCCTTTGTGAAGGGGCCCAAACTTTGTGTTTGCAAACACAAAGCCAAGCCATCTTTGTAGACTAACAGTGGTTCTAATTAATGCTGAGAAGGGACTTTCAACATTTAAGGGGAAAAAACCAAGTTCAGTCATTAGCCTACTAGTTAGTTTTTCCCCCAGATCTATTCTCTGACCACTGCAAAAGGCTGGCAGGAAAGAAAGTCACACGTGTTTGAGAGCTTGGTACTGAAGGAATTAAATAATCCTTCATGGACTGAAAGTAAAAATACTGCATCTGTGTAAAAAGTCATGACGAGCAACTTGCTGGTTTGTGATGAACCTTGAGAGAAGCTGTGATCACTCACTGAAGTGTAAGTGACAGCAAAGGGAGTAAGGAGAAAAAGGTCTATTTAAGCTTAAGGGCAATCTTTGCACCAGAACAAAAGGCAAATGAACTCACCACGAGTTACTGTGTGCTGGAAATCAGTTCCTAACAGAAGTGAGGTCTGGAAGCGTCTTCAGACATGACAGTGGGGGAAAAACTAACTGGTTTCAAATTCTGAATAGACTTATATAAAATAGATGTCTGTGAGACAAGAGCTTTGGATTTTGCTTCCATTCCTTCTACATCTCCCCTGGGCAGAACTACACAAATAAATAGTTATTTTAAAAGAAAGAATTGAAAATACGGAGCAGAACATGAGGCAGAATGTGCAGATATATATCTTCAAGAAGAGACAAGCTTCTTCTCCCCACTCTGCCATTGGGCCACCTTCAAAACACTCTCGAGTAGTTTTCCATCTGTGAAGAAAACTACATTGTGAAGGATCCAATTCAAAGTGGGACTGTGCAGCATCATTAATGTGCTCTGAGGCTGCAAAGTACATTATCCTATCAGTCTACTCCTAAATTTTAGTAGACAATGCTAAGTGATGAAAAACACATAAAAATTACTTTATTTTCCAATTTCAGACAATACCTAGCAGCTGATTTTCAGATTTCATTACATTGTTATCTATTAATAACCTATGAACCCCCCAAAGTATGATACCAAGTCACTGCACAAACATCAGATGAAATAAAAATAATGTCAAATGTCTTGAGCATCCAAAGCTTATCTTCTGTTACAGATTTTGTGATGTTTTTCTGGCCAGCTAGTACTCTCCTACTGTAACTTGTCAGCTCTCCCAATTTTGTCTCACTCTGGCCTAATTATTCCAATGAGAACGTTCTTTGCCACAACCTATTTAAATGCTATAAACTCTTTCCTTTACCACACCACTAAGACACAGAAAATATTATCTTGGAAGTATCCTACTTGCACAGACAGGGAACGTTTCCCGCTGTGCATGTTTTTCTTATCCTCACACTGTGGGGAGTTGACCTTGGCTGGACTCCAGGTGCCCACAAAGCCATTCTATCACTCCTCATCTGGACAGGAGAGAGAAAATTATGAGGAAAGGCTCAAGGGTTGAGATAAGGTCAGGCGGAGCAATCACCAACTGCTGTCATGAGATTAAACTTGGGAAAAAATTAATTTAATTTATTACTAATCTAACCACAGTAGGATAATAAGAAATGAAAACAAATCTTAACACACCTCCCCCTCACCCCTCCCTTCTTCCCAGGCTCAATTTCACTCCCAATTTTCCCTCACTCCTCTCTTCTCTGGCTGCAATGCTATTGTGCAGTGACTGTTCCTCCTTCCTGAACACTTTATCTCAAAGGAGCTGCCAGCACGACTGCTGGGCTCAGCCTTGGCCAGGGGCACGTCCGGCCTGGAGCTGACTGGCATTGGCTCTGTCAGACATGGGGATTATCTCTGGCACCTTCTCACAGAAGCCACCCCAAGTAGCTCCCGAAAGCTACCAAAACCTGGCCACACGGACCCCGTAACACACGTCAAGTTTCAGTGCTGTGATGTATTAAATTATTACAATTTCTACTACATTGATGCAGCAATTGCAGTAATTGCTGAAGTGGTTCTCCAGGTCTACAGAAATTGAGTCTGACTTCTGATATATGAAGTATTTGATACTGCAACATCTGCCTGATCAGCATGTAGTGTTTTTTCAACAGGGAGCTCTCATAGAAGAGTCTGTAAACAACATTTATAAGATACAGATGCTCTTGGTTGCAGATGCATTGCAGGAAGCTTAATAGCAGTTTGGGTAAGTGGTTGTGAACTTCCAAGATGATTTATCACCAGTAAAAAACAACCTATTTTGTAAAACTTATATCCTATTAAAGAAGCATTAAATGAAAAGCGGAGCTAGAGAAATTGTCTTCTTTAGAGTTCTGTGCGGATTCTTTCTTTCTTTCTTTGTCATTATCAGCAATACAAACTTCGGCAACAAAATAGCTTTTTTTGATGATGAATTTCATGTTTATTTTGAAAAGTAACATGGATGGGTAAATAAATTCTTAAAAAAAACTCAAGATTGAAATTCATGGATATGCATAGTTTAAAAAAAATGAAGCAGAAGATTATTCTTTTAAGTCAGGATGAATGCATACATTTGTATTCCCTTCTGCACAATTGACTGAACTTCACTTTCAAAATGTCAAGGATAAATATCCTTCAAATGGTTCCATTAAAACTGTGATAACCATAGTAACAGTATGTAGTTTGCTTACACCTTTTTTTTTCCTTTTTTTTTCCTTTTTGGTGTGTATTCTTTGCAACAACGCTGCTAAGAGAGGTAAAGAAAAGCAATCTCTACCTAATTAATGATTTGAATGTGGATGTTGATAGCCTTCATATGTGAAGTTAGGAAATTTTTTTTGGTAATTTAAAGATCTCTTTATGGATATGAAACCTGAACAGGCCATTATGAAAATACACCACCACCTGCTGCACTCGTCAGGATAGAGAGGCTGTTATCGACTGTTTCTTACTTCTTTTCCCCAAGTAATTATTTGCACCAGAAAAGGGGAGAGTAAGGTCCTCTCTAGCTCTGGATATTCTATGATTCCATGCTTAAATTAAGTCAAAGATAATTAAGAGATCCAGCTACACAGCCTCCAATTACTATCAATACTAATGGATTTTATGCAGCTAAATCTCACAAATATTTGGCAAAAAAAAAAAAAAATTCTCAGTGGTTAAACTAACGCAAAGTGTTGCTGCAATATTGTTAATTACTAAGCAGGGAACACAGATTTAGGTCTATTCCAACAATATCAAGTACAATCCAAGGAAAAAGACAGATTTTCTAGGGAGTGCTGAGGCCAGAGCAGCTGTGTAGCACTGTGGGTTACAGAACCATTCTGTCATCATCCCATTTGGACAACACAGGGGCTGGACACAACCTAATTTGGGCTCTGACTTTAACACAGTCTGATAATCCCACTTCTGTCTATTTCTGTTGTGATATTTCACTCAGCTCTAAGTTAACTATAAATTCTTAATTGGGATAATCTGGTAAAATATGGCCCCGTTTCCCACCTCCCTTCTCATAAGCAGCAGCTTGAGGTGCTCAGTGAACCTGTGAGCTGCAGAATAAAGTTCTGTGGTACAGGCTTGGCCTGGTGGTTCTTACTGAAAGTTAAAAAGCTACCGATGAATTTGAGATCAAGTTCTAAAGTTTTCTTTCCAGATTGCTGCTATTTCAATATAACATACTTCACACTTTCCAATTCCTTTACTCTGTGTGGGTATCAGTGAGGGCAGTAGAACAGTGGCTTTTGGATTTGGCATGGGTTTCAGTTCAAGGTAGCTCTGCCCTTCAGTGTCTGAAGTTCTAGAAAGAGAATTATCCATGTATGCAACCACAAGAAAATCTTTTGGATTAAATATAATAAAAAACACCTTGCATAAACAATAGGGGGTTTTTAACCTATATTTGGGGCTAAATTTACTCACATCCTGTCATCCTGTGTCTTCTGTGAACTTATTCTGTGAACGCAAGATGGGCAATATGGAATCTTTGGCAATGCATTCCTGCTTCGTTCACTTGCAACATTTCCATCACAAGAAAAACAAATGAATTTTAAAAAAACCCCTCAGTGAAGAAACTCAACCTGGATCAAAATTATTTTCCTGAGCCTGTGTCAAGATGGTGAGCTTATATGTTTTTCTACATATTCTGTCTCAAGGCACCATACAGAGAGCATGTTACAGAGAGTTAATGATTTCAGGAAAGGATTAAGAAAATGGTCAGGGAAGTTCATAAGCTGCTTTGGTACTGACAAAAGGAAAAGTGGCAATATTATCTGCTGAAGGGCTTTCCTGATTCATGTGACAGATTATCCTTAAAGGCTGAACAGGGCTTTGCTGAGTCCCTTCTTGAGTTTGCAATGTAAAATCTCCCAATTTGCAAGCTTTGGGAAACACAGTCAGTTAAATCTACTAAATGCCTTTAGAGATATATATATATATCTATATATATATATCTATATATATATATCCGTTCCTTTCATTCTGCTGCAGAGCACTTGCAAATGGTGCACCATCCTTCCCACACTTATCTAGCATTTAGTACCATGTTCTCCATCCAATCAGAAATAGAGATGTTAGGGATATTTTACTCCTTTTGAACATTATTCTTGTGGCCAATAATGCACTTCTCTCTTTCACTTGTCCTTATAAAATAATGAAGAAAAAATAACCCAACATCTCAATTTTTCAACAGTGTTATGTGTACAGGTTTTCACTGGTTTCTGAGAGAGAACAATATTTTGTAGTAAACTCTCATGAAATCCACTTAGAAGACAGATTTGAGGTTATGTTATCTGTCATTAAAAAAAAAAAAAAAAGCTACTTTTACTTCCAATATTGAAGTGGAAAGGTTTTTCTATAGAAATATTTTTGGGGAAATATTTACACATTGGTCTCATCATGTTTCTGATGTTTTTGCAGCACACAAATTATAAGTTTTAACCAATCTGAACTTATATTGAGTTTATTAGCATCTTTCAGGCTCTAAATTAAGGAGATTTTATTATGTCACTGAATGAAATATTCCAGTGATTACCAATAACTGCTATCACTTAAATAAGTGGTTTGTTGGTTGTGGGTGTTTTTCCAATTTTAATTTCTCTGAGTGTGTCTCAATGTCAGCTCTTCTTTGTTGCAATCTGATTTCAATGCGTAAGTTTCACTGACTACCAAGTTGTTTTTTTCAGTTTTGCCATCTTCACTCCTCATATTCAGGTCAGAAAACCTCCCTGTATTAAAAGTCTCAAGCAATTGAACTCTTCTTTCAAAGAAGTTTGCTTAGTGAAGTTTTTTTGTGCTTTCTTCCCCTCTGATTTTCTGATTTATTTTACATAATGTATAAAGACTAATCAATGCTCTGTGAACTTTTCAAGGAATCTTCTACCACTCATGCTCTAACAGCATATTTGCAGGCATAAAAATTAATCAAATTTCCCTTTAATTAATTCAAGCAAACAAACTTCACTTTTTCCTATTACCAAGCTCTCTCTTCCTGAAGGTTCCAGGGTAGACTGGCACTTAAACACACACCACTCTTAGACAGGAACCTGGAAATTTTTTCCTGACATTAACTGCAAGAGAGGCAGGAGGGGCTGCATGTCAGGTGCAAAACAGTGGTTTAATTCCTTGTGCTTTTTTAGGAGTTTAAGGGGATTTTCTTCCTTATCTGAAGAAAAAAAAAGTGAGACTTGTTTAGTGGTTGCTGCACTCTGTGTGTGCCTTTCAGCAGGTTGCTGCAGAGGCTGCACAGCAAGAGGTCCTGGAATCCTATTTTATGATGGTTAGCACTCAGTGTTGAGAATTTTTATTTGATTTAATGCTTTACCTAATTTTAAGTTTCTGAATGACCACAAGAGACTGTCTTTATGCAAACAAATCCTCTGTAGGCAAATCAGCTTTATTCCACCTTCTACTTGTGACTTGGACTGACAATTCTGAGCCTAATCCCCAGAGAAAACTGTCAGAGGCATCATAAATTAACAAGTACATGTTCCTTCCTCTTCCAAGCATATCGTCCTAAAAGAAAGGGCTTGAATTTTCAAATCAATATGCACCTTTCGTTACCAAAAAGCTCCATTTTCTTAATAATTCTATAAATATATCAGGCCATGGTGATTGCAATTACAAAGGTTTTGATGGGCCTTGATGGGTTACATATACAAACATCCATACAGAGATGGGAGTTGGAGCCTGGCTCTCTGACAAGGGGAAAGGTTGTGCTAAGGATACATGAAATATCCCCTGTTTAATAGAAAAATAGAGAGAATAAAGACTTAGGAAAGCAGAGTTCAATTCTTATTAAATATAAAACTCCATTACCATAGCAATGTCAATTAGTGGGAAATAAGAGAGACCCTTTGATGTAAGAATTTTAGTTCAAATTACTTCAGCATGTTCCAAAATCAGCTTTAAGAGACCTTGGGAAAATATAAAGACAGGTGGGCAAAACAAATTGTAGCTGCAATTTGGTACTTAGTATTTTGATGTATTTACACCTGGGCAGCTTTTGGCAGCCTATTTTATTTTGCAGACTTTCTGAGTCCATCTTTGTAGGAGTAGGTTCTAATGAGTTGGGCCATTACCAACAAATCTCAGGCAGCGAGAACAAGACAGCAGCAGCATTTGTACTCATTGCTCAAACCCTTCTGGGTGTTATACTGCGAAGGAACAAAGGCAGACAAGGTCAAATCTAAACATAAACCCCTTTGTGAAAAGTTATTTGTAGACAGCACATTCCTCATTAATCTATTTCAAATGCCTACCATATCCACACATTAATGCAACATCTCATGTATGTTGTTCAACCATTTCCTCCTTTGCTGCTGCTACAAAGCTCAGAAAGTAACAGCAGTGAGAAGTCAGATTCATACATGAATTTTTAACCCCCAAAGAGAATCAAAATGTCTTTTGTTGAAATGCCAACAATATTTATTAATATATCAGTAAACTTTACCAATATTTCATTAACTATTCAGTCCCCCCAGCAGTGACTCGTAAGAACAGCACAAGGTCTTCCTTTCCCCTCCTGTTCTTCATTACTCCCACAGAGAACATTTTTGCAGCATAAATCTCACACTTTGTTTGAGCCTTTGTTGCCTTGTTTACATTTTCCAAAAACCTATCTTGAATTCTCCAAATTTAAAAGAATAACTTTGATAAAGGAATATTAATTTATTCCATTTCCATGAATATCCAAAAACTTACCACAGGAAGGGATGAGGAGACGATTACAGCAGCAAATTCTAAGCCACATGATTCCATCCACAGATACTCTGAAGCAAAAAGCTTCTCCTGGGTAACATGACCTGTCAAACACAAAGGTGTGAACTGCAAGCAACTTTTCCCCTATTACCAGAAGAGTTATGTTCAATTGCTATTTTCTCTACTTAAATTCTCCACATGTTTTCACTGGCAGTTCTCTACTATTTCACACCCCTTTCAAATTCACATCGATAGAGCTAAATGAAAAAAAAAAAAAACCAAACCACGTTAAAAAACTCCATCTATCCAAATCAAGAGTTTGCCCTTGGTTTTCTGTTATTAATTATTGGGTTTCACCATGCAATATGCTTCAGCCTATCAGTATATTTCAGGACATCCATATTTTGAAAACATTTTCTCTTTTTTTTTTTTTTATTTATTATTAGGAAAATTATATCGTTATGTAACATTTCATACATTAGGTACAGGAAGTTGCCAGATCTCTAATTCTGGTATTACCAACCAAGGTCCCTGGACATCCTCCAACATTCATCTCCACAATTCTCTCAGATGTTCAGGATCCTCCTCCACTTCCAAGATCTTTTCTCCAGTCCAGATCTTCACCCTCTTTCCCAGCCTCCAAGCTGTCCCAACCAGTCCAAGCGCAGAAGCACGAGCGATCAGCTTCTTAGCTGCCAGTTTTCTGTCTCATCTCTTCATTACCTGGAGGTTTCAGGACATGGTAGTTTTGCTCAGCCCTGGTGTTATCCAAACCCACACGTGGCTTTCACCAGCTGCGGCTTGCAAGCAGCATCTGCTTTAAATTTCAAAAGCTCAGTTTCAGACATTCACCCACATAACACAATTATGTGCCACACAATTTAAGTAATTTCCACCTACATCAGTGCTGAG
The DNA here is from genome assembly GCA_013397775.1 of Eulacestoma nigropectus. NCBI lineage: Eukaryota > Metazoa > Chordata > Aves > Passeriformes > Eulacestoma > Eulacestoma nigropectus. The sequence goes on from VZTE01004277.1 coordinate 532,200, forward strand.
GGGAGGTTTCTACCTTGGCTCCTTCTATTCACACTTTTAGCAGAATGAAGATTATTTAGTCAAAAAGTGCCTTTCAAATTGTTTGGATTTGGGAAAACTTTCTTTCTAGTTTACAAAGTTCAGACAATATTTCAGAATTTATCCACTTCAACCATTGGTATTTTGTGTTCCCTTTCCAGTGCTTGCTCTGGCACTGGCCATTTGGAAGACTCTTTCTAGCCTTGACAACCCTTTTATGGTTAACTCTTTAAATCAGTGTTTAGAAAGAATAAAGCAAACCAACATCATTTATGTCTGCATTGTCTTCACTGGTTGTTTCACTGCTTATTTCTCAAAGGATAGGAAGTGTCCATCCTTACTTAAAAGCCACAATCTCTTCTAAGAAATCCCAGTGTAAACCCCCAGCTTACCCTGTCTGCACTCACTGAGGATATTAGCTGTTAATATCCACTAAATTTCTGTTTATTGTATTAAACTTGTTTAGACCTAAACCCTCCCTTCTCCATATAAGTCTGTGGAAAACATCAGCACTGGCCACTCACTCCTAACAAGGCCCTGGGCACGTTCCAGTCACTCTCTGCTCCTGCCAGCACTTTGCAATGACTGCTCAACTTCACTTCTGTAGAGCTGATGAGAAGTCAAATAAATGCTCCTTTTCTTCTGAAAATTATTAATGAAAGCTGAGCATTTAGATAGTGTCTTTTTAATCTCATTTTCATGAGTTGGTCTCCTAAGTCAAAGAACCGTATTTGGATTTTTTTTCATTCATTCCAAGTGTTGTTTTAACTGAACTTCCACCTTGGAGTACCCAGGATCTTGAAACATCAAGCCTCCTCCACTTCATAATAAAACATAATAAAAAAAATGTCCTTCCTGATATTCTGGAACAGGGAGCAGATTGAGCCTGCAGGTCATTCCTCTTCTAATGTCAGTTCAACCTTCACCTTGAGTTTCCCAAGACCTCCTTCCTACTGGCTATGTCATCTCCCCACTTTGTTGACAGATGAACACATGCTGCAAAAATCATACTCCGGGTTTTAACAGTTTCTGCAATTAATTCTGAATGAATTCTTATAGAGCTTCCCTTCTTCCTCTTTGCCTCAATCACGTTTGGGTTTCCTTTTTTTTTTTTTACTTTCTCACTTTTCTTTCTCTTCTTTCACCACATTTCACCTGAGCTGCTTTTCATCCTCCTTCATTTACATTTCTCAGTCTCATTCAGATCTCAAAAACTCTTCATATGGAGTTGTCACAGATGTCACTTTTATTGAGCTGAAAAGCAGTGAAGGTAATGTGAATTTCCACTTACATTCTCTCTGCAGTGAGGAATTTTGTTTTGAGTAAATACAAAATAAGCTTCTGCTATAAATCATTAAACGTAAGTGAATATTGTGACTTCATTGCTATAATGCAAACACCATACACATTAAGCATTTGCCAGAAGAAAAGTTAAACTGAGGGAAAATTTACTTGGCTTAGTTTTCAATCCAATAGTCCATTATGGGTAAGTAGCAGGAACTGCCAAAACTCAGAGCTTGCCCATGTATTTTGAAAATATTATGGTTTGGGAGGTGAGCAGGCAGTAGTAGACTATTTATTTTAGCCACAAGAAATCACTCTTGTTAATAAACAGCCACCTTCAGCCTCCTAAGAAAGAACCAAAAAGAACTTCCATGTAAAGGCAACATCTCTATCCAAAAACAGACAAGTTTTGCCTACTTGTGTCAACTTAATTATTATCAAGATAAATTTAACTAAGAATAAAAAAAATAAAAATTAATATATGCACAAAGAGGATTTAATTTTTTTTTTTTAATTTTAATAGGGAAATGTTAAATAGATGCATAGAGGCATCTGAAAGGCATGGACAAGACTTTGAGGCATTGGTAGGAAAGCAGAACAAGTGGAAGGACTGGATTTTAGAAAACCTGTGTGATTAGCTGTCCAGGAGGACAGCCTTATCTATAATAGCGTATTTTTGTTTCTGTGGTATTTATGATAAAACACACTTTCTAAAAAACTTAAGGATAAGACATTAAAATCAACAAGAATGGGCATAACCAATAGAAGAGTTTCCAAAGAGAAGAAGAAAAATGTAAAGGAATCGAGAGTCAACACAATTGCAGATAACATAAATGAGCAGGAATCAATAACTACTCCTAATAGGGTAACTTATAATATCGGACATGTGGTGAAAAAAGAGAAGGGGTAATACTTCTGGAGAAAATGAGGTCTCAGAAAATTAGCTCTCCCCACATCTGCCGAGTTAGACTTGTAGGGGCAAAAAGAAACCCATTAAAAAATGTGGGAGAGGAAGTCAGCAATTAGAATATGAGGGAAAAACAGGATATTTATTACAACAGAGAGCAATTAGTCTCTCAGTAAGCAAGCACAGGAGCACAGGAGATGTGGCCAAAGGCAGAGCTCCTGGGGAGCTCAACAAAGCAGTATAAACCTGGGACATGGCAGAGATCACAGAGCCTGGTGGAGAAGGAGAAAGGCTACAGAATGTTTTATGGTTTGTTGTTGTTATTTAGCACCCAAACAAGGAGAAATTTCAGAGAGAAAACTTTGCAACTTTGATTAATGCTGTTGTTTTAAGTGAAACTATCGGTTGTTTCACAAACCATCTGCAAAACAGTGGAAACGTGAACAGAATCCTTAAAGCAGATCTTCCCATATTAGTCACGTTATCTGCCATCCGTTGGCAACGGCAACTGCCAGTTCATTTCGTTTTCTACAAGCTGACCCTAAAATAACTCATTGTAAAATTGTAATATTTTTCTCACTTCCTGTAAGGAAAAGGCATCCTAACTTGTTTGAACTAAGGCATGAAATGGCTTGCAAAATATCAAGACAAACTTAATAAGTATGTACTAACTTATTCAACTGATATGCCATGAAGCTGGAGGAACCTTTAATATTACATTAATTTCACTGTAAAAAGCAGTTCCATTAACAGAAATAAGTTCCCAGACAATGAAGGAATCTTCATGCTCATTATTTTTTTTATTGAAGTAGACAGAAGCCTGACAAAGAACTACACTACTTGCAGCTACTAGGATAAATTCACTGGACATCCAATATAGCATCACACTAGGTACAAATATATATAATAGCTGAGCTTTCAGTGGATTATATTATAGCAGCAACTACATGTCAGGATAAATTAACATGCAACATCAGAATATTCATGTTGCTTAGACAAAAGTAAAAGGACAGGAAAGGAAATACATTTTAAAGTATATTTTAAAGGAAAAAAAGGGACAATAGAAAAATAAATAAAATTTCAAATTCCATGGATATGCTTTGTATCTACAAAAGAGTAAAAAATCATACCATTTTATGTGCCTGCTAGAGAAGACATGCAAGGCTGCATTCACTTGCCCAAGCAATAAGAATGAAAAACAGAATGGTGAGGGAAGGGAAGGCATCAACTTCCAGTTCCAGTTCTACTTACAGTATGCATAACTATTATTTGTGAAAGGTCCAGCCAACAGAAGCACATTTACAGGTTAGAGAAATGAGTGGCATCAGCAGACTGCCCTGATGCTGCAGAGGGGCACAGATGTGGCATCTTCCTGCACATGAACTCTGGTAACAAACTGTGCCTATTTCTCATGCGGTGTTCACCTGAAAACCCAAATTACTTTCAGGAAGAAAGGGACTATACTCTGATTTTACTAGGGAAGAACCTCTCCCACACATTCGCTCAAGGTTATGTAGAAGAATGAGGACCCTGCTCCTTAATAAAATTTTCATTTTATCATAGAAGTGGAAAATTAAGAGGAATTACACATATTTAAGAAAAAGTTGAGCTTTATCAAAAGGCATTGAAAAATACCTCCATAAACAAGGTGAAGTACTAAATACAGACACAGTAAATAAAGTAGCTTGCCAAGAAAAAATATTGACTGGGAATCACTGGGAAGCCAAAGAGAAATTCACTTGAATTAAGATAATGTCTCTGGCTGCTAAGAGCAAGTATTTCAGCTCTGTCTGTGCCAGCATCCAGGGCAGATCAGATACAATGCCAGAACCATGAACTGCCCTTAAGAAACTGAAATACTCCAGAAAACAGAAAATTCTGCTGTCTGCATAGACCCAGGCTGCCTGGACAGGTATGTGTATAATTGTACATTTTAGTTATGCATCTTCAGTGAGCTGGAGACAAACCAAAAGTCTGGAAAAATTGCCAGGTTGTCCATTTTGTGACATTGTTTTTGCAATAAGATGTTTAAAGCAGTTACATTGGTACAAAGCCAGTGAATTCAAGTCTGTGGCCCAGTACTTAAAAACAGAGATAAGTTAATTTTGCACAGACTTAGACTTCCTCTCCGTAAAGTGATTTTGGTTTTAGAATCATAGCACAATTCTAGTTGGAAGACATCTCAGGAAATCAAGGTGGTGATTCTCCCACCAAAAAAAGTCAACTGGGTTGACCAGGGCTGGATGCCAAGTGCCCACTGAGCCTCTCTATCTCTCCTCAGCTGGATGGGGGGAGAGCAAATACAACTAAAGGCTTGTGGGTTGAGATGAGGACAGGGAGAGATCACTCAGCAATCACCACCGTGAGTAAAACTGGTTTCTTTGGGGAAAATTAGTTTATTACTAATCAAATCAGAGCAGGGTAATAAATAAAACCAAGTGCTAAAACACCTTCTCTCTATGCCTTCTTTCTTCCCAGGCTAAGAAAGTCTAAGAAAACTTAGAAGTACCATGCATTACTGGATGTCTTGGATCCAGCAGCACGGTATCCCCATGTCTGTGAGTGTGTGGCACTTGTAGGGTCTCTGCAATAATCAACCCTGCTGCCCTGCACCTGGAGGCTCTTAACAAAGTGCTCCCTACAGAGGCAGCAACACAGCCCCTTCTGCAGACTGGTCTCCACCCCCCACTCGGCAGAGATATAAATTTCTTTTCACATTCAAAAGGAAGAAAGCAACTTTGAACACCATCTCTCTCACTCCAGCTGTGACGTGAGGATAGAGCTCTTCCCAGCTACCAGAAACCCAAACATAAAGGCAGCAGATGTGAAGGAAAATGCAGTTCTTCAAAACAGAAGCCACATCCCCAGCTGAAACAGAAAGCAAGTCCCCAACTCCCCAGTGACGTAAGATGATTTCCCCTGTGTACGAAGATTTTGGACAAAAATTCAAACAAACAAAAGTACAAATATTTGCCATTTGCTTCTACATTATGGTGACAACAAAGATATAACCTGCAGTGGTACAGAATATCCAATTTTGCATTTATTATAGTGTCTGTTTTGTTCCTAGACTGGATTTTCTACCACTGGGTTATTACTCTGATGCCCTGCAGCACAAGAGTTGAAATTGTCCCAGGATGAAAATTTATGATAATGCTTTTATTTTTATTATCCTAGATGAATTTGCTTCTTTGTAAACCTACCTAGTCTTGCCACTACCTATAGAAAGTATGTCAGTATTATTTACAAACTGATTTAAGTCAAGGATGATTTTCTGATGCACTTAGGCTGATTACTTTCCACCATGATAATGCTCTCTTCCTATAGAGTTGCTTTAACTTTCAGAATTTGCATTTTGCCATTATTCCATTCCTGGTTTATTTTTTTTGATTGTAACAAGACAAATCCTATGCTTCTCCACTCAATTTCTTCTCCCACTTGAGTTTTATTTTCAAGCATTTACATTGTTCCTGTTTTATGCATTATGTTGGTTACCTTTGTGTTTGTTTACCTGCACTGGCTTTGAAAAGAAAAATTAATGTGAAAATCCCTGTACCACTTCTTCCTTTTTTTTTTTTTTTTTTTTTTTTTTTTTTTGAGGGGGGGGGAGGGGTTGCTTTTTTT
>VZTE01004279.1:0-61472 GCA_013397775.1 Eulacestoma nigropectus
CAGGTTCAAAACTTAAACAGTATCAAGAAAACTTATTATCAACAGAATTAAAAGAGGATAATGAGAACTAAAATAAACCTTTAGAACACCTTTCCCTCCCAGTCCCTCCCTCTTTCCCACCGACTGTGCAAGGAGACAAAACCATGGGGTTTTTGGTCAGTCTTTCACTTCCTAGAAGTCTTTCTTCAGTACGCTTAAGGAAAGGAGTTTCTTCTGCTGTGCCGTGGGATCCTTCCCACGGGAGATAGTTCTCTGTGAACTTTTCCAGTGTGGTTTTAACTTTCACAAATAGCAGCCCCACCCAACCTGCTGTAACGTGAGTCCCTCCCACGAACAGTGCAGTCGTCCCAAAACTACACATCATGGGTCATTCTAGTTCATGGAGTTTAGTCTTTTAAGGAGAAGCTGTTCTAGTTTGGAAACTCTATCTCTGGAACAGTCTTCTCTCTCTGTTTGAGTTCCTCGCTAGATTACAGCTTTTCAGCATCCACAAGCTCCAGCGTGAGCACTTTTCCTCACAGTCTGCGCGTGGATCTCTGCACTCCCCATGCACCTCAAGAATTATAGGGAAACAGTTTGTTGTATCATAGTCCTCACCACTGTTTGCAGAAAAAGTCTCAGCTCCGACATCCGGAGCACCTCCTCCCTCTCCTTCTTTTCACTGCCCTCGGTGCTGCCATCTTGGTTCTCCTCACATTTCCTCACTTTTCCCTTTTCTCTGACTTGGAAGAAAATTGTTGTCCATAGGTATTATCATTCTCAAGTTCTATCAGTTGAAAAGTTCTTAGAGAGCTTCGCTGCGCTGAAAAGGTTGATCTTGTCTGTGCTCCGCGTCGGGGAACTGCTCGCCCTGTTTTGATCGTTGGCCATGGTCCCCGCCGGCACTGCACAGGCAGCCCTGGCCGTGTGGTCCCTGACAGCCCTGGGAAGGCCCCGGCGGCTGTGCCAAGATAGGCCCCTGCAGCCCCCACAGGGATGGGCCCCAGTGGCCACACCGGGATCACCCCCGGCAGCCGCCTCACCACTCCTTGGGAGAAGAAAGATAACTTCCCGCAGTTTTTTCCCTTTCTTAAAAGTCATCACAGAGGCGTTACCAACTTCTCTAGTTGGGCTAGTAACCTGCCCATTGTCAGAGCCTTCAGTCATTGGCTCTGTGCCAGACACAGTAGACGTTTCGAGCCGCTTTTCTCCTGTCCACCAAAAGACTAGACTGCTTTTAAACTAACACAAATACCTATAGTTTAGGCCAACATGATTTATTTTTGCTTTGCAGTGGACAAGATTATGTACTTGATTAAATGAGCTACAGAATCTCAAAGTCACATACGTGTAAGCTCACTAGCAACTACCTTCACCTTCATTCAGGAATTGAGACACATCTTGCAAACAGACAGCATTTTCTCCCTGCCAGGCTCAAGAGCACTGTTTTGAAATGTTGGTAGTAACAGTCAAGTTTATTCTTCTTTATAATCTGGTTTAATTCACAGTCTGCTTATGCTATTTCCTCTTTCATCAAGATTTCTTCATGCTCCTTCCTTGTAGTTCTATTATCTTCTAGTCTACTTCACCAAGCTAAATAAACCAGTGTTCTCTTTCCTCTCCTGCCCCACTCCCTGCCCCCATCAGTTGTTTTCCTATCATTCCAGGACCTAATTCTACCTTATTCTATTTTGAACTTTGATTCTCAAATACAGAACTTAGTCTTTCATACAATATGAGAAATACCTAGAAAGCAAGACATTTCATTAATAGAAGGTAAATACAGATTCATATTCATCATACTGGACTGTAGTTTTCAGTACAAAATGCTTCTTTGTAATAATATTTTTCCATTAAAGTAATTAAGTGAAGGTCTACCTACATGACTTTGCTATGTGCTTTATTTACTATGCTCTCTTTATTATGCCATATCAGCATCCGGTTTCCTTGATAACCAAAGCTAATTTCTGAGGATCAGGAAGTGTTCCTGAAGGACGCTCTGTTCTCTCTCTAATTGTTTTCTGTTTTAAAAAGAAGGAGGAGATAAAAACAGCTAAACATCTTATGGTTTATCTGGGCACTGGCTGGAATAGAGCAAAACAAATAACATATATAGCCTGGATTGTTAGTGTGCTTCAGGGTGAAAAGGGTTCTGCTTTGCGACTTGAAACTGTCTATTGCCAATGATAGAACACTGGGTGGAGCTGCTGAGTCCCTCGAAGGCAGGGAGGCCCTGCAGAGACACCTCGACAAATCAAAGGACTGGGCAATCACCAACCACATGAAGTTCAACAAGGGACAGTGCTGGATTCTGCTCCTGGGATGCAGCAACCCAGGACAGACAGCCTGGGGAATGAGATGCTGCAAAGCAGTGCTGTGGAAAGAGACCTGGGGGCCATGGACGAAGGAAAGTTGAATCTGAGTCAGCAGTGCCCTGGCAGCCAGGAGGGCCAAGCATGTCCTGGGGGACATCAGGCACAGCATCGCTAGCCAGGCAAGGGAGGGGATTGTCCCGTTCTGCTCTGCACTGGGGGGTGCCTCAAATCCTGGAGGCAGTTTTGGGCACCACAATATACGGAAGGTATTAAGCTCTTAGAGCACAAAGAAGAGCAACAAATATGGTGAAGGGAAGCCTCAAGGGAAAGCCCTGCAAGGAGTGGCTGAGGTCACTTGGTCTGTTCAGGCTGGAGAAGAGAAGACTGAGGGGAGACCTCATTGCAGACTACAACTTCCTCTAGAGGGGAAGAAGAAGCGCAGACACTGATCTCTTCTCTGTGGTGATCAGCAACAGGACCCGAGGGAACGGCCTGAAGCTGTGTCAGGAGAGGTTTAGTTTGGGTATCAGAAAAAGGTGGATATCAGAGGGCGGGTTGGGCACTGGAACAGCTCCCCAATGAAGTGGTCACAGCACCAAGCCTGACAGAGTTCAAGAAGTGTTTGGACAATGCTTTCAGGTACATGGGTGACTTTTGGGGATTGTGCTGTGCAGGGCCAGAAGTTGTGATGCTGTCTGGATTTTTACCATTTTTCTTTATATATTTCCTGTATTTTTTTCACATATATTTGTAGCTCTGTAGTCTATTACTGGTAGCTTCGCTTCAGTGTTTTCCTAGGCAGAAAGACAAAAATTCCAGGACCCCTATGCTATCTTGGTTCTCCTTAGAAACCAAGGCTGAAATCAGCTCTTTGAGACATTTGAGAGTTTTATAAACAGGGCCTAGTCCTCATCTGAAGGGGGGAGGATTTAGAAGGTAAGGCTAGGGGGGGATTACTTCCCTGAGTGTGCTGCTAATTGGGGAGCTCTTGTCAGATATGCTAATTTGCAGAAATTATAAAAATTGTACACATTCCACGTGAGGGTGCATCTTCGGCATTTTCCACCTGATAAACTGTGCACCTAAAGATCCTTATATAAAGGTACCCCTTCTTATCACCCTAACTGTATCTGGCTCATATTTCTAGGACCAGAAAAAAAGGTACCAGTTGGACCTGATGATCCTTGTGGGCCCTTTCCAACTCAGCTTACTCTGTGATTCTGTGATTCCAAGTTTGAAAAGACATGGAATTTATCTTCAGAGATCTAATACTACCGGCTGTATTCATATTATCAGCACTGATGAAAAAACATGAGATGAATTGTATAACTCATGGCATGACTTTTAAAGTTTGACTCTCCACATCAGGTATATGTGAGTTAACCACTTAGCAGAACATCCAACAGTTTTAATATTTAATGCAGTAAGTCGAGGGTTTGCATACTAATGATTCAAACAATCAAGAAGCCAAGGATTCTCTTTTTGGAGAAACTCAGGTTTCTAAACTTTGTTTATCTGAAAATATGTCAAAAGTAGCTAACTTTTACAAGCTATGCTGGCCACTTGCAGTGAATGAAATTGAAGACAAAATTCCAGATAAGGAACATTTTTTGTCCTTCAAGAACACATATAAAACTGCAGTTAAAATTGTTTAATGTATGATCAGCCCTTTCAGCCACTGGTCATATCATCCCGCTACAGGCAGATGTTAAAAAAGCTTTTTACACCTGTGAGGGATTCCTCAGCTTAACAAAGCCACAAGTGACACACCCCACTAATGTCCGTTTGCTAACAGGGAGGAGGTTTAATTGCTGCCCTCAAAACAAACACAGCTAAACTTTCTGAGCTAACAAGCAGCCGAAACTGTCACCATCGAGAGAAAAAGAGGGTCTTATCAGAGCTGAAGAGTGCTTCTGAAAGATAAGAACAGATAAAGCTTAACGGTATAAATGGCTCTCTTAAATTATCTATAACCTCTTTACCAACTCTGAACATGACATAAAAAAACAAGTCTTAAGAAAGAACACAAGCTGAACAATTTTACTTTGAATCTTTATACATAGGTGTAAACTCAAGTGAACTGTAAACTTCATGAACATTAATTCTTCGAGATTCAAAAATATTCCAGGATATTTAATTGAAGAAAATAAAGCCAATGTAATTTTACCAGGCCACTTACAAAGTTACTTCAAAATATCTTCCAATGAAAAGGTGCCTATGCAAACTGAAAGCTGCTATAAATATTTTAAGAGAAAGCACTAACTTTATCTTGCAGACAAATTTAGTTTCCTCCCAAAAATATTACAATGCTGGAGAGAAGACAATATTGAAGAAGCACTCTGCTCCATCACATCAAAGATGACTATGTGGGACATATTGATTACATCACAATAATGCATTAATTCATGGTGTTTACCACACCAGATGAACACTTGTAAGGTATCATTTGAAAAAATTCCAAACCTTAAGACTAATTTAATTTGATTCATTTTTAAAGCATGTAGCTGCAAAGCTATCGATTTTCTATTTTGTGTGTTTTTCAGTCAATTCAGCTCCCTGTCACTCTACTGGTGACAGAAGGCAAGGCATGACAGCTGGCCATTTTATGCAGAGAGGGACCATAGAATGACAGCAGTCCCCTGTTTTGGCTGGCAGCATGGTTCTTTCTCTAATATTTTTGAAACTGTCCCTCTCCAAATGCACACCAGGGTGTTTTCCAAGGCAGGGACAGAAACGCTGAGTAGGTCACATGACAGCAGCATTCTCCCTGTGACCAGTATTGTTCCCACGGCTTTGCAGGATGAGCTGTTAAGCATCTGCCTCAAAGTGCTCTAAGCCCACAGCATCTGCACCAAGCTGTAATTAACATATACTGAAGATAAACTGAAGTATCTGCAATAACCAGAATAAATGAACTTGAAAATAATGCAATCAAAGCCTGAAGCACACAAAGTGTTACATCAAGTCTGTAGACCTTAGTAACAAGCTATTTTTTTCCAGATATGAGAAAACACTCTAATGAGAGATATGATAATGCCAGCAAGATAACTAAATTTAACATGCAAAACATTAAACAGTTTAGGATGTTTGTGCAAAGAGGTAAGATTTAAGAAAACTACTTTCTTAAAGAGGCAGGCCAGACAACTTTACTCATTTTGTCCAAACAGAAAAAGATCTGTAGCAAAATGGCCAATAAAACCCAGTTCCCTTGCAAAATTATTTAAGGAAGTTTCACCACTAGCAAGCAGAGAAACCAGAGGTTCAGCTGCTGAAACCACAGCATCTGGTGCTTGAGCTCAAGCTGCCACTCCAGGAGAAGGCAGACTGAGCAAGGTTACACCTCAGTTCTGATACTGCCCTGTAAAGATGCTCTCAGGTATGACAAGAAAGCATTACACAGGCTTAGAAGTAACTGAATCACAGCCCAGTATGAAAATGTTTGTCTCTTACTTTAAGCAGAAAAAAAGTCAATTAATGATCAACTTCAGATTCCACAGATCATTAAAAGCATACAGGAAAAATCTAAGCCTTTACTACTCACTTGATTTCTTTCAACTTATAATCAACCTTTTAAAAAATTTCTCTGCTACTGTGACTGCCTTTGTCAAAGTAATATTTCACAATTATTAAAAATGTAAATAATATAACACCCAATAATTCAGTGGAAGAACTATAATCATAGAATAGTTCGGGTTGGAACAGACCTTACAGATCATATAGCTCCAACCTCCCCGTCATCGGCAGGGAATCTTCCACTATACCAGCTTACTCAAAGCCCCATTCAGCCTGGCCTTGAAGACTTCCAGGGATGGGAATTCCACAAATTCTCTGTGCAATCTATTCCAGTGCCTCACAACCCTTAGAGCAAAGAATTTCTTCATAGTATCTAACCTAGACCCTTCCTCCTTCAGATTAAGGTCCTATCACAACATGCCCTTGTGAAAAGTCCCTCTCGAGCTCTCTTACAAGAGAGCCCCTGTAGGCTCTGGAAGGTGCCATAATAAGGTGTCCCCAGAGCCTTCTCTCCCCCAGGCTGAACAGTCCCAACTCTCTCAGCCTGCCTTCATAGCAGAGGTGTCCAGCTGATACCAAAACACAGCCCTTGGATCAACTTAGTGGCCCTCCTCTGGACCTGTTCCAAGTGGCCCACATGGGAACATCCAGTCATAGCACAATGCATAAACCCCCAAATTGCCTAGGATAACAGGTATGCCAAATATCTGTCATCAGGGAAAGGTTCTAGCCTTAGTGATCTATATAAGAAAGTACTGGATTTCACTCTGCTTTTTTATTACTAAAAATATTCATTAGTTCACTCTATTACTCTAAAAACTTAATATGGAAAGCTGATTTTAAAAATATTTTAGTAGTATTACTGAATTGATGCAACCTTGCAATTCTGACATCCACAGAGAAGTACTAAATCCTCATCTTTCACACATAAGCCCTATACTTTCATAATAGCAGAAGGAATACAGGCATTACCTTACCAAATAAAGTTAACCAATAACTCAAAATGTCAGAAGTTGTGCAAGTCTAAAATAATTCAAGCTATTAAAACCAACACTTTAATTCTCTTTACACGTTAATAACCTGAGAATATAAAAGCCAAAGATCAGTTTTCACTGGTTTTGTCCCCTTTGGCTATGCAGCCTATCCAAGCTGTGCAAAGCACAGACAAGCATTCCCAAAGCAGGCAATCCACCTTTTGTTCTCTTGCATTGTCTGATGTCTGTTGTCTGAAATGCTTTCATAGGAAGAATCATTCCCTGCACTTTTGACATTCTAGAAACTTACTGGCATCTCTTGTATTGCTATAAAATAAAGAGACACAGTAAGTACCAAACATTTGCTAAAACGTGGGAGGCTGACATTACTGGCTTTTTTATAATACACCAGTTAGTCACCAAAGTTTTGATTTCTTATCCTGGGAAAGTACTAAACCCCTTCAATGCTCAGCCCAAATTAACCGTATCATCAGGAAAGTAACACAGGCCTTTTGGGTAAGTAATCTAGGGCAAGTTAGTTGCTTCAAGCTAGCATTTTTGTTTTATTGTATCACTTCATTTAGTCCAGCAACTGTTACTTCATGTCAGATGAGTTATCATCCAAATTCAGAACAACCACTAAAGAGAGATATAGTCAGAAACTCGTACACTTTATATGTTATCACTCTCCTTCATATTCTTTCCACTGTCTTGCATAACAGAAATAATTATACCAATATGCCTTCCCCCCTTTCTGTAAAAAGATTACACTTGCACATTAGGTTTATGAACATTTATTGAAGAAAAAACCCAGCTTCAAGAACAGAGCTTGTCTTATCAACATAGCAACATTTTTAAAATATCCCCATCTGTAGATATTTCTGTACCCTCTTTTTCCAATTTGACTTTTTTACAAGTCAAAAATAACCTGTTCTCTACCTCTCTCACAGCAAAGTTGATCCTTATTCTCACAGTCTTCTTCAGTTCAAATTGTCCTAAAAAAGTTGGTAAGTATTGTTTCTATAACATAGTTGGACTCTGACTGGAGTTCAGTATTGGTCCTACGGGAAACAACTGTAACAAGGGATACTACTACTTTTTAAAATATCTGTGCAAGTTATACCTAGTTATCTATGTATATAGGTTTATGTTAAAAAACACATTTTTGGTAAACTAAACTTCAGATGCTTTTTACACTGCTACAGGGTATGCTAAAATAACATTTCAATTCACTTAGATATTAGATCTCCATTCTACTCCACCACCACAGGGGAAGGTTGAGCCTATTACCTCAAAAATGTGTTGTTAGTTAGGAACACACATTTTACAGAACCATTTGCTGCAACAAGTCAATTTCATATTTTGCAAGTATCCTGGCTACAAATAAAGATAAAAACAACACATAAAAGATAAAGAATAAAACCCTATTAATAAATAAAAAAATAAAACCCCAACTCAACAGCACCTTGAAAGAAATATGCTTCAAAACCCAGTGATCTGTAATTCTTAAGAAGACAGTAAAAAGCCTGTCACAAGGAGAGTTTAAATGAAAACTATCTTCCAAATTTACCAGTGGGTAAAAGCACAAACAAGTATCTTGTCGAGGTCATTTCTTCCCTATCCCAAAATGTTCTTGTTTTGCAAGTCTCACTGAAAACCTTCTCCTTTAGATACTACTACATATTAAATAGTACTACAAAGTCTGTTTGGGGAAAACAACACTGAAAAAATTCAATTTCCTTTCACAAATCTAATGAACTGCAAAACCAATGTTACTGGTCTCTCCCCTTCATTATAAATGTGAGAATGGGAGTATAGCAGACTCATGTCCATGAATTTAGAAGTATTATCAGACCTTCATATGGTTGACTGACTTCTGAGAAGATAATGGTACGTCAGGAAATTTCCGCTTCTCTAATTATATGCCCATGCAAACTCCTGTTCCTGGTATTTAGCTATAAAGCACATTTTTTGGTGAAGAAATGCATTACTCCAAGGGAAATTAAAGGAAAGGAAAAAAACCTACCTTAAAACTGCTGAACCCCTTAATGCTCAAAGTAGTTTCTCTTATCTAATGCCAAAGGAATAGCAGTAATTAGGTTATGTTCCAAAGATAATGAAAATTTTTGACTTAGCATCCTGTTTACACATACAAAATTTAAACTTGCAGAAACTGTCTCTGCACCACAACATTTAAAGACTGCAATAACACACATGAACATACTACACTGAAAATTACCAGAGTGCATTTATGATTAACTGGCTGGTGCTTTCTTCCCTTCTTCCCATACCAGAGACGAGACATTTCCCTTCTAAAAATAAAATGAAACTAAAAAAAGAAATGAAACAAAAGACATGGTTCAAGGCTGTTTGAAAGCATTCGCTGTACCTGCTGTCAGCTCCAGGCACAGGCAGAGCCCGACGACGCCGTGACAGGATAGTTTGCTGGACGCTCACATTTGACTGACAAGGCAGGGAACAAATGAGCGAGTGTTCAGCAAGGGGATGTATCGCAAATGATGACGATACACAAGGAGGAAGGTTTCCTGTGCTCAAGTGTGGTTGCAGAGCACTAGTTTGTCAAAAAGGCGAAAATACTTAAAGATACAGAACTTAATTGTTCGTACACAACACTGAAGAACACAAAAATAATCCCCAAGAACTGCTTGCAATATTCTGTTACAACATAATTGTTCATAAACAATTTCTAATGGTAAAGTGCTTGCATTCAGTATTAAACAAATAGTTTGTCTTCCTTAGGCTGACAACTGTGTATAAACCCTGCCAGTCATTTCTTAAGAGTCCAGAACCAGTCAGAAGAGTGGTCAGTGAAGATTTAAAATATTAAAAAAAAAAAAAAAAAAAAAAAAAAAAAAAAAAGTGTTTTAAAAAATTTGGAAACAGTAAGAGCTNGTTTGAAAATGCATCATGGCATTTATTAAGAAAAAAAAAAAAAAAAAAAAAAAGGGTTTTAAAGCATTTGGAAACTGCTAGGCTTGAAGCTTTTTCAGTTTGTAAGCTACAAAAAGAAAATGAATTCTTTTGTCTATAAGCTAAATTTGCTATATGGCTTAAATGCTAGTCCCTGCAAGAAAGTACTTTTGGAATCATGATTTTTTTTTCCTTTAAGAAAGGACATTTATTTAAACAGGCATGTGCAGTAATAAAAAAGCATGACAATCCTTCAAGAATTTCCTTGTAGTAGCACTTGCAGTCTTTCTACTCCACATCCAAAATGAAACACACCCCCCTTTCCCCCGTCCAACACCCCCCAAAACAAACAACAACCATCAAAAAATCTCCACATCACCCATGCTCCAAGTTCTATGCAAAGTACTAAACAGGCCAGGGCAGCAACAGAACAACATTAAATCATTGCTCACTCAGGCTGTTGCACTGTGATCTAAAAGCCAAGATGTCTAAGCAGAGAAAACCAGGACCAAAACTTGTATTTTACTGCAAACTTTGTAACGGAACACCTCAGCTTGCACGAGTGTATAACATGCTGACGGGTAAAATGTTTTTCTTTTCAGTAAAACCTTTTTTGGGAGCTTGCATCTCTAAAAGTAAATTTCTTCTAACTTATCAGAACTATTAAGGTGGCAAATAAAAACATTTTTTTTACTGAAACATTGAAGCTGGGATTTAGGAAAGTCAAATATGTAATAATACATTACATATATAGTCAAATGGTGTATAATTCCAATAATAAGCCATATGCCTATTTATGTGCTTGAGGTTTTTGTTGGGTTTTATTTTCAAATAATAAGTGAACTAATACTGAGGGTTAAAACAAGAACAAAAACTAGACATCCTTAAAACTGTTTCAAATGAGAATTACCATCAATATAAAAATGTAATACAAATTACAGACATTACCCCCTTCTCTGCCAGGTCTGGGAAATCTTAAAGGAATGGCGAATATGCAGCAAAGTATTTAAAACTTTCTCTGCAAAGGAAACCTTTAAGGCAGAAAGCAAAAGCTAGCGATACAACTAACTCTTCCACAGCCTATTTTATCAGCCATCTTTTACCCTGCCCTTCAGAAAAAAAAAAAAATTCCTCCCTAACACTAGTCAACGTGTTGTTTTTCCAAAGCTGGGGAAGGAACAAAAGAATCAGGCGAACGGAATCGTTTTCTGTCCTGCAACATACAATCTTAATTCTAACAATTTGCTTAGAAGTTTCAAGCTTCTCTCTTAATAAAAATGGCTTTTCTCAGAGCTTCTCAAAAGGATTTTGAAAACTTGCTCAAAAGAAAAGAGAGCAAAAAAATTCTGTTAGATCTGACAACTCACTTTTTCACTTAATTACAGCTGCAAAGTTTAATGGGAATGAATGCACAGGTAACTTTATGAGACCTCCTGACAGTCCGTTTTGCTGCTCAGTCCTGCAGCAGCAGCCGCCCCCATGAGCTGGCAGCTGCCCTCAGCTGGGAGCATCTGCTGCAGGGGGAGGGCGGGAGAACCTGAGCAGCACCAAGAAACAGCTTACCAGGAAAAGTGGCAAAACTTGTCACTTGCGACAGATCTCCACCTCAGCCACAGAAAGAAGCCCACATGAGAAATATGACCCCAGCAGCACCGCTTGGTTAAAGATAATAAACTGCCCTTTTATTTTTTCATGCATTTGGGGATTACAGTACGTATCTGTTAACTGGAATCAGACTCTCATATCTTGTTGCAATTAACGTAGGCCTTGCCATCAGTGTTCTTAATAAAAGATTCTAGTGAGGAGCACCAGCTCAGACCTGACATCTGTGCAGAACAGCAGCAAACACTTGAGAGCATCCACCTATTTCTTACACAGACAACGGAGCAACAGAAAATGTATCTAATTACACCGAATGATAATCTTGCTATTGTCATTGTTAATTCATAACCAAGACAAAGATCTCTATACAATCAATGTGCATAGTCCTTTCTGTAATTGTAGCTCTCAATGTCGTTTCTTCTAATAAACTAACCTGTCTCAAAAAGGTACTTAAGTAGCAGCAGAGAAAAAGGAGAGTGACAACAAATAAAGGTACAACTTACAGAATGCCTTATTTCCACTCCAAATCAATTACCTGGCTTACACCTTTTGCCATACCAGATTTCAAGTTATCAGCTGACAAGATTTCATAACACTGAAACAGGGCAGTAAGTATAGTAACCCTCAACTTCAGAAGGAAGACTGGACACTGAGTGTGGAAGAAGGTTCTTGCAGCTGGATAAGATGGAACTATTTTGTTTCACTTAGTCACTAACAATGTCCTGATACCACAGCAACAGAAAAGTTGTGACACTGAATTCTACAATCCCTGCATTTAATATTCATGCTTTTTGAGTGAGGTTACACTAGGAAAAAAATATATTCCCTGTGCTCCATCCCTTTTAAGAGACAGAGGTTAGTCCAGAAGAATAACAGGACAGGCTGGGGGGGCATAATTACTCAGTTTATTTACAACTTGCTGTTGATTCCACACGAATAAGTGGCAAGTTCAGGAGTAATGAAGTTAAAATGCAGTTGAAAGAAAAAAAAAAAAATTACAGCTAAGTGAGGTCTGATCCCTTCTCCCTTTACTGGTACAAGAAACACTAAAACATGACAAAAAGCTATCTCCTGTAGTGTCAACACAACATGGACTGGCACAGCTTCTTAGCTGGCTGAGAAAGTTTCCATAAGAAAGGAAGTCTAATTTGAGAAGTCATCCTTTGTTTCCTGTCAACAGCTTAGGGAAAGGGAGGGGGGAAAAAAAAGGAAGCATTTTTCCATCACAAAGTTTTCCTGAGGATTTTCAAAGGTATGCTGAAAGCCATTAAGAATCTCAAAAGCACGAGCTTTTTAGCTGAATGGCTCTGCTTTAACTCTTAGCAGAGAGATCTTCCCAAATCTCTCTATTAGATACATGAAATAGACATCAATTACAATTGCACATTCATGATTCCAACTACAGGACAGCTCCAAGTCATTGAAACCTCTGAATTTTCACTTACAAGTTATAAAAAGATTCGAAATAGATTAAGTCGTGACAATAAATACAGTAAAACAAGAAATACCCTAACGCATGAAGTTGAGAGACAGTACAATATTGCTCAAGTTAATTGCAAAAGCAAGAATGAAAGTTATCAGTCTCTGCAAAGAGCACTGGATTATGTAAATGGACACCAGAGTCCCTCTCTCCAACCAAAACAAATAACCAGAAACATTTCTACTATAGCATATGACTACTGGAATTGAAGAGACTCATCCTCCAGCACCAGAGCAAAGCCTATTAAACATTCTGTGGTAATACACAGCAACACATGCATAGTGACACATCCAATTTCTTAACTGACAATACACGATGTAAAAATCAACCATCTAGATTATATATCCAAGTCATTATCATAAAGAGACAGCCTTTCAAGAAACACATTGGAAAAAATATTCTGACGACTGTTAGCATGGTGCATCTTTACACATTCTGTGCAATATTTCATTCAAGAAGCCTACAAATTTCAGGTTTCCTCTTCTCTCTGCTGATCCAGTATTATCCAGCTTGTCGTACAGCATTATGTTCATACCACATTTTAAAATGTAAGACACAACAAGCAGATGTTGCACCAGCATCCAAGCACTGAAGTATAGAGTTGGGAAAGGAAGCAAATTTATAGAAGAAACATGATTAAGAATACAAAAACTTTAGACAGCAGTGCATTCTAAAACCGCAATATCCATTTTAATATAGAAATGTTGTAGAATCCAGTCCAGATCCAAAAAAGAACTTAATATCTGAAAAAGGTTTCAAGACTGGGATATTGGACATAGGTGCTTATCTAACCAGGAGACAATCACTGTCTGTGACCTTCACGTTTCCACGAATACACAGAAACAGAATTCTGAGACTCTCCAGCTTTGTTAATGTTGGAATGCTGAGTGTCCAAGTCAAATACCATTTCAAGAAGACAGAACTTCAATTGCAACTAATGGTTTGATCTAGCAAGCATTTTCAAACCACATCTGAAGCTCTAACTGAAATTCAGTTGGATGAGTTACTATAGCATATTGCTTTCCAGAAGCATTGTATCTCTGTTTTCTACAGACATAGAACGGGCAAAACCAAAAGTAATTACTATAAAATGCAAGTTCAGAACATGACCCACCATGTCTAGGAAAAAATATTTGCAAGTAGCTATCAACTCATGCTTCATTTTGGAAATTAACTTCTAGACTGTTTTAAATCAAATTAATTTTCTGTATTTCCTCCGCAATGAACAAGTTAATGAAAAAAATGAAACAGATGAGCTTTCAACTACTTTAAGACCAGTTTGTGGGTCCTAAGACAAGAAATTTCCTGTTTTCAAATACCTTGTGAATGAGCATTTAGATTTATATGGACCTGAAGTATAACTCAATCTTGACTAACGGCAATGAGATCAAATGATGGGGAAGGAGAAAGGAAAAATCAATGCTTTAAACAAGAATTACTCTAATGCAGAGCAATTCAAGTGTTTCCTTAACAGATTTCAGGTTTAAATAGGAACCTACTACATACACAACCTGAATTTAAAAAGGAAACAAGATTAGACAGTAAGTACCAATGGAAGTTGCTTCTGAGACACTGCATAACAGAAGGAGTCAGCCTGCTATCAAGTCTTGCCATGTTTAGACGCAAATATAGAATACGATTTGGAGAAAGCGGTTGTTTATTAACACTTAACAGTATTCATCATTTGTGCTAACACATACAGAAAGCCATAAGCACTTGAACTTAGACACATCAAGTAAAAAAACAATATAATGATAAATATACATTTATAGGCCTTTAGCTCAGTACAGATGGTAAAAATAACAGAACCAAAACAACCCCAAAACACAGCCAAAAACAAACAAACAAAACCCCAACAACCCCACACAACTCAAAACATCCTCTTCCTTGGTGTAAGCCCATTCACTAAAGCACAAGATAAAAGAGATATTCGAGAAAAATGGATGGGGATAACACAACTGAGAAGTTAGTATCACATTACTATTTCTTAGATAGTATATCAAATAAAGTTATTGCCTAGTCATTTCTACTGGACACCAGAGACAATTCTTCAGCATGGACTGATCTTAAGTGAAAAAGTATCCTTTTTAGAAAGCTTTGCAAATGACACAGGCAGGGGCCTCTAAGGAAGACAGATACTGAGCAACAACATCAGCAACAGCAGCTCCAAGGTGCCTCAGAGAGATTGTTTCAAACTCTAAGTAACTGTGAATTAGTCACCTTTACTGATAGTAATGTTAGACAGCAGTAGATTAATAGTTATTTCTAGTAAGTCAGTTATCTATCAATGGTGTAACATGTAAAAAGAGAAAGTTAAAGGATTCGCTGGACTTTTTTTCTGATGCTTTGTACAGTGCAGTATTTGATTATGGTAGAAGCAAGCATAAGCAGACAAACTGAAGTTCGAGTAAGAGCTAAATCCTATTAATTGATAAACTTAAATAAACCAACATCTACTACTTATTTCCTGTTACTGATCTTTGCCTTTGCTTATTCTTCCCATAATTTCTTTTCCACTACACAAGCACAGGGCTTCTCAAAGTCTATTGATAAAAAGC
Organism: Eulacestoma nigropectus; assembly: GCA_013397775.1. NCBI lineage: Eukaryota > Metazoa > Chordata > Aves > Passeriformes > Eulacestoma > Eulacestoma nigropectus. The sequence continues at coordinate 15,353 of VZTE01004279.1, forward strand.
TGCACCTGAATGTATTAACAGAACTAGCAAAGAAACAAAAACTGTTTCAGAGCACCACACCCGGGTTACCCATTAATCCTCTTCCCTGTTTTTCTAGTTTTAAGATACTGTAAAACGACAGCAGGGAGAACACTTTTTGGAAAAGAAAGGTACTCCACTACCTTCATCCTTTGGTAGATCAACAGTACTTTGTGATGCATTTCCACTTCCTTTCCACCCTGAGTTCTCCCATCCTTATGATCTGAAAAAGGCAGCCTGTTTTTCAGCCAAATACCCACAAAAAGGCTTCAGTTATACTGTTCACCTACTATTTTAGATTGCACCGAGAGCAAAAACTGACAGAAGAAAAACTTGTTGCATTGAAGGAAGGAAGTATATTGATCGAAAATAATGACTGAAATTCAGTGGAAATAATGAGCATGACAACAACAGCTACAATTCCCTGTATTTACTCATATTTTCTAGCATACATGTTAAAAGCCACTAAATGCAGTTTTATGTAATGACAGGTCAAACCATCCGGTGCTGTCAAACATTCCTGATTAAAAAGTTAGTTTTTAACAGTTTTCAGATTTATGCCAGAAGTCAGTCATTGGAAGTCGCATTACTCAAATTAAAATGCACAAAAGACCACATTAGCATATTTCTTGTACTTGCATAACATTTTTTATAAAGTTATCCATCTCACTAATCATACTAACTTCTAAATCAGAAAACTATTATTTGAAAATATTAAGAGAACCAAGTTGACAAGTTCCACATAACACACAGAAATTACGATATTTTTGAAATGTTTCCTATGACTGTTTCCAGAGAAGGCCTAAATACAGGCTTAAGGTGTGGCCTCATTCTGTGGAAAATAACTTACAGATTTTAATACTTGCAAAAAAATGTATTGCCTCAACTATCTTCAGAAATAGCTTCTAAAATGTACAACATTCAATCATGAAAAATCATTTTCACTATATTCTGGGGAAATTATTCTGTAATTATATTAAGGTGCTAAGTTACTTAAGAGCTCACTAAAAGACAGATATACTGTGTTTTAAACTATAATATAGGTCACTTTCCACTGATCTCCAGGCTCCAAAAGTCCAAACTTTAAACCACCAAATACTTATAAAGGCTTTGAGCAAGAGTCAACACCAAAATACACTGCTGGTAAAACCACTCAATACATATGCTGAAAATACAAAAGTTCAAAAGATACATTTTTATGATATTAATTTCAATGTCTCAAAGCAAAAATGCTTCATACAACACCACGGAGCTGCAGGGAGTGTTTTGTAACCACAGCTTAATGCTTCAACTAGGTAAGTTTGAACTCTGAATTCAGAGTTCTATGGTTCTAAGTTTTGGAGCTAAGCAGAAAACTACTACCTGTAGTTAGACTATTGCAGTTCTTTAAAATTTCTTCTACACTCTACATAAAACACAAGTGTAGACTTCCTTAATTTCAACATGTTCCACTGCAGGGTGGGGATAGGGGGAAGAAAAACAAAAGAAATCTTACAGTCAGATTGCAATTGCTGTCCCAAGACTCAAATTACACAGTGCTGATGGGATACTTCTACAATATATATAATGACAAGAACCATCAAACTTTTGACCAACGTTTGAATGTACAAGACTAGAAGTGCTTTAACTGCATGTACACTACAAAACAAAACTATGTAGACATGTAAAGATGTGTCCATAGAAACACAGTGGACACAGATTCATATGAGAAAAATGTGCTTATTATTAAAAAAAATGAAGAGATAGTTACAGTTACAACATATTTCTAAAATTCACTCAACATTTTAATGCATGAATAAGTTATAACTGACAAATTAACTACTGCATTATTGAAAAGACATGCCATTAATAGCTGTTCTTTTCCTCTTTTGTTGTCCCATCCCTTTTTTAGAGTCTTACCAATAAATACTGAACGTTCTAGATACAAGAATAATAAATGTCAGTTTATGAGACGGAAAATTAAGTCTGCAAAATTCCAACTTCACTGCTGTACTCACATCCCTTTCCCTAGGAGTTTTAAGTTACAATTTGCTCCACATAAAAATGACTTGCAATTGTGAAATGTTGCCCTGATCTGATGTTAGAGCAAAGCATTAGGATGGCATAAATTGAACAGCCATGATCATGGTAATCAGACTAATTAAGTGCTTTGTTCTTCCTCTTGTTAAATACGTAACACTATTTTAATATACTCTTATGAATGTATAAAAAAAAAGTCTTTGACGCTGTTTTTCCTTACCTCCCATTCTTTAGCAGCATCTTCAGTACTAGATTCTTCACTAGTTTCAGGCTCTTCCTTCTTTTTTACCACTATAAATCCAGGTTCCCGAAGAGACTCCCCAGTATCTTCTGCATATATTTCTGGACTCCACTGGATAAAGAAGACATACAAGTGATCTGTCCTAGAAAAGTCAAGTTATGATACAGAAAAGAAAAATAAGGTAAGTTTGTGATCTTTTAGGTAATGTCTAATAATATTAAGTATTAAAGGTTAAAATAAAAATACTATTTCATATTTTAGTAGATATTAGAGACAGATACGAAGAAAAATTAGCTAGTGTTTTTTTTTAATTTTTAAATTTATGAAGCTGACTCTAGAGAAAAAAACAGGAAGTAAGTTGGCAATGGATTAGCTGTGATTTCAAATACAAGTACAATCTTTCAACCACTTCTGTCCCATTGGATATCTCTGCTTAAAATTGAAATACACTAAGACTTTTATTTTATTTAGAAAGAGTTATATAAAACCAAACAAAATTGGAATTTAAAAATGTTTGCTTATCTGTTTTCCCCACTCCTGAAGAACAGCTGAATACTTCCAAGACATAATCAAAATTATACAAATTGTGGGAAGTACTACAGATGTGAGTGAATTTGGCTGAAAGTATCTATATATGTAAAAATCATAAAATCACAAACTACAGACTTCTTACTGCAGTAAGTACCAAGATTCAAAGTTACCTCCTTTTAAGTCATGTGCCACAAATGGCATTGTTCTTCGGTTTAGAAGAGCAAATTCACCCTAATTCACAGAAGGAAGTTATTTGCAATCCTAACAGATGCCAGTCTACCCTGTATTTGCTGCAGGTGCACAGACAGAGCAATCAGGAAAAGGACTTGCAATGCATCTACTAGTGTCTCTTCATCATGGAAAAGAGGTTCAGAGCTAGAGCCTTACAGCTCTGGTTACAAGAGTTTGAATATTCCTTATGTCTTTCTTCACAGATACTTGCTACATCCACGTACTGTAATAGCATGAAGAATAATATTTGAACCATTTTTTCCCCTTTCCTTAATACATCCTTGAAAAACTGAACACTAGAAAAACAGCGAGAGATACAGAGCTGCAAAGTCTCTCAAAAGTGCAGTTACATTTTTCATGTGCCTCTGCCTAAAAGGATGCTGCACACAGGTATGTAGTAACAGTCTCTGAACAGGGTCAGTTATTTAAAGTCACCCTTGTGGAGATTAAGGTTCCTGGATAAAAGTGATGAAAGGGAAAAAAAAAAGGCAAATCTTTCTCTGGCAGAAAGAAAGAATAAAACATTCTGGATGCATTAGGTTAGGTATATTCTACCACAGAAGTCGAAACAAAAAGCTGCAGGCTCCTCATGCACTGAATGAAGTATCAATTTTAAGTTGTCATACAATTATGAAGTTTTTTCTTAAGTCCCAATTTTAACTTTTCAAGAACTTGGAAATATGTATAATTATAGCAGTAAAAAAAAGTACATGAAACTTGATGCTTAAGTAAGACACTCCTTCCCAGACTGGCTCCTTTGAGTTTAAGAACACTGAAATAAAGCTGGTTTGTCAGATACCCACTTTTCTCTCGTTCTCCAAAGCATATTCTATACTTGCATCTAAACATGGCACAAAGACAACTGGATTGGCAGTTGGATTGGATTTTGACCTATGCAGACTAGCACTCAGCAAGGTTAATATGGAATTAAGAAAATGAACACCCCACTATGAGGACATAACCTTTTCTTTACAAAAATCATAGGACATACATTGAATGAATGAAGAACTGATACTGATACTATACTGCCCCATTCAGTCAGAGAGAGAGAGACCCTTCACAGATGAAATGATTTCCAAGCAGATCAGTACAAGACTGCAAACTAAGAACCATTTCTTCCAAAACAGGTGATTAATTCTGCTTTATGCTGAAGGTAAGTGCTTGATACATTAGAAAATGAAGCAAATAATTTTAATTAACTAACCTAGACATCACTGCCATATACTAAACATTTATCTGTTTTCAAATTAAATATGATACTAATAGAACAAGCAGATTTGAGTTGACTGTAACCACAGGAGAACTCCTGGCCCAGTTAACTGCAGCAGAACTTGTGGGACAGACCTTTGACTCAAAACTTTGCATCGTGTCTACCACTTAAAAAGTAGCAGGGGTGATGTTTAAAAGCAGGTTAGTGATGCGCTAGCATAGGCTCAATTCTACCTGCTGGATAAGTATAATACTTTGATGTAATTTCAGACCATTACACATTTCCATCCACAGTGGACATGAAACAAAAAAAGACTACTGCCTTTCTTGTTGCAGCCAACTTCAGTATAAAATGATTTTATGTCTGCAATCAGCCTTTCCTCCTTTAGATTAAAGAACCCCACTTACTTCTAATTTTCTTTATATGTTACACTTTCTAGGCATTAAATAGTCTTGCTGTTTTCCTCTGGACTCTCTCCAATTGATCCATATCTGTCCTCAACTGCAGTGCCCCAACAGGACATTCTATGCCATTCAGCTCAAAAGAAAAGATGGAAAAGTGACTTGATCATTGTGGGTAGGTATTTATACAAGACGTTACCTGATAGTTTTTTGTTTCTTTCTTTTCCCCCCACTCTTTTACAAGGTCCTAAAAACCACTTTTGGGTTGAAAATAAATCACAGTTTCCTAGCAGTAAAGATCATTTCAGAACACAAGACTGTACCACTGAGTGAGCATGAACATCTCATGTCATTGAATTAGTTCAATAAATGTAGGTATTTTTCCAGTAGACATGCTTAAGTTAGTTCATGGAAAGGTTTTATGTTCCATAAACAAATATAAGACAAAAGAACCCCAGCGAGCTCTTCTGAACTCAAGAGAGGATTTTTACAGTTTCCAAATAATGGGAAGAACAGATAATGACAAAAATTTTGCTGCAGAACTTACTTCCTCCACCAGACACCACCTGAATCCTTCTTTCTTTATCTACTTGCTACAAACAAAAGCCTAAATAGTATAATGAGAAACTTTTTGCCAAACTTACAAGTAACTCAAGTAAATCAGTAAAATGTCAGTAAGGTAATGAGGTATTCCAATGGCAATTACAATACAAGCCAATCAACAATATCTTCAGATGCTGACTCTTTTTTGTGATTATTTAGAGGCATGGTCACTGCAAAATTTTGAATGGTGCAGAAAAGATAAAAAGCTCAAACACCTACTGGCAACTGCTGATTTTTACAGTTTACCTCCTTCTTACCTTTCTTGTGGAACAGCAAACCAGTACTCATGCTTTTTGTCCCTTTGTGCATACTGTTGCATTGTTGCACTTGCTTGAGAAACAAATGTTTTTCTCATGGGTTTTCCAACCCTGAGACACAGAAACTTGTGAGATCGATGTCGTCTTTTTTCTTTCATAACAGAAGAACCTATTAATAAAGACAAAGTAAGCCATCCACAATGTACTAAAGAGCTTAACAAAATCATTAACTAATTTTATATTGGGCAATTGAGGTATATAGGACATTTATATAAATAAGTAATGGGAGATGGGGTAAGGTAAGTAGTAATAATTACCTGCCTTTTTTTGTTATGTAAATTGCATCAGCAAAATTAACTTCAGAGTACAACATACTAAATAATTCTGACACTCATTTCTGCTTCCAACTGCAGATAACATTATTATAGCATTTCATCCATGTTTGAAAGTATTCAGAAGGTATACTTGATGCATACTCTCAACACTGAATCACCATCCTCCCACTATTAAACAGATATCCCACATAGATGAAAAAGATATTGTGCTAAATAAGTATTTTGGTTTGATTCACACATGTCAGAGCTGTTCATTAGTTACTTGTCACTTACAAGGGAAAACGTTCTGGCCCTACTGATACAGGAGTAAGATGAATTTTAATTTGTTAGCTATATCAAACACCTCAATGGTATGAACAACACCTCAGGATGAAGTGTAGTGGATGTTGCAGTGCAGGATTTTTCTCTCTGGTAGTGAACTCTATTTTCATGATTACCCTCAAGATCTGAATTGTCAAGTCAGCACAAGGTAAAGGAAGAAGCCTTCTTAAAATTGTTTCTTTACTAGATTAATTGCCAAAATCCTCCACCCACAAGAGACTTTTTTAAAGCAAGAAAAGAAAATATAAATTTAAGAGTTATTATGATCAGTTATGACAATAAAGGGTTTATCCTAGCTGTGGTATTATATGTACATACAGATGAGTTTCAGTTTCCCAGGACACATCTTTTCTTTACAGCTGAAGTTCTCCTTCAATGTCTGTGCAGACCACAGACCCACTAAGCACAGAAAACATCACGTTCTTGCTATGTAAACATTGCAACTATGTTTTCTCAATCAGATTTTCACCATAAAGTTTAGAACAGCACTATTCCACAAAAGAGTATTTTTTTTCTAGTAACTATTTAAATGTGTGCCTCCTAATTTTCAGTCACATTTTCAGTCAACATTTTAGAATTATACCTGCAGCATGCGATATAGTAAATTAGTCACAACATGCATTATTTGGAAGTATTTTATTAATGTGTAAGCTCAAAGGTAAATTTTCGGATTGAAAAGAAGAACACTAAAAAGGAACAAAAAAGCCTGTTTCATAGGACTGGCATGTGAACTCTGCAGCAGTGTTAGGTAAGTACTCTTCAAATGATTTGGTATTCGTGATTTTGGTCCTTCAGAGGCAGCAGATTAGGACTTCCCTGAGCTCAGAGAAGTGGGATTATGGTTCCAGCTAGCAGATAGAATAAAAACAAACAACTCAGCCCTGTCCCAAGCCTCAAAAAGACTATTTCAAATGCTTTTTTTTTTTTAAAGTGAGTTCTCCAATATCATCTTGTATATCTGACACAGAATTAATGAGAAAAGATTTCAGCAATGGCTACTGTGTGTCTCATGCTTCTTGTTTCTCCTTTCAATCTCTGCCAATATTCAGCTAACTAAGCAGCAAACAGACATGTTATCATTAATGCTATTTTAGCTTGTTTATACACATACAAAATTATAGACTATTACAATTTCTCCAAATTATCAACCACATCTAGCTTTGCTTCAGGTCAGTGGTTAACATAAGCGTCTGTAAAAACAGACAAGTTTAATAGAGGCTTGGGCAATAAAATTAAAATAGATACAAGTGAGACCTTTTTAGTTATTCTAGTCTACTCATAGTTAACTACTTGCATTGCATCACCTGTTTAACATTCAGAACAAATATTCAGATCATTAATTCCAAACTCAGAAACATCTGACCTCTGCAAAGATCAAAAAACAGTAGTTCCCAAAACCTAAATTCTCAAAACTCCCACGAAAGAGAAAAAATTCAACTAAGTTCCTGCTATGTAAGAGAGACAAAAAGACTATCTAGGTAAGTTAATGATCCAAAACTCATAGTATGACTACTTCAGAGTTTTATTTTGAGAAAGGATACTTGAAAGTGTTTACTATATTTCAAATTTTAAATGACCTGGTGTTTTTAGTGACCTACTGTTAACAGATGTCATATTCAGTCTGATGGTTTTCAGGAGTTATACAGCAGATCTGTGCTTTTACCTTAGTTCTGTTTAATCATGTCTGTAGAAGCTTCACCATATCTATCTAGGTTGAGAAATATTAATTCATAATTTACTGGTTTATTTGCATTCTGCTAATACAACATGCAAGAGTAACAAACACGTAATAATTCCTACTGAAGTTGGACTGAATTGGTACAAATCTCCAAAAAGGATCTAGTGCTTTTTCTATTTTTTTCTTTGTATTTTACCCCAGCAACCTTGAGCGAGGCAGTAGCACCATGCAAATATAAGGTTTCTAGCCAACACTCTTCTGTAGGACCATATGCAGATGCTTTTTTGGTTTTATATATACATATATATATATATATATATATACTCTGCAACTATACAGATCACATAACATGAAAAACCTGGAGTCATTCAATGATACAATCTTACAGAAAACCAAAACTAAAGCATTTAATGCAACTGAGTTACAAATATTCATTTTAAGAAAAGCAGCAATTGTGTCAAAGAACACTTAGTACCTGTATTTTTTTAAAGTCACAACCAGCAACCAGTGCTAGCTGACATATTTGCCAGGACTACTTCTAATATTTAGGGCATAAAAGTCAAACTTATCACAGAATGATGCAACTACTCATCTGCTTCAAATTTCAAAATTCAGTTGCTTCCTTAAAAGAAGGAAAAAACCCAACCAACAAAACAACAACAACAACAAATAAACCAACAACAAACCAAGCAGAAACTACTATATCAGATTTTGAAGTGTAGACAAACTTCTCTCAACCAAAGGATGTACCTCTATTCAATATAATTTCAACTTTAATAGTTAACAAAGAATTTAACCTTCAAATGCACTTCACTTACCTCTAATGCCTGTCACACACTAATAGATTCTTTTCTAGTTTCCCAAATATTGCACAACTAAAACAAATAGTTCAGTTATCTCCATTACTAAGATGGGAAGACATCAGAAAGTAACTTAGGAATTTTTTAGAAAGCAAAATCAAATTTATACAAAAGCATATTTAAGCTGTTTAAAGGCACAGCATATTTCTATATGATAAAAACTTGAACAAACTTTAAGGGTAACTTCCAACTAATAATTCCAGGCCCTGATCTTTGCAGAAGAATAAAGATACTCAAGAAATAAAACCTAGTTGTTCCCTGTAGCCATAGCACTAGTTTCTCAGCATCTAGCTCTTATTTGTCCTGAACAAAGCTTTTTGGATGCTTAACCTTGTTCTAATCAGCATGAAAGTATGACAAGATGCAAGTGAAACAAAATTCTGAAAACATCAGTGTTAAGACCTCAGTGTTTGTTGCTCACACTGTTAACCTTAATCACAAGGCAGACATGCTATAACATCGAATTAATTCCCTAAAATTCATTCACACACATGTACACTGGGATCAAAATTTAAGCAAGAGCTAACTGACTGCTAAAGAACCTTTTTAACTGTGAGCTATACAGTGATCAATGCACCATGCATCTGATTTTACAGGTTTAAATCTCTCTTACAAAGATACTGTGATTTAATATGACCATAAATATAATTTCAATGAGGAAGAATTACAGTTATCCATGTTCTCAGTTTCCTAAGCAATATTTTCTCCACAAGTTCATGTAAAGTTTTACTTTGGCATATCTTCAAGGCAATGAGAAATATAACCAGCACATGGAGGGATATGTTGTACAGAATGAAAAAAATCCAAACACGCCATTAAACTGAAGGTTGACACATTGTAAATCCAAAGGTTAACACTGTATCCATAAATACCCACTGACTCACCTTCTGACTGCCCATCTCCTCCAGATACAGTTTTCCGACTGAGTTCTTTTTGTGAATCCTGGTGCATGTTTTCTCTTTGTTGTTTTGTTTGTTGCATAGTGTGAGTCTTCCAGAGCTTGCGGAGCTCTTCAACTTCTGCCTCTGAGTCTTGACTTTGCTCTCCCACTACTTTTCCTTTGCCAGGTGTCTCTTTCTTTTGAGAGTCTGTGGTATCTTCACAAGCTGGACATTCCTCTTCCATCTCATTATCTGCTTTTTTTCCTAGTGAGGAATCCTGATCCTTGCCCACTTCTGTCTCTTTGCTGTGCTCCTCACTACCCTGTGATCTTTGCAATGATTGCTGGAGGACATCTGCAGTATTTTCACCAGGTTCTTGTCCCTCCTTTATAGACATTTTAGCACTTTCTGAACTTAAGTGGGTACCAAGCTGTTTAACACCTACAACCATTTCGGCACTGGGCTTTAAGTCACTGGCAGCTTCATGAGAGTCTGAAACGACTGTTAAACATTCAGCACTAGTCTGGTTTATTGTTTGGACAGATTCCGATGATGCTCCAGAAGATTTATCTTGTCGAAGCTCATCAGAGGAAACAAGTTCCTCACGTATTGGAGAGAGTTCTGATTCTGTGAATACATCTTCTGAAAGAGACTCCTCTGTGCTTCTTGGGGCAGTACTAGCACTGTCATTGCCTGTGTCCCGAACCCTGGAATCTGCATCATCTATATTGCTCTTTGCAGCTTTCTTGGAATGGCCAAGTTCCCTTACTGACAGCTGTTCTACATCTCTGTTGAGCAAAATAAGAATATTGTTACAGCAGGTACCTCTAATATCAAGCTCTTTTCTTCACTATGTTTTGTTTAAGCTCTTAAAACAAACAAACACCCTGAAAACCAACTTAATCCAGAGCATTAGTAATAATCAAGCATAAAATGTGATACTGTAATGGTAAACACGGTGCCAGCATGACATAGCTGGGATTTCCCAAGTTCATAACAATACTTTCACAATAACGTCCCCTACGAAACTAACAAGATTGTGAGAGGCACTTGAAGTGTAAAAATAAAGTAAAAACTAAGGTAAAACCAACAAAAAGCTACAGACAACCATAATCTATAAAGGTAAAAACAATCCACAGTCGTTTGTCTCCCCAAGAGGTCAGTACAATAGTAGAGACATGTCCCACCCTACAAGGCAGCTGACACCTAGCTCACAGGTAAGAAGTGAATGGCAGAAATCATCTGGTCTAACCTCAGATATCAAAACTAGACAATGCAGAACAGCAGGAACCATCAAGGTAGATCTCACTGTTCTGCCCACAGAAAATACCTGTGCTTAGTGTCTTCAGCAGGTACCTAACTTTGAGGATACAACTAAAAATGTTGATAAATAGTGTAAAAAAAAAAAGCAAGCATAAAAACTTATTTTCCCCAGAAGAAACAGTCTTGCTTAAATCTGCCTTTCAAAATAAACTAATCAGAAATTCTATGAGTTTTAGAAGAGGAGGACTAGAAAGGTACTATGAACATGCTCAACTAGACCTACAGAACTTAAGCTTTTCCCTGTTGTCAAAAAAACCTGGGCAGTACACAGCCTTCACAAAAAATTCTCATACTTAAACATACACTTGACTAGAGTTCCCAAAGTCAACTTCTTTGCTATCAGAAGCACATCAATTCTTCCATTACCTAGTATTAAATGCTTTTAAGAAGCTTGTACATTAATCTCTGTTTTGAAGGACAATAAAGTCACTCCACAGTCCCAGAAAATTTTATACTCAGTTACGTCGTATTACTGAGATGCTGCTAAAATTCAGGATGTTTGCAAAGCATATGCACCCTCTTATCTAAGTGTTAACATGAAACTTGCATTAAGCTTTTGCTGATGGGAGTAATTTTGCTTACAGTATATATGGATTAGGCTTTAGAATTTATTACCTATTAGACCAGGCCATTTCCTTAATTTTTCAGGTTTATGCTCATAATAGGTGCTCTTATACAAGCACAACATAAAGGTTCATTAAATCCGTAAAATATCTGTATGTGATCAGACAGTTTTTGTCCAGTTTCAGCATAGATTGTGGATTATATATAGAAATCATACAACATGAAATCGTAGTTTTAAGAAACAAAGAATCCATTTGGTTTATGACCATTTTCCATATCAACAGTCTGAATACAGAAAATAAGACTGCTTTCCCAAGTTTAAGTGGGTTTGACAGTTGGCAAAACTGGGAGAGTCAAAGAAGGTTAGCTATAACAGTGGAATATGTAGGGGAAAAAAAAAATGTGAGAAAACATGGTTTAAGTGTCAAATACCTGAAGACACATGGGTTTTGTCAGATCTAGCTGAAGCTGTTAGGACTTCTGTTTACAGACTTAAAAAATTTGATTTTTGTTTTCCCCCAAATTTACAAATATACCTCAAATTTAGCTAAGGCATAAAAGTGCAGGGACTGAAGAAAATGCTAGTAACTAGTGTTCCATCTACTAGTTTATAAAGCTGACAAGAAAGATAAATCAAATTGGACATACAGGCCTCTGAATGCAGAGTGTGACCTTTTATCAGCAGACACTTTTTCATTCCATATGCATTCATATTATAAACAAAACAGAAAACGCATGTGCTACAGGAGCACAAAAATCAACAGCATGGAAGATAAATTTGTAAGTCATTATTAAGTCATTAACAAATTAACATTATAGAAAACTACTTGTTTTGCAACTGCACTATTATGATTCAAGCAAGTAAGTTAAAAAGAGTCATCTAATTCCTTCCACTGTATACAAATTGAAGTAGGAACCAGGAGCAACTTCTTAAAACTGAGTCTGGAAAATAAACTTCCAGAAAGCAATCATGCTTGAAGGCATCATCACGCTCCATCAAAAGCCTCAAAAGTATTGCTGTAGCAACATGTACTTCAGATGCCCTTTCAACAGACACATGTGATCAGGCAGCAAACAAGACCATGGCAAGATACCAGTTCACTCCCAGGTTTATGCCAAAACTGAGCTTAAAAATAGTATGAGGCAAGTTACTACTTCTGAGTGTCCAGACAGTTATTATCAAAAAAGATGTACTTAGGGTACTACCTATATGAAATGTAAGAGGGTAGTTTTAAGAGTTATCGAGCATCTTAAGAAATGCAACTATTTTAAGCAGGGTGTAGAATTACATATCAGGCAAACAGCTTTGGACTCTCTTGATAAAGAAGCCCACTTCCCTGCAGCTAGGTAGTCAAGGCAGTCTGCAAATGTTTGTGCTTTATGAGCTGTGATAGGTAAAGGTGGTGGGTTTTTTTTTGGTTTTTTTATCCTTTTTGGTTTTCAAGAGAATTTATCTTTTTCTGATGACAGTATAAAAACTAGGCAACAGAGAGAACAGAGCAAAGATTTCTCATAATTCTCTTTAAAGTTGATTTTAAATGCCTGCTGCACTAAACACCAGTGAATAGAGCTCACCAATCCAAATTCACTGTTTACTCCAAAAAAGGCTACACCTACAGGTGAATATGCAGTCCCTCCCCTAGCCAAAAAGTGAAAAAAATATACTCCTAGTCCTATGAAAATATATATAAATCTTCTATTAGTCTAAATCATCTGTTAGAACAACAAGTTTGAAAAGCAAGTGAAAAATGCTAAACAATAAAAATTTACACCTAAGACTGTCAAAGCTGCACTTTCTTATTGTGTATGCCAGTCAAATTATTGAAGTATCAAACAAATCTATTACTGTTTCCATAGTAGGGAAGGGGCAAAGGAAATGGTGTGGTACCTCTTGCTATACACTGATCTTTGTAAGAGACTACTGGAGGAAATTAGAATCCATGTATATAGAAGAGGATTTATCCTGTATCATATATAGGGTGTGAGAACTAAAGGTAAAGCAAACTTTCTATAGTCTCTTTCTAAGCCAATCTTTGATATCCTTTCCTAACACGAAAAAGAAGGAAAATGCTGGTTTGCTACTTTTGTATGGTCAACAATATGGCTACAGTTCAAATTTACTCAAGGCTTTACAAATACTGTTCTGTCTTACATGCTTAATGACTCCTTAATTTCGCTGTCCACAATTTCCTTATACAGAGCAGCCGACATCACTTCCTCCATTGGACACATGATGCCATATTCTTCACAGCCATTCTCTTGGACCAGAGGATCCATTTTATGAGGATCAAACATTATATTATTTGGCGTCACTAGCAGCACACCATTGACCGTACCCTAAAATGAGAGGAAAAAAGTGGTAATTTTTCTCCTTCAAATTCCAGCTTATTCTTCATTTTTCAATAGGAAAAAGGTGTTTTCTATTTTATTTTAAATAAAGCAACTCTTAATTTATATTTAAGCAACCTGTTATGTTACTAAGTCACTGCTAAACACAAGAAACTAACTTTTTCTGGGGAAGCAAATTAATACCACCTGCTTTCCCAAAAGAAAACAGCTTTATACCTCACAATTAATCCATAACTGGTTTTAGTAAAGTAAGAGAAACCCTTACACAATGAAGGATACACTAAACAGCTCCTGTGAAGTAAGGAGACACTGGTAGGTTTGAAAACAATTTTTGTCTAAAACTTGACTCTTAACTCTTCTCTCTCACTTTCTACTATTTAATTAGAGAGACTTAAAAACCTGTAATTTATCCTAATTTTCTTTACACAAAAGTAACAGAGAGGCTGATTCAAGTCCTTCTAACTTAATGGACATGTTGACTGATTGGACATATAGATTTACAGAATGAAACCAGAATAAAAAATACTTAAGATCTTTAAAGATGAAACTTTGGATGGTTTTAATCCAAATGATACTGCTGCAGTACATGAATGCAAGTAGAGTTTAAACTTTGACTACAAAAAACTTTGAGGTTGATATTCATACTATGAATTGTAGGGTTCTTAAACAATACAGCCATAAAAACAAAGTTAATTTACAATATGCTGAGGTTTTTTTAAGCAAAAAACTTAGAACCACATGCAAACATACAACAATTGCCTGCTACAGAAATTCATTTAACTGTTGGGACAGGAGACTTCAAGTTAAAATTATGAACTGGAGAAAATCTAGCTTTAAGTAAAATGACAGGAATACTTCAGTTACAGATCTTGACTCCTTAAAAGACTTTACAAATCTGGACAGACATTCAAAGCTTTTGTGCAAGAACCAGAAAAGGGTCACTTCCATGTGCTGTTGAAGGAATTAAATATTTATCTTACTGATAAAACATTCACAACTATTATAAACAGTGTGTATTGTTTTCAGTTTCATTTCAAGAAGACATTAGCACAGCACAAAACACAGATACAGTTCTTCCAAACTCAAGAAATTTGTTCCCAGGTGATGGCTGATGACCTCCACAGTAGGAAAACAAAGATGACAAGCAGTAAACAGAAAAGTGCAAGTTAAAAAAAAGCAAACCAAAAAAAAAAACCCCTAGTATTAAAGTCTACAGCAATGACCAATGCTATCTCTAGTACGGAAAAATGAAAAAAAGGTCTCAAAAGCAGCTCAAGCATCTGTACTTGAGTCTCTTAGTTGTTCAGTGCTTAGTCAGATTTTATATATATCTTTTAGAGTGCAACACATACACTGAAGACTTTGAAGTCAGCAGAACACGTTTATATAACTCTAAGGTGTTTCAAGTACTGAAAAAAGACTGTCACTGGCATTTCTTTTCCTGCACATTATTGTGCAAAAAGGACCTCCAATAGGACAACTGTCAAGAGAAGTCTACATTTTGTTGTATCTGCTGTAGTCTAGAAAACAAATTTAATATGACTGCAGAAGTCAATGAGTCTACTCAGAAGAATGACTTGCTTCTCTTTAAACATATATAACTACTGTAAATTCAGTATATAATTAAAACAAAAAAGCAGCACCTTTTCTACATCTGAGCTCTTTCATTAATGGTCATGAAAATGGAATTTTATTAATACTCTCTAGATCTGACTCAGAAAATGTCATAGTCTTGATGGCAGTTGGATTAGATGTTCACTGTCGGTCCCTTCCAATCAAAATATTCTGTTCTATTCTTTCACTGCCCATACACTGCATGTGGATCTTCAGAACAGTCAGGCTGAAGAGAAAATGGTAAAGCTGTATGACTGCTCTAGCTGAAGGTTTTAAGTGTTCAACACCAACTTCCAAAATTATGTATTACTCTGTAGAAAAAAACAGTAACTGAGTTCATTAGAGAGTTCTTCATTTCCAGAGTAATACTGTCTTCATTTGTTTACTATTTCATGAACCTTCCTCAATAAATTAGGTACACAGAAAGTGCTAAAGCTTTTGAGGCAATAAAGAGACGATATTTTTCTGTCAAGGGGTGTGCTGTCCCAACTGACATATCATTCATGTCAACAAGCTCCAATGCTTTATAACTTGCTTTCAAGAGCACAGATAACACTGCTTCAGCTGACAGTATAGGCCAAAAATTGATTAAAGAAAAAAAGCTTCACATGTTTGACATTGCTTATCTAAATACTAGAGTCACAACATCAGAATAACATGTATGAAGAACCAGTTGAACATCAACCACTCATTTCAGTCGTCTTGCTTCAGACTCAGTTTTAGCAGTTCAGAAAATACCAACTTACTCCTCCCAAACCCTACAGATCAAGCTTGTTAGTATCCTAAGGAAACACCATTATATCAAGGACAAAAGTCTGTGCGTGTGCAAGGCTACTCACTACATAAGAAAAGCAAGTTTAAGAGACCTTCTATTGTAAATGGAAGCTTCCTAGAGAAGTCTGACAATGACCTGTCCAATGGCAAAGAATCCCAAATCTGTACATTGATATGGCCTTAGCACATATGGAACATCCCAAAGCCTACCTCTGCAGCCTCAAACAAAGACACAGCTAGAAATAATAAAGGCTTCTTATCTTGGCCTTAGAAGAAACCCTCAACACCAATAGGTAGACATTCAACATGAAAATTAATTGGGAAGTGTATTTCCACGTAAAACTTACTACAGCAATAGAAATTGAGAAACACTCGGCACTATCAGGCTTATCTGTATTTTACTAAGTAGCTGATCAAACACTTCACTTGGAATCGCTATAAGGAACTGAAAGATTATAGAGGTATCTTGAAAACAATGGATTTATAGCACCTCAACAAGAGATGACCCATTTTATTCTTTTCTATTTAAAAAACATAATGGAACATTTCTGGCTCACAAGTTACTAGACATGGTCCACAGTTACTACTTGAACACTTCAGGATACTTTTCTAGAGAAGAACTGTTGCTCCAAATTAATATAAATTAAATTCTTAATTATATTAATTAATAAACTAATTAGCATTAGCATTTCTGTCAATTTTCATTATTACCTCCAAGGATGACTGAATATCAACCCAGGCAGCTAAGTAATGCCCAGGTAAGAGCCACATAAAGAAACACTTTGTTTGGCTGCAAATTTTAATTACTCTTTCAGACATGGCAGTGTTTCTGACACTTTCTCTTACAATTTCTGTGATTCTTACAAGAAAAATACCTTCTGTCTTTACTATCTTCTAACTTGTTTGCAGAAGCAAAAGCTTCCTTAAAACCTGTTACTCAATAGATGTTGTTTCTAGCATGGACAGAAACAAAATACTATAGATTCTGTGAGGAAAAAAGGATAACATCAGAACAAAACATACAAATAGGAGCATACAAGTCTTTAGGCAACCAGTTAAGAGCTGCTTATTACATTATGCTGATCTTCCCTGAGAGACAGAAACTGCTGCAGCTCCATCCTTTGTGAGCTAACACCACAGCTTTGCATTAAGTCAAGCTAAAAACTGCATTTACTCTTTAAAGGAAACACCTGACACTTCATTTCCTTGTTGGCTTGTCAAAATGGATCAGACAGATTTCTATGTTAGCATTCCTAAAATACATATAACTCTAGAACTATTGTCTCCGAGTACACAACGATGAACTCCTGAGCATTTTAGTACCATGCACTCATTTAAGGTTCTAAAACAACTTTTCTGGTTACTCATACACATTTGTGCACTATGGCAGCAGATGTCACAGCTGTCACGTAAAATACCCCAGAACAGGTAATAACGGTGACACCAGAAAAAACCCTACAGCATTTCTGTATCAATAGTATGGCTGGCAGGACCAGGGCAGTGATTGTCACTCTGTACTCAGCATTGGTGAGGCCACATGTAAAATACTGTGTTCAGTTCTGGGTCCCTCAATTCAGGAAGGACATTGAGGTGCTGGAGCAAGTCCATAAAAGGCCAGTGAGCTGGTGAAGGGTCTATGAGCAGCAGCAGAGGGAGCTGGGCTTGTTCAGCCTAGAGAAGAGGAAGCTCAGGGGGGACACTATTACTCTCTACAACTACCTGAGAAGAGGTTGTAACCAGAGGGGCATCGGCCTCTTCTTCCAGGCAACCAGGGACAGGATAAGAGGAAATGGCCTCAAGATGTGCCAGAGGTTTAGGCTGGGCATCACGAGGAATTTCTTCACAGAAAGGACTGTTAAGCATCAGAACGGGCTGCCCAAGGAGGTGGTGGAGTCTCTATCCCTGGAGGTGTTCAAGAAATGACTGGACATGGCACTTAGTGCCACGGTCTAATTGACAAGGTGGTGATCAGGGAAAAGTTGAACTTGATCTTAAAGGTGTTTCCCAACCTAAATGTTGCTGTCTGTAATGCTGTTCTTGGTAAGTTACTTCCAATAAACTAATCTCCCTTGCTATCTTACAAGCACCAAAGATGACTGAGAGCTTAGTCTGCTCCCCATATATAATCTCCTTGCTTTGGGAGCAGGGAGAAAGTTCCAAAGCGCTCTCTCTGATCTGGTTGAGCTACTGAAAATATTTTCAGTGTGAATATATTCTTCAAAGTGAAGAATATCATTGGGGCTTACTCATGAAAAAACAAATTCATGCCCTTGTCTACCGATATTAAGACAAGAAGATAAACCCAGCTTCTCCTTTGTGTGCTATCATGTTGGGTCTTCAGCCCAGACCCCTTTAACATAAATCAAATACTCACTTAAAATTTTAGAAACAGCTCTTTGACTTTATTTTATACAAATTCAATTTTTCAAAATAGCTACAGGAATTACTTGTACTAACAATGTTGTTAGAGAGAGAGAGATCTGCAAATCAGAGCACAAGCTTGTCGCCCTGGTTTTTCTGCTGTTCTGTGTTTTTACTTTTGTGGTAGAAGTTCTCACGCACTTTCTGTAAACATGGTCATGTTTTGTTAACTGTACTTTATTGTTTTCATTCCATTCTCCTAGGCGGAGACAATTGATGGATTTTTCCTTTGACCAGTGTGATTGAGGGGTGGTAATTTCTCCCTCCAATCCACGGTGGTTCTTAAGAAGATATAAAATAAGGTTCGGGGTTTTGCCCCGCTCTCTTTTTCTTGCTTCCCACCTGGCAAGGTCTGCGTGGTTTTTCGTGTCGGTGTGCGACACAAGCTCAAGCAAAAACACTGGACAATGGCATGCACACTACCAACTGCTACATGACTCGAGTATACCGACATTTGCTCTAATCTCCTAATTTTCTAGTCCTTGGGAAAAAAATAATTTAAAAAATTAACATCTATAAACAGCTCAACTGTTGATACAGAACCGTGGGAAACAGTTTTTTAGGATATCCTCCACAAAAGAACCAGTGACTTGCTTCTCTTGGACCCTAGTTACTAACAAGTTGATAGAAAAAATACTAAAAATACTGTCTATGAAAACAAGATACAAATTAGACTCTGCCTGTAGCTACTAAGTAGTTCAACATGATACTGTTACAGGAAGTTCTAGTTCTGGAAAAAATAGCCCTTGTAGAAGTCAAGTTTCCTGTACATAACAGAATTTAAAGACAGGAAGTAAAATTCTGTTCAGGTGAAGTTCAGATTCAAGATCCTCAATGAGAAATGCCAAGCCACTTGCTGAAAACCATGTGGACACTCTAGGTTATCAAAAAAATAGACCTCTTGAGTCTTAAAGGTGGTCCAGAAAATATTAATCCAGATAAATAAAAACATGCATATTGAAAGTAGATTAAACTGTACATGCAGATATTAACTTCTGAATCAGTTTTGTCTTCTTATCATTAAAATTCCTCAGACTTCGTGAAATGGAAGCTCGAGCTCCCATGCAATACCTGAGACGGAAATCTGAACAATCATTGTAAATGGAGGTTTAGAGCCAAACTATCACATTGGTAAGTCCACACATTAAGATTAAGCAGTTCAATAAAACACTTCTAAGTTTGAAAAGACTCCTAACAAGAAGTTTTCAAAGATAAGTTCTCTAAATAATTCCATTCCATTCTTGAACACACAAGGTTGAATAAAAACTGTAATTTATGATTTACAAAGCTTTTATCATGAAAGTAACACTTATTTTATTTTTTTTTTCTTGTAGAAGTTTTGAACCTTGTCAGTGTCCTCCTTTGCACTTAATATAAATGTGTGCTTTCTGTGCTCTCATTTCCAGGTCAGTGGTTTGGCTTTTTTCAAGCCTCAGTATTAGTAATTTTCCTTTTGCTACTACACTTCAAAACATTTAAGCAAGTTAGCAAAAATAACAAAGAATTTCAAACCTCCCTTTTTAAAGTACCTTTTTTTGCCTCAAGGAACAGTGCAAAGAATGAAAAACCCCCAGAGCAGAGCAGCACACTTTTCTACAGAAGAAGCCAACGGTGCAGCTGTAAGACAGGGCATACCTACATATGCAGTATGCAGTGTGTAGGTGTGACTGCAGCACACTGGTTACACTGGTTTATTGTCTGTTCAGAATGTGGCATATTCACATGACCCTGTATCTTACTGTGCTCAACACCCTGCCTCTATCAGTAGCCATAATCAGCTAACAGGGAGCGAGCGCAATGAACAGAGCAAGCATTCCAAGTTTCCAGTCACTGCTCCTCAGAGAATTCCTCTGTGCTTGTCCAGGAAGTCACAGGTGTGACTAAACCCAGCTCCAACTGCATACAGAATAAACAGTCTTAAAAAGTGAGAAATGAGACAGTCTGACCTCAAGGAAAGCCCTTTTGCATAGACAGACTGAAAAATAGGCTTTCACTAGATTTCAGTTTATAAGCAGCAGTCACAGTGATGACAGACTTCACAGCTGAAGCCCTAAAGAATGGTTAACTAAGAGCTTCAAAAATCACTTTCAGAGTAGGAAGCAGAGGATGAATTTTTTAAGCTTTCTCCAGAAAACTTTCAAAAGTTTATCATCCTGCATCATCACAAAATGTATCAGGGAGAGGAAAGACAACATTCAAGGGACATTCCTACCATACGTGGCACAAAGACTAAATTACATGCTAAACTTAAAAGATATGGCACTCAAATCTGAGCAACCCAGTATTCATCTTTCTCCCACCCACCTCCCCAAGTATGAATAGATACTGCAATAGGTTATACAACTTTTTAGAAACAGAATTCACCCTGAAGCTCTTAGAAAATAGGCTGTAACGCTGCAAGTCAAAGACAGATGCCATTAATACTCCCTGTAATATTCTGAGGGGAAATTACAGCACATAAATAATATGCTGTAAATTTTAACCCCAGATTTTTTCCAGTACCTCCAAGTTCTAACAAAGGCTCACAGGTCTCAATTCCGCTGCATAACAGCACTTAAAATTGATAAGTAAGGAGGTGCCTAGGATCAGCCTAAAAAAGTCAGCTACAGACTGTAACGAGTGAAGAAAATTAACTGCAAAGTAGAACAAAGTAACAAACAAAGCTGTTCCAGTACTTGCCTCACCAATTTCTAACATAGCTTTTGTCAATACACATGTATTGTCAAAAGGCTTCAAGCCTGGACGTACGTGGAACTGCAATCCTTTCCCCATCAGCCAAAAAAATCTGCAATTTTAGGAGATTCTTATTAATCTGTTTATCATTAGTGTACTTTATCTGCAAACCTATTGCTGAGCAACACAGAAACAGCAGTATTTCTATATACATACCCAAACTTCAGGCAAAGGAAGAAATATTATAAGTACTTTGAATTTTGTTGTACTCATTCAGCTTGAGCAAAGGCATTTTTCATAGTTAAAGTGTCTAACAGTAATTCTTCTGTGAGGTAGGGGAGCGATACATTTTGATTTTTTTCAAGTGTTCCGAGGTAAAGCATTTTAACATTATCTCAGTCCCTAGAAGTCTGTGCAAGACTCGTGCACCTATGAGCTGAATAGAGGTTAATTAAGTGCCAATAACTTGGAAGCACTTCGTGTAATGACGCTACTGAGAGAACTGTAACAGCTTCAAAGAAAAAAAAAAATGAAGCTTTCTACCATATCATACCAAACAGAGTTCAATATAGAACTTGTTTGCAGAACCAGAGGTTCCACTTGCTCTGTTCTGCTTTAAAAAGAAAAAAAAAAAAAGGAAGCAAAGCTACATAACTACATATTTCCTAGTATAGTTTAAGGCACATTTTTCTCCACTGTAAGTAAAGAAAATTACTTACGAGAGATACTAATAAAAGGAACAAACAGACCTCATGCCCTCAATATACAAGAATTATGTAACAGTATGGCATCAGGGAAGTTTGTCACTATCAACTGCTTGCATCATGTCCTGAACAAGTGGCCTGGAGAATCCAAAGGAAACAGTGTGCAAAAACATTAGTGTATTTATACAGACATGTATATGCATGTGTGTTGATTCATCTAGTCATGCCTGACTGACGTCTACTATATGTTTATACTTTAAACATGCTTTATTATTACATCCTATACAGTAACAGGAAAACCCAAATATTTCAGTACCTTGCCATTAGTGATGTACTTGCAATTAATTTTTAGAAATTTCTCTGTAAATGCTTCCTCCTCTTCGGAGGTGGATGATACCACTCTTGAAGGACGAACACATGCATGTGCTGGTGAAACAGCAGATTCCTTCTGCTGGACTCCATCTGAATCCTGAAAAGAAATACAAATAAGAACTTAGCAACTTGCCTTTTTCAATATTCGCTTCTGGAGATTTTCTGCTGTGCAATTTGACCAGTCAGGTCACTGATGGGCGGATTATAAGAGAACTGCCCCAATAGGGACCCTAAAGGATTTGAAACTGACCATCACCACAGCAAACAGTGTTCAAGGCCAGGTTGGATGGGAGTCTGAGTAACCTGGTCTAGTGGAAGGTGTCTCTGCCTATGGCAGAGAGGTTGGAACTGGATGATCTTTAGGGTCCCTTGCAACCCAAGCTATTCCATGATTCCACAAAAGATTAAAAAATTGACATACACAAATGCTGAATAAGTTTGAACACAAAGATCCGGGCAATTTTCTGGCCCATATTCTACTTCACCCATTCAGTTCACATTTTTCCAGTATTTTAACAAGGCTGCTTTGGGACAGTGTCAAGGGCCTGGCTCTAGTCAGGGTAAGAAACATGCACTGCTCCTCCCTCATGTGCTGAGCCTCTTATCTCATCACAGAAAGCAATCAGTTTTGTCAGGTATGATATAGCCTTGGAAAATTCTCTCTGGCTGTTTCCAACCATCTTTGTCATTCACATGTCTGGATTGAACTTTCAAAGGATTTCCTTCATGACCTCCCTGGGAAGATAATAGAAGGAGTTATCTACCTCACTGTCTATCAGTATATACAACTAAGTAGTGAACATGGAACCCTACCAGGGATAGGAGAGACAGGAAAAAAAATTTCTTTTCAAATTAAAGATAAACAAACAGTAGACAGACTTCACCAAAGCCTATTTCACAGGCACAGAAACCCTGTTTTGGAGCCTTACCCACATCTAAAGACTTCCTTTTCATACATAACTGCCATTTTATAGTTACTAAAAAAATATTACTGTTTTTAGACATGTTCCCTTTGATTTTCTGTTTTCCTGTTCATTTTCATTCGCTAGTACAGATTGCAGATAAATGTCTTTAATCATATCCAGGAACATTACGCACATTGTTTTCAGTTCATCTTCTCTCTGGCACTACTTTAGCCTTCGCCTGCATCTTTCAACTTTCATTACAGATCAACCAAAAAACCATAACAATATACAGAACACTGAACTGAATTTTGCTGAAAAAGCTAATCAAGGTATAATTAGGAAACAAACCTCCTGAAGATTAATTCTCCTTCTACATACACCTTCCTACCGAAAACTACATGGTCATCCTTGTGATGCAGCTTAGCAAGTGGCTCTGAAAGTGTTCAGCTGATATCCAAGCCCACTGTGAATAAGCCACCTATTTCTCATCACATTGCAACACGACTCAATCTCAGATCCCAGTGTGGCCTGTGAAAGAGAGAGGTGGGGGGGATGCACCACTACAATGGTAGACTGTCCAATTTAATGACGATGCCCTTGCCACTACATATTATTTCGAAGTGGAATTTAAGCTTCATAGGTAGCAAAGCATATAGGATCCTCTCAAATATGTGCCTAAGACTGCTGAATGAAGAAATCTTTCAAAAATCCAGCAGCATCAGAAAAGCTTCAAAATCTAAGATATAGATCTTACACACTGACAGCAACAAAATTATTGAAATACACACTGAAATCTTAGCACAAGTGTAGCAAAATCTAAAAAAAAAATCCCACAAAACCAAAAATTTACCAAAAACCCCCAAACTTTAACAAGGTTATGCAGGTCTTACATCAGCCACGTGCTGGTTTGTATCTAGCCACACGGTTGTGTTAAGCTACTCCAGTGTTTTATCAAACAGAAGAACAAGAGTAGAAGATGTCAGTGTATTTTTGACTGAACAGGCATTCAGATTTAAATTAGTGTTCTTATTAAATTTGTAACAAGAAATCACTGACTTAAATGATCATAGCAGAGAGAATACTCCTTTACATTATAGAAGCAGAGGAACACATCTTTACCTTGAAACATGCTTAAATTTAAACTGCAAATCTGAAGTCAAAATTGAAGGACAAAGCCTGTCATCAAGAGAGCATTAGAGAATGCATACTAGTATTTCTCCCCTTCATAATGATAGCAATCAGCAAAACGAGAACAGAAAAACACAAAAGACAGGTGCTATGATGAAGAACAAAGCCCTCTAGCCTTAACTGCTCACATAGAAGTTGAGTGCCTTTTGTGTTGCTGGAGAGACTGAAAACAAAACCAAAAGCACACAGTCCATACTGACAAGTACAAGTGCTTTCTGTTCCTTGATTTTTTTCTGACAAATATTTCTTCCTTCCTTAGATGTACCTTGAAAGGCCTCAGAAATAAAATAAACACTACTATATATTTTCCCATTGCTCATTTGACTTTCCTTGAAGCATTTAAGGACTGCTTGTAGTGATCCACAACATATAACAAGATGCACAAAATAGTTATGTAATAATAAAGTGTCAGTTGAATGAAATTTAACACTCCAATTGTTGTTAGCACTGGATTGACTACACTAAATGAAAAAATCTTTTCCAGAAGAGATTTTTAACTTTAAGCATTTTCATTTACTTTGTTTCTTCTACACTTGCAAGTTTTTATCTCGGCTATGAGCATATAGTCAATAAAAAGTTTTCACACAAGTTACAGGTATGGTTACACTATTAAGTCTCCTTATCTAGTATATGCTAACAGACATACAAAATAATCAACAAAAGCAAGAATAAGGTGTTTTTCTGGCATGGAATCTGTAGGAAAAGCTCTGATTTCTAATAGTAAAACTGATATTTTTCCCTTGACTAACTTCTCACAACATACGTTACATGGGTAGGTCTTTCTGAGACTAATGTAGATACAAAATACATGATACAAGAATGTATTCTTGCAGGCGAGTCTATTTCCTGTGCTACACCACCCCTAGTTTGCCATCAAACATAAAAGAAATTATTCAGCATAAACGACAGCAGACCTAAGAACCGGCACAGCAAAACCAAACAGTAATTTTCAGTAGAAGGGCCATCATAGACTTTGTAATGCAGCCTGGGAACCTGTTCAGCAACAAAGCAAAACCTTTCAATTTAAACTTGTCTGGACCAAGTCACCAACTCATGTAAGCAAAGAAGTAAATGCTTTAAGTCTCAAACCTTCCTAAACTTTGAGCACACAGAGTCCTGGAACAGATGTTTGACAGCTTGACTGAGTACTATCAAAATATGCTACCAAGATAATTTGCTATTTGAGAGAAAATGATAATAACTGGGAAAAGAACAGTGGTGATGTATGCAGAAACATCCAAATAACGTTATAGTTGCAAAAACTTCAGAGAAGCTCAGGCTCAAATACTGAATCTTCCTGGTTGGACTGCTCCCTATGGAATGCTGTCAAATAGCAAACCAGTGTTCCTGGAAAGACATTCTTCTACAAAGCCAGCTCCTACTCAAAAAATCAACATTTGATCTGAATTATAGCATAGCTTTGATGGCTAAACATTTTTAGCATTTTGAAAGTCAACAAAGTTGGAACTACTGAGTAGAAGTCACCTACAATTAATTCTGTATTAGCCCTTCACTGAAACCTTTTTTTTTTTAGTTCATTTTGTGAAATGAAACTAGAGAACCCTCTCCCATCACTCTACAGCAAGCAGGGGGTGCCTGAGCATTCCTGCCAATACATGATTTCTAGAAAAACTATCAATAAGATTAGAGACAAATGCTTAACAAGCTCTGAAATGTAACAAATACAGAAACGCAACAGAAACTAAGATTTCAGGCTGCAATGACAGTATTTTGCTATAAGTAATTTGCCTTCAAATCAATTTTCACATAGAAAACTGTCATTTACAAAGATTAAAATCTTGTATTTACTTTTAAAATGGAACTGTTTTACTTTCAACTCTAAGCGTTGTCAAGTACTTTCTCCCCAAAACAAAAAGACAGTTTAAGAAGAAAGCATAGCATCTGTAACATTTATCTTGTAAGGGAAAATTAATTTCAAGGACAATAGGTATACCTACATTTACTGTAGCCTTGTCAAGCTCTGCTTCAGAGGATGTAGGTGATAGGGGGCTTACAGGACTTAGAGAGGGGGAACTGTCCACACTAGAAATGTAGTCTGGGTCAGGAACATACAAAATCTATAAAGAAGATATAATGTAGTTAGAAGTTAGTTATGCTTTCAGATTTACTTTAGATTTCCCACCAGTTCAGGTATATTCACGGCACTTTCTCAAAATAAACTACACAAAACCATTCCTGCTCCTATTGCTTTTAACAGAATTATGAATTAAGAGAAAAAAACAATACTATACAAAGTACTTGAAATTTTAGCATTTCAAGTTTTTAAATGCTATATTGATATAATTTTGATTTTCAGTCATAATAACCAAGGAAAAAGTTCAAATAGAAAGCATTAAAAATATACAGCATGCCAGAAATAAGAGTGTCTAAGGAAGACCTGTCCAATTATTTCTCTTGCTATGACTCTACTATCTGAGCAAAGAGGAAACAGACTCACTGAATATATTAAAAAAATTCAACTGAAGGTATTCACACCTTTAATACAATATTTCAGCCATGGTAGGCATTCAATCTACCTAGAGAAAGTTCTGCAGCAATCAGAAATGAACACAGAATTTTATCAAACAAAGGGAAAATACCAAATGGCCGATGGCTAACACCATAGTTGACCTATCACTAGTTTCCAGGTCTGGCTTTCAAGGAGAAGTGAAAACTGAAGGCAAAAACAGGAAGGAAGAAAAAAAAAGGCAATATTGACCTATAATAAGTGAAAGGTAATTCATATACTGCTGGTAAAAACACCAAGTTTCCAGAGTGGAACGGAAACATTATTCAATTTATTAAAATAGAATTGCAGGCAGTAATATGCAGTCATGGAACGTTGTTTGTAAGCTGTACCCTGAATGTGTCTGCTGAGCAAGAACTGGTAAACAGCCTGATATTGCAAAGCAACTATTTGGCTTGTATCTAAGTGTTATTATTGTACCATTAAGTACATCTAGTTCTAGAAGTCCTCTGATCTTAAATGAGAGACAGGTAGCTTCCTTAGGTGTTCCCTTTTTAGGCAGTTATTTAATAGGCACAAGGAATTAACAGACTAGCAAAACAGGAAAAACTCTTTTACAAAGCCAATAGGAAAACTAGTAAGAGAAGTACTTTAGCATTCTGGTAGGAATGAGAAATACAGTAAAGAGGACTTTGTTGGATAAATAACATATATAGTGTAATAGTACCTGTCCAGGAACGACTGCTCTGGAGAAAAGCTTATTTAATTGAACCAGTTCATTGGGTGTTGTATCAAATTTCAAGGCAATACTGTTTAAAGTATCTCTTGATTCCACCTGTATCAATTGAGGAAAAAACAAAACAAAACAAACCCGTAAGCAGTTAGTTCAAATAGTGGCTTACAAATTTTAGCATGTGTAGATTTACCAAGATTCTGATGAACTTTTATGTCTTCATTTCTTATGACTGCCCACACCCTTCAAAAACCAAACAACAAAGCCACCCCAAAAAACATACCTACCCCCTAAATATTCGTCTACTGCAACCCCATGTAAAAGCACATGCCTTCCCACTATGTTTCCAGGTGGCCAGAAGTGTCAGTCACACAGTTTGAGCTGTAGGCTCAGGTACTGCACCAGAACTTCTGGTCTACAAATTCACTGCTGGTTACCACTGGGCCAATACACCATTGACTGTGTTTACAGAATGATTTATTCCCCCTCTTCAACTCCTTTTCTCCACTCTTCACCTACAGAAAAGCTGAAGAGTTCTCTCCATACATTTAAACACACTGTCTTACTATTGAAATAAGTTTCAATAGTTAGACCCTGACTTTCAAGCAAAATCCATCACTGAAAAAATACAAAAATGATGAAGCAAAGCAGGTCAACTACTATGACAGCAGATGGAGCATAAGCATTTTGAGAAAGTGATTCCCAGCTAAGGAAAGGATTTTTTTCAAGCTCATATTCTGACTTCCATCACTCAAAGTGTATTTAAAATGAGATACCAGAAGAAAGCAAAGGAAAAAAAATTTTATACAGAAAGACTATTTCAGAATAAAGAATTCATAGCCTTAGGAATAATGGAGATACAAGGAAACAAACAACCAAAAGGTTTACTGCATAATGGCACAAGGCTTCATAAACACTGTAACAGGAAAAAATAGATTTTATCAGTTAAGACAAGATGAAGCTATAGAAGCTAAGATACATTTCCAGCTAAATATGAGTTAGACAATTCTTCTCCATATCATTTTGTAAAGGTACACTTGTCAACTTAGATTCACTAACAAAAAGATATAAGCACTGCCAAAGAAAAGGCAATTAGCTTTTTTAAGATAGGATTAGAAACCTGTTATGAGAATTCTTTATACAGGAAGCCGATAAGCTAAACAAAGCAGCAAACATCTCTCTCCACAAGTATTTCCAGTATGGAAGACTGTATTGTAGTAGCTCTCAGTCATTCAGTACTGTATGATCACCAGATATACAAAAAATATTTTCATATGCCATGTTTAACTGGTACTAAAGCAGAAATCAAAACAGGACTGTAACCAAACCAGGTATGTGCTTCACAGACCATAACAAAACTAACAACCAAATCAATGAACAGTAGTGTTTCCATCAGAAACTCTACATAATACAGAAGGTTTGCTAAAAGAAACTGTAAAGTGAAATTCAAAAGCTTTGCCTAAGTTTGCTCTCACATAAATGTGAAGGACAACAGTCAGCTGCTAGGTAAATATTTCTTATGTATCACTTAATGATTGAAGCAATCAATATTTTAGACTAACTTATGATATAAAACATAGCAAATATAACAAATAGCATTCAATTAAAAACCACAAAGCTTAAGCCCTTTTCAGAGTGCATTCACTCTTTACAGCCTTCAGAAATAAAAATATCTGGTGAGATAGCTTGGCAAGTAAAGGGTTTATCTCATGATAAACACAATGGCAAGTATAAGCTTTCTTTTTGTTTGGCTGTGAAGCTCGCACAGGCAAATTTCCACACTATATGGGACTTCAGGGACTAGCATAGATACCTTCCTAAAACAAAGATACTGCTCACATAATAGAGATTTCCTGAAGTATCTTCCTAGATTCAAATGCCTCCTTTTGAATTCTCAGGCCCTCTACTATTCTAAAAAGTAGAATCTCAACAGCCAAAAGGTCAAAGAATAACTGTAGGGAAGCACAAAACTAACAAGATTGAAATAGTGCCACCATATACCACAGATCCCCAGCTTTTCCCCTATCAATTCACTACTGTAAGAGAAGGCAAGAAGTTATTCCTTCTCTCTCAGAAAATAAAGTTTCTATACGTTGAGGTAGCTATTTAAATGCTATTCTGAATATTAAAAATATTATATAAATATTTGGATATTAAATCTTCATTGACAATACATCCATGTTTGTCAGGTGCGCTTGTGTGTACCAGCAGACAGAGAACTTCAGCCACCACTGTCTCTGGTTCAAACTACCTTCATTTCCCTCAGATCAACAGCTGGAAAAGTTATTTAAAAACTTTAATTTAAACCAAATTCTCTACTGATATTTTAATGAACTCTACTGTAATTGCATCTCAACAGTCAGAATTCACTCATTCCTCCATTAAGAATTAAACATCAAACACACATGAATCAGAGTGCAGAAATAATTATTTTTTTATTTCAAAATTAGATGTCCAAGAGCCAGAAAGCAATCAAACAATAGCTTAAGAGTATTAAAATGAACTAACAAAATCAAACAGATGGGAAGAATTAAAAAAAAAAGGTGAGGACAAATGGGAGCTGATAACACAACTCTGGCATTGTACCCAAGCCTTTAGATACACCAATTATGACTATATTAACTAATTGTTAATAGGCCTAATTTACATAATATGCAACATCAGTAAAACAAAACTTGTAAATATCATAAAGCCAACTTCAAAAATAATTAGAAAAAGACAACAGATGAAGTAACATCACCATTATGACCTACATTTCCTATATTCCCCAAAATGGGTTAAAAGATTATGACAATGGCATGCTCAAAGAAAAGTGGCAGTCAGACAAGAACACAACCCCTAGGTTTAAAATGGAAGAGCCAAGAAGTTAAAAAAGAAAAAAAAAAAAAAATCACCAAAAACTCTGAAGTGTGTAGTTGTCTAAATAGCATGTAAAGGTTTACAATGGCAATAGAACTAGTGACACCAGAAAAGAACCCTCAGCACTCTCTATATACAGGCTGAAAACTCAAGTCTTGAGGCTATGGTCTACTACAGGCTTCTGTGACCCTCAGGAGTTGATACTGTGCTCTTTCCATAACCTGGACAACATTATCTGTGTATTGAGTACTTATTCACTACTTCAAGAGAAGAGCACAGCCTTCAATTCCCAGAGAGATAAAGGGAAGAGAAGTCTTACATTGGAGCCTCTAACACTGATAAATCAGATCACCCATTCCAATTGCTCACTTACAAACGTTTTCTTAAACAAAACCCAAACCTATCTGTAAATAATTACAAATATTTCTTTCTTCTCCTCAAAAGGAAGAGCAGTTAGAAGGCTTTCACTGAAGTCACAAGACTGCTAGCATGCTACAGTCACTGGTGATCAGTGGGCAATACTGCTCATGCTCCATTATTCACCCGTAGTTGGCTCTTCTGACACCTGTAGGCAGGCACCAGTTGTGTCTGTACAACATGGAACACAAAAGACTGAAGCAGAAAACATACGGCTTGAGCACCAACTGTAAATTCTGAAAAAACTGACAATATCAATTTGCATCTAATATGTTGACTGACATTGAGAAAAAGATACTCTATTAAAAGATATCTGTTCACTGTCTAAGCAATATCAGCAAAAATAAACCAGTTTTTTTCTGTATCCTTTAGAAGCACTTTAGGACTTACTTCCATCAATTAGTACCATATCTATTGACGACATCTCTCTGCTGCTACATACAGAACAGCAGGTTCAAGTTTTCATACCTTGGGAATTTTAGATTAAAATCTTAAACGTTAACTGCATTTTGTCATTAGCTTTAAAGTGAAAATTTATTTTATTGTGTCCCATAGCAATTTTGTTTTCTAAAAGAATTCTGGTGCAAAATCTACTTCATATTAAAACTCCATAGTTTGCATCAGTGAGATGCCAACTCACTCTGAACTTCAGGAATACAAATAAGACCTTCCCACCCAAAACCATGTAGCCACTGGAAAAACAAACACATTAAATTATTATCTAAAAAAAGGCAAAACCCACCACTAACTTCAACAATGCTGGGAGGTGAGGGGGAGTCTGGTTTCTGCCTTCATTCATTAATACTCCTTAAAGAAGTAACACATGCAGGTATATAATTACATGTGTGTGTACACATATGTGTTGTCACTGTGACAGGAAGTAAGACTAAGTCAGAAACCAGACACAAGCGCATCTCTTCACATGGAATAAAGTCATAAATAACAATAGTAGCAAATTACCGCAGTAGTTACCAGACCTCTCTTACAGTGAGCATGAGCTCAGTTCCTAAAGGTTAGATCCATGCATTCTATTAAAATATATGTACACAATATTAATCAAAAGATCCAAAAACTTGATGCTACTCAAGTGCTTCATGAGCTTCATGAGTGAAATGTACAGCAAGACCTGTCAGAATATAGCATTTGTGAGGCTGAAATGCACCATGTTCCATACATGGAACAGGCTCCCTTAGAAGGTGGACTAAGTTTCCTGACAAAAAGCCATTGATTCCTGTGAATCATCTTTTTGACTCACAAGGAAGTGATGCATATTTCAGTACGTATTAAGAAAGCTATTTTCGGATCTAAAACTCCACCTACTGGAACACAAAAACCTGCAGAACTACATGACAACTTGACACAAACACACCAAGTTAAAAAAAGGAAAGCTTGTTGCTTTTACTTTGCCTGGAATCTTACATACCAAAGTAAAAGCGTTCACATGATGGCAAGAGCCAAATTACAGGATTTACTGAGTACAGATGCCAGCAATACAGAGCTACGCCTGGCCATTTTTTCTAGGTATTTCAGACCAAATGGGGTTAACATACCATCAACAACAGTCACATTTTCATTAACATTCAACTGCTAGAACCTAAGCAGCAAGAACTTCTGTTTTGAATTTCAACTTCAAGAAGTCTTTAGTACAGGCTAGAATTATATTCAAATTCTGATAAAAGCCACACTAATGAAGTGCTTCTTGTTCCTCTACATGCATACTCTGTCTCTCTCCAAATGACTATCACAGCCTTCTCAGTACTTAAGCAATATCACACCTTGGCTTAATGTAACAGAGTTAAGTCTCTCCCATATCTCTTATTCCTGGAATGAGAGAACACCAAGAGGTCAAGTAAAGACTTCTCATAAAGAAGTTCTCATTTTTATTTATCATGTCCAGCTTCAAAAGCATTCAAAGATAACTGTGGTAGATGTGGTAGACTTCCTCTATTTTAACATCAACTCTATAAGCATTATTTATAGGCTTAATTATATTTCCAGTAAATAACACAAGACAGATACTTCTCACTTCTGTTTCCCCTAGTAACCACAAATGCAAAAGCTGACTGCAGCACAGTTTGAGGGTCATTTCAAGAACAGAACAGGGAAGAGAAAGGCTCCATTTTCAGATACTGATGCAGAAACAGAGTTAAACAGTAAAAGGCACAGATCTAGGGCAATTATTACGAGACTACCAGAAGGTCAGTATCAAGATACAGCTTCCCTTCACAACTTTATTCTGTTATTTCCCCTGACAGCAACAGTTTATTAACAAGGCTGAAAGCAGAGAACTTGCACATAATTATATAACTATTGTTATTTTTTTTTTCTAACTAGTTATCTAAAAGTGAACTAGCCAACAGTTTGATTAGCTTGGGATTTTTAAGGAAAAAAAAAAGGAACTTAAAGGGAAAAAAAACAGCATAAGTACTACTAGCTAATTACCTAATTTAATTTCTGTCATACTAAACTATCAGATACACAGAATTCTAAGATTAAAGGTAATGCACATTACAGTTTTGATTATATTTTGTAATGCAACTTCTTAGCCTGAACTTGCTTTGCAGTAACATTCTAACAATAAAGCAGTAACTTACAGAATATTCAAGAGTCCCTCTAGGTTTTTGAAAAGACATTCGCCGTCCATCTTTCTTGTCTGGGGTCTTCTTCTGGCCAGTGTCTGAAAAAAATTGAGGCAATGCGTGTGTTAAATTCATTTTCCACTCTCAGTACTGTCACAGGCTGCTGACTACAGCCCCGTGGGCAGACATCTAATCCACCAGTTACACAGCTTACTCCTGCTGATTCCAACAGACACCAGCTGCTAAAATAGGGACTTCGTTCCTCTGCAATGCTTTAAGAATTTGACCAATACAAACAACTGATAACTGAAAAACAACCAACTGCAGAAGTACTTGCTGCTATCCAGGAAGCAATTAATGAAGACTAAATAGCACACTGACTCCATCAGGCAAGCAACATTTCTGGAATTGCTCTGTTTAAGTGATCTTATACCCAGTTTGCTTTCATCTAGAGGGGAGAGGATCTAGAGTTCCTGTATGTTCAATCTAATCACTGGAAATTTTTTGTCCCTGTTTGATAAGTACAGAGTATTTAAAGCTTTTTCATAAAATAAAGAGTATTAGTGTTAAATTCATAATTATCCTGTCTGTAGCAAACACATAGAGCCTGTAAATAAACACTAAAGATTCTAAATAAATAATACAAATTAAGAACTGTTCCTTTTTATTGGGGCACTGTATTTTGATGACCTCTGTTTCACAGGCCATATAGACAACAACCCATAACTAAAGTATACTGTACTACTTTATACTAACTGGCTTGATATTTATGATAATCACAATGCACCACTGTACCTACATGGTTCAACAGAAAGCACATACATCTCCAGAAAAGTGAGGGTTTTAACATCTGCATCTATATACACACATGGATTTTTTTAGATTAATCTCTTAAAAAATTACATCTCTGCCACATGGCCTCTGCCTTCAACAGTTAACTATCTGCTATTAAGGAGCCCAAAATACATATGTGAATGAGACATTAAGTTTTCATGTTACAATGGGATTAGTTATACTCCCATTTTGAAACATTCAAATTTGTTACCATAATTTACTCAAATATTTCAACCCAAATTGAATAGAAGCAAGAAACCTTATAAAATGTATTTTAAAAAAATATTTTACCATGGCTACATTGAGAATAGAAAACTTACTGTAATCCATTTAAGCCTCACCTGAAGTACTAACGAAACATGCTATAAACCAACAGCATCTTTAGCACATTATTAGATTTAATTAGTATCATGACTCCAGCACCGGAAAAGAGACTAGACAAGTATTGGCACCACTTTCACACACCCACCTCCAAATTTCTACATGGATAGCCAAAACTATCAGGACATAGAGGGCAGGGAAATCACAACGTAAATTACACAGCAAGTTCTGCACTGCCAAAAAATAAGAAACAAAATGAAATAATGAAAAAAAAAAACCAACATATGAAGAAACCCACCTCAGAAATATCTTACATTTCTTATATAGGACAAGATGCACAGGACAACAAAGTAGTGATTTCTAGCAGATCCAACAAATAATCTCCTGTGGTATTCTTTAGATACATATAATAAGGAAATAAACTTTGGTCTAATTCATCCTTTTTTATATATTGAAAAAAGCCTGAGGAAGCATGTGCCCATACCTAAAATCAATCTATAGGTGGTATTAATTAAGTTTTTATAGCTATGAATGACATCCAAGACTAAGCCTACTTCTAAAAAGTTTCTAGCAATTCTAAAAACCTATACACTAACTCTGCATGCTGCTATCTTCATACAATACATTAAAAGGTATTTCTTCCCTTATTTACTCATAGCAGCTTTTTAAAACTTAGCTGAAAGAAACATTCATTTCTGGCTATATTCATAGCTTTTAAACATACTACAAACCTCTCTGAGGGAAATGAAGCCAACTCAGTAACAAATAAAATACACTAGAAGTTTGTGTGTATGCTTAGCAGCAGCCAACATTCTCCCCATCTAGGTCAAATATTTTGTTACCGAAGTTTTTACCTGACCTTGCAGCACAACAGGTGCCTCCTCGGCAAACTACAGAAAAACTAACAGCTGCTTGACTGTAGCTGTTCTGATTTTTTCAGCCCTTATCAAAGCTTTGCCAATAGCCTAATAATTTTCTTTCAAGAGCAGTCTGGGTCAAATAATCCTAAAAAGTCCAAGGATGCAAATGAAAATAGTGATCTCATCCAGGCTCCCACACATGTTTTAATAATCTATAAATGGAGAGCCCTTATTGCAGAACAAGCTGTCTTCTTCCCCTCCTCCCTGCCATTAGATGGAAGAAGCCCCATACTACAAATATATATACGCACACTTCAGTTGTATATAGCCCAATGTAGTTTGTGGGGGTTTTTTCTCAACCCAAATTTAAGCTTCCTTTTCCTTCTTACTAGTTCAAGTGTCTGAAGAACTTGCAGACAGGTGCCACTCAAGAGTTCAAGATAAATTATCTTCTCCCTCTCTAGTAACTGAGCAGCAGAATGAAGTCTTGGAGAAATAACCACTTCTGTTCTCTATGCCAAAAATAAAAATGGAAAATTATCTGTTCTTCACAGCAGAAGAACCTGCTGCTTTAGATACAGAATCACAGAATCATCATAAAATATCCTGAGTCAGAAGGGACTCACAAGGATCCATCCAGCTCCTGGCCGTGCCCAGGAGAACCCCAAGAATCACATCACGTGCCTGAAAACATTGCTCAAACTCTGGCAGTCTTGGTACTGCCAAGACCAACTCGTTGGTTTGAGAAATGTACCACTTGTACCAAAGTACCACTTCCCTGGGGAGACTGTTCCAGTGCCCAGTCATTCACTGCTTGAGGAAGCTTCTCTTAATATCCAACCCAAACCTCCCTTGACACAGCTTCATGTTGCTCCCTAAGGTCCTGTCACTGGTCAGAGAGAAGAGACCAGTGCCAGCCCCTCCACTTCCCCTCTGGAGGAAGCTGCAGACCGCTATGACGAGACCCTCAGTCTCCTCTCCTGTCCTGCAAGCTGGACAGACCAAGTGACCCCAGCTACTTCTCGTATGGTTTCCATTCTAGGCCCTGCACCATCTTCACAGATTTGAGAGAACTCTGGTAACTTCAGGAAAGTAAAATCAAACAGAGGGTCGGGGTGGGGAATGCAGGTCCCTTTTGAAGGCACCTTGTAGGAATGCAGATGCCAGGAGAACTCCTACCATAAGTTTTCCAGGAACTTACAGTCTGTAGTTAGGGTTTTTTGATGTCCTCCCCTCCCGTATCTAAGACAGTATATCCTACCCTTCCCATCAGTGCCCACTTCCATTCCTTCAGTCAGTGAAAGCATTATCTCCCCCTCACTATATGGGTACAGGATTTAAGTGTTTCATAACCTGACATGATGCAAGTCTCCTGAGTCAACAAGAGATGGAGGCAGGCAACACTGAGCTCTGCATATGCTGACTACCCAGCTGGCCAAGCTATCAAAATCCACACCTCTGCCCACAGCCCAAGTGCTCGAGCTGTCTGTTCATACAGAACACATCAATTTTGACCCAACCTCTCAGAAACAAAACTAGGATGTATTTCAACTGTGAAAATAGGTCAGAGTAGTAGAAACACAAATTCAACCTCCCTGATGACACACTACAAAGCCTCTATCTCTCAAAAAATGAGCAGGCTATTCATTTTTGAGGGCAAAGTAAATGCATCTTTCAGCCATTCCAGTGCCCCTAGTATTCTAGGAAGCACATGAAAGCAAAAACAACTGACAGCATAGAATACAGTGGACTGAAAAGTCCTCAGACCCAACAGGAGTCAGTCTGATGGTTTCATTTTACTTATTTTCCAGGTAACTGTTGCACAGGAACTCATCTTGATAGGTTACACACAACCATTACTTCATCTGCCAGCAGCAAGCCAGTGAGACTAACAGAGGCTGATGCTCTCCAACCACACCAAGAAAAACCTGACACCACTGACCACATTACACACAACCTCAAGTCAAGTAACTTGCTTAACGAGGGGATCTGTGGTGCTATGTTATCAGAGCTCTTACCTGTACTGTTTTAGACAGAAAGACGAGGAGACTTTTTGTAACATCAGGATTCACGCTTTAATTCTCAACTACCTTTACACAGGACTGGGCCTCCATGACAGCTTGAAACACTGAAGTGAAAAAGTGCATGCCAGATCCACCAATGACAATAAAATATTTCAGCTAGGATTTAAAAGACTAGAACTATAAAGATGCAGAACAGTGTTCAAAATGACACCAGACCAATATATAGCCTGAATGCATGGGCACAGAATCTTGAGGTAAAATGACTGTAGCGTAAGAATGATTACATATGATCATCCAACAGCAAGAAGGACTTACTGTTCCAACATACTTATACAAGACAGGAAAAAGCGGTTTATGAACATTATGTTTTAGGAAGATGCAGTTTTCAACAAGGCAGCTTTGACATTTAAATATGAAATAGTCAGTGACATTCAACTGAAAATTGAAGTCAACTGAAGTCAAAAGCCAACACTTATAGGAGGGCTTCTATAAACTCTACATGACCCTGTGCCAATGAATTTTGGTTGACTGAAAATATTCTTGTGGCAGTGCTAGCTCAAATTTTTATGACAAGAATGATTTCTCATTTCTTAGTATGCCATCTGAGCTTAATAGTAGACCTTCAATTTGCTGTTTGATGATGCTTTTAGCACATCCTTTGGATTTCTGGCACTAAAAGCTGGTAAAGAGAACCAGGATACAAGCTAAGAACTGCTTAGGAGGATCTTCAGGCTCTGCATAGAGCAAAATGTATTCACTTTCCTTTACCCTCCTTTTCTGCACAATAA
This sequence comes from Eulacestoma nigropectus, assembly GCA_013397775.1. Lineage (NCBI taxonomy): Eukaryota > Metazoa > Chordata > Aves > Passeriformes > Eulacestoma > Eulacestoma nigropectus. The sequence goes on from VZTE01004279.1 coordinate 53,708, forward strand.
GCTTAAATCTCAAATGACTTGCAATGTTTCTCAGCTGCTATTCTATTCATTTCAATGTAACAAAAATAACAAAAACCACTCTTCCCAGAGAAATAAATTGATAAGCCAAACACGTATCCTCTGAGAGAAAGCAAAGAAGCTGGACAAGTCCACAATTCTTGCAAATTGTTTAAAATTAATAAATGAGCTTATTATGATCAAGAAGGTAAGAAAAAGATTATTTATCCACCCTCCCACCCCCTAACAAGAACTGCACATTTGTGTATCAGATTTACAGGTGTTCAAAAAAAAAGAAGGGGCAGCAACTTTGTCAAATTCTTGTCTAGGACAGTTTTTCACAGGATCTTAAACATGCAGCACATACAGGGTAATGAATCAAAGAAAAAAAGTCTGAAACATTTTCAAATACATTTTTATTTAGCAGCACATGGAACAACTCACTAATTGATAAAACAGGAAGCACAGATATTACATCTTTATTAGATTAGTTCTGCTCAATAACAATTAGATCATTATAATATATTAATAAAGAAACAAAAGAGATTAAAGTAGGAAATCTTTATATTCCGTAAGACCTGGTGACTCTCCTGACCTGACTCTCCTAACAGCAGGGACTACGTTTCAGTCAGCAACTGTGTCATTAACCCTTCTCCTCCTCCTGCAGTTAGATATGTTTGTGATAATTACAGGAACATTATTTTCAGTTATCTCTCAATGTCTTAGGAACCAGAAACAGAGGCCTTAACAGTAGCCTACAAGATACTTGTAGTCTGCAGTTTTTTAGCCAAAATGGTAGGTTTTCAGACCAAGGCCATGTCATAAACAATGCCTCCTCCAGTCTCTTCTTGCTAAGCAACTGCTACTTATTCTGTGATTCAGCCTTTCCAAGTCATGCTCTCAAAACTCTTGATCCTTATCACTGCTCTCCACACAATGCTTCTGTTCACATTTTTCTCAAGCAAACCTCTAAGCAAAATAAATTTGAGACTTTGCTAATGTTGCATTAGCATTTTGAACACATCAAAATAGCTTTTTCCTGCAACACAGATACAGCATCAATCCATCTTCATTTTGTGATCCTCCTAACACACAACACTCTGCTATCCAGTCAGATACCTAGCTTGTAGGCAGAAATTATTAAATGTATGATTTCAGGAATAAAAACAATTGAAGAGAAACAAACTTAGGACACTTGCCCAAACGGCTAGGAGACAAAGTCAGCTCTGGGCACAACATTCCTGGTACGTGCATTACGTGGGCTTTCTTCTAAACTAAGATTTCACATTCAAAGTAAACAGAAATGCTTTACCAAATTTTCAGATTATGCCACATTATGTGTTAACCAACAATAAGCCTCCTTTTTTGTTCCATTTGCAATATACATGTATACAGTTTAATACATTAGAAAATATCTAACTCAAATCTCCACCTTCTGCACAATCTCTCTGCAGACGAAATACATCTTTTAATGGAAACTTAGAAAAATCTTCTCTGCACTATTGATACAGTAAGCCAACTTTTCCAATAATAACTGTCCACCTCTTTCAGGTATTGAAGCCCATTTAGTTCTGTATCTTCAAGCCTACACAATACTGCATCAAAAGTTTGACCATCAAACAGCAACATCAAGTTATATCCTTGGACATCTTCAAGAATTCACACTTTGCCTTATCACTCTTAAGCCATTGATACCTAATTTTTTCTAAGATTTTGAAGTCAGTCAGCTCATCCTGCTGACTTGTGGATTGCAACTGCTCTGCTCACATGCAAAGAAGATCTGCTGTGGATGTGGAGTCATTCCCAGTGCCTCAGTAAACATCTTGCTGTTTAAGTTTATTGCATTAGGTTTGCAGATAAACTGGGGAGACCAGTCAACATACATGATGGCAGGGCTGCCATTCAGAGGGACCTGGACATGCTGGGGAGCAAGCTGACAGGAATTAAGCAGGACAACAGTCTTTGCACAGCAAGGAAGAGCCCTTGATGTCGTACAGGTTGGCACTGCTCATCCAATGGGCAGGTCTGCTGAAAAAAACCCCCAAGGATCTTGGTAGGCAGAAGTCAAACAGCAGCCAGAAGCATGACCTGGAAACAAGGGGGTCCAACAGCATCCTCGCTGTATCAATAAGAAAAGATGACAGGAGACTGAGAGCACACCTATTATCCTTAATTTGGCACTCCAACTGCTTTTGGAATACTGGCTCTAGTGTCCCTGTCCCTCTCCCCCTGCCCCCATTCAATATAAGGAAGGTATGGATAAACAAAACTGGTTTGGTGACGGGACACCAAGGTAGTCACGGGCTGTGAGAAGAGGCCAGGAGAACAGAGCCTCTCCAGCCTGAAGGAGAGGTGGTTTTGAAGGACTGTAACAGCAGCCATCCTGTACCTTCTAGATAGCTTTCCCGCAGGTGTCAAGATGACAGAGCCAGGCTCCTCAGTGACATACGGTAGGAGAACAAAAGGTAACAAAGAAGAAACAAAAGAGCTTCTGAGTAGAGAGAAGGCAAAAAACCCGAATTGATCAGTGCAGCTACGCAGTTTCCATCTTTGGACATTTCCAAAGCTGAATAAAGCATTGGGAAACCAAGCCTGAAGTCATCATCTTCCCTACTTTAAGCAGGGCTAAACAATTTTGCAATTTGAATTATCCATAACTATGATTCCTTCCACATTTTTCTGGCAGGCAATACAGATACATAAGGCCACCACCAAACCAAGCCAGAGAGAGATTTACACGTATAACACAAGGTGTGTTGCTTACTGATGAAGAGAAAATTATTATTCATACATGTAGTGACCTGAAATGCTGCCATGAATATGCAGGTTCTCAATAAAATCTCACCTTCTAAACTGTTTGAATGTTAGAAATGAAAATTAACCAGAAAAATTAAAGATAAAACCACAACCAGTGTGACACATTAAAACAAAAATGCAATACAGTCAAAGGACACTAGAATACCAGAAAAAAAATATGTCTCAGTCATCTGCTAGATTAGTTTATAAACTAAACTTCAGTTAAACATCTGATGCATCAGAATCCTGAACAATAAAAACTGGTTTAAGAATTGTGAAATATGTAAAAAATTCAGTAAAGAAGAGAGAGAAATAGAAATTAGGAGAGTGGAGGGGTATATTAATGAGATCCCAATGGAGTAGTTTTTAAACACAGTTTAATTGCACATCAGCAGACAAACTCAAAAGGACAATCAAGAGCAAAGGCTGGGTAAAAGGACACACAGTAAATTCTGCAGCTCCAAAGCCTGGAGAAAAAAAAAGCAAGGAAAGATGTAATAGTACAAAGCAGAACCTGAAGTAAAAGATCATTTAACATCGCATGCACCAAGGGAATACTCAAGAAATCCTGTATACTAGTAGCGTAGAAGCCTGAAGAAGAGCTTGTGCATACATTAACATATCACAAGATGACTGAGTCACCAGCCTGATACATTCCAAGATCACATTTGCTTCTTATGCCTGTACCAACTGAATTATTTTCAGACATGAAAGCGAAGCATTAGCGTCTTTGTAAAGGGTGTTGGTACATTTCATATGTGCTTCATCCGGAACAGTGTGTACAAGGAAGCTCACAGAAGTGCGTCTCCCCAGTTTGAATCCTCTTTCCTACTTTATCATACACCTGTTAATTTCTTAAAAATGAGGTACTGAATAAAGATGAAAAGGAGAAAATAATCTGCCTTATTCTTATATTTGCTTTATTCTAAGACAGATTTTTAGAAAGGAAGATATTAACTTTTACAGCAGGACTTGAAAAATGTATTTTAACTTGGCACTGCACATTTATCTTTCTAATGCACTGCTGCTACCTTGACCACTGTATAGAGGACTGACAAGCCACACAGCTTACTGGATATACTGCGTATGGTAACCTTACCAATTAAGACTCCAAAGCTGGTATGAAAGAAATGTAAATAAGCCCACAGGCCACATGGTTCAGAACTGAACACTCAAGTTGAACCTGAAGGAGAAAAACAACAACAACAAAAGTTTCAATACAAGGCATCTAGAAAAACTTCCCTGACAGATTGGTTGAGAGGAGTCTCTGAATCACTGATTTTTATTTAACTTCTGTATTTAATGAGAGACACACTGCAGGAAGTCAGCACTACCTGAGCAGTATATCTTCTCCCTCCATGAAGTGACCAGAGAGAGAAGTGAGGTGCAAATGTCTAGGAGGGAAGAAGCACAAGACCCCAGGTATGAAAACACATCCTTACAGAATCAAAGTGTTATCCAGAAGAGAAGCCTCTTGAATACATCTACCCAGCCTTCAGTTTGAAGTAGAATTATTGTCAGCATTAAATCAGGTCAGCTTAAAGCTGTCCCAGTGATGGAACACTGTGTAAAGTTTTTTCTATTGTCCAGTTTGAACCTCCTAAACTAAAACTCATGGCTGCTGCTCCTCCTTGATCTCTTACCACTGAGAAAAGGGTGTTCCTTTAGGTAGATGTAGGTCATAATTAGATTGCCTCTAAGTTGCCTTGGTCTCCCTCTGCATGATTAAAGCCCAGCTCCCTCAATCCCTCCTCACAGGTCATGTGCCCTGTGTCCCTAAATATACTGGCTGGACCCTCTATAGTTCCTCAGCAGCTCTCTTTAAAAGCAGTACACAAACCAAAGAGCATGTTCAATGTATAGCCTCAGCAGTGTCACAGAAGAGAAGCAAAACCATGTCCCTCACTGCTGGTCACTCTCCTCACACAGCAGACAAACCAAACAGCAGAGTGAACTATGGGATGTGCTGTTGACTCATTTAAGTATAAGGTTTGTATAGATGAGACTCAAACTAAACTGAACATTCAGGTTAATTCTGCAGTAAAGATAATTCTTAATCACACATTCCCTAAAGCCTTGAGTTGCATCTTAAAGCAAATAAAAATACATGCAACTTCAGCACGCTAACACCTACAGTACATAACAATAACCAAGAAAACGACATTCTGTTCTAGCTAAAGTTTCTAGGTAAATCCAGGCTTGAATACATACATATTAGCTCTTCCTATAAATTATCAAGAGACTATATTTAGAAGTTATATGTCATAGCTCACAGGCCTGTTTAAAAAAAGAGTAAGTTTACATTCTGACATTGAGAGTGCTTTTACTAAAGCCAGGTACTTCCTCTTGAATTTCTGATTATCTTTGCATTTTTATCCTCCACCACAATCATTAAAAGACAAAAAAATCTTTATAAAGTTTTTTCACTGACTAAATAGGCTGCTGACACAAACAGTGTAAACCAGATAAACAAGTTTACAGCCTCCTACGGCACTACTCAGTCTCACAGTGCGTCCTTTCTCCCTACTAAGAAACACTATAAACTGCTCTGTATGCATCCAAACAAGTGATGTAAAGCACAGTATTTGAACACACTTGCCTCCCTGAACTTGGAAACCTGATAGAGAAGCTGTTCAGCTGTTCAAAAAGACAAGTATGGAAACAGTAAAGGTAAAATTACTAATACTACATGAATTAAATTGAGATACTTCATTGTAGAAGCTAAAAAAGGTTGTTTTTTGTTTCAGAGAAATGGAAACATGGTTTTAAGGCGTTTATGAAGAACTATTCTCCTAACAAGTAATGCACAGTCACAACTGAACCATGCAAAAAAAAAAAAAAAAAAAACCAAAAAAAACCAAACCCCAAAAAACCAAAACACTGAAAGCCCTAAATGGAGAAGAAAACTAGAGTAATAGGTAGGCCTGGATCCAGAACACTGCAGAGACAAAACACTTGGAGTATTTAGAATCTGCCATTAAGTCTTAAACTAATGCCAGAGGACCCATCTCTAATTAAAACAGAGGTTTGATTTCAAATGAAGCATTGTTATCATTGTTACAGCTTCCACAGCACCCATTACCAGGGCACAGGTGGTTTGTGAAAGTCAGCAAAATGCTTGCCAGAAGAATTCTACAGTCATAAAAATTTGTTTCTGCCCGTAACTGACAGAAACCCTGTGAAGGGGAAGGCAGCATGGGAGGGCCGAGGTCTACTTGCCTTGCACGGTATGCTTTGCCTAGGTTGGTGAAAAAAGCACATTAAAGTCCACATACAGAGAAACTCACCCTGCATTCTAGAACTTGTCATTAACACAGATTTTAAGCATTACATTACGAAGGCATCTGAGAAAATACATTTTCTGCTCAAAGCTAGAGGAAAAAAAACTCCAGAACATTACAATGCAGTCTAAGTTAATCCTTTCTCCCAGAAGAGGGGGAAAAATAGAGCTTTTCCCTCCAAGAAATCCCACGTATCACAGGAGATGCTCTATACTAACAGCTGAACACAAGGCCTTGTAAGTGAGTAAAAGGCCAGAAAACGCTAAAGCATTTTACTGCCATTTTGGTAGTAAAACAAACTTACAAAAGAGTGTAAGTAATCTTTGTCAAAAAGTCTTTAACTGTTTGCAGAGACTTTGTTCAAGGTACTTCATTTCACTGCTGAAAAACAAGTGACTGTCTCTTTCTCCCTCTTTGTATGTTGGGGGGAGGGATATGAAATAAATAAAAGGTGGCACTGTAAATATAGCCAGTTACCAATTATCCTTTCTGAGCAAGAAGTGAGCCAATGCACAGAAGGAAACACTATTTACATCTGACTGGCTGCATGGGCATTCCTATTACCTTGCCTACTATACTGAGTAGCAGACCTAGTTTCTCTCTTCATGATAAACAACTATTTTACTCTTCCAAAATAACCTACAGTAACAAACAAACTTAATGTAATTTAATATTACATTTCAGTGGAGACCTGATTTCAGCCTCACCTAGAGACTATAACAAACATTCATCCACTTCACACGGAGCTTCTCAAAACAGGGAAAAAAGGCAAACATTTACTATACATTATATACTGCTCTTTATTTATTACAAAGCACTTTCACAAACTTAACTTCATGTCTTTTTCTTTCCAAGCAATCATTAGATCATACTGCTCTTACTAGTTATGTTATAACTTGATTTTAATTCCCAATCAATAGCATTACCTCTTTAGAGTTCTCACTGCATGCTCCTCTTCTGTATAAACAAGTGTGTGTGCATTCACTGACCACCCCTCCAGTTTTCATGATATTTCTTGCCAATATAAGTGCTTACATCAGATGAGTAACTTACAGTACCTATACCTACAGCCCAACAACAACATCAAGAAAAGGGGTGACTACAGCAGCCATCTTACTCCCAGGCACAGGACAAGGAGACACCTGCTGTCTCCTGACTGAGCTATTTGGCCACTGAGCGGCAGAGGTACTACTTCTGCCCTTAGCATCACCGAGCCTACTTCCCAGTAACGCTGCCTGTTCCTCGGGAGCACCTGAGAGGCAGAAACAACCTCGTACATAAAGCACATCTCAAACCGAGGAGCTTATGCTCCAGGTACTTTCCTCCACCCTGATATGCAAAAATACCAGGAGAGAGAGGTTAGCGAAAGTAAGTGTAGGAGCTGTGTCACGGAAATCAGGAAGACGTTCGGTCGGTTTGCTGCTGTTAGACCCAGCCCCGGTGCAACCGCTCCGTGGCGCGGCCCCAGCAGGGCGCGGCTCCAGCAGCGCCCGGCCCCGGCCCATGTGCCGGCCCTATCCCGCCCGCCCTGCGACCCCTTCCACCGCCGCCTCCTCCCTCTCCCCCTCCCCCGACCGCCGCTCAGAGCCGCCCCGGGAGCGGGGCACCAGCCGCTGTCCGTCTCCCTGACCGGCCCGGCTGCGAGCGCGGGGCACGGCGGGGCCGCTCCCGGCTGGGGAGGGACCCTCTCC
>VZTE01004279.1:62003-93200 GCA_013397775.1 Eulacestoma nigropectus
TCACCGGGACACCGCCTCCTTCTGGCCTCGGGCCGGCCCACGGCCACCTCTGCACCTTTATGGACTCACCCACAGTTCGGGGAGTTGGTTAAGGTTCGTGGAAGTTCATTGTTTTACACCCATGTGCTGCAACGCTTTCTATGAACTTTCAGCTTTCCTGTGTCAGCATTCCCGAGCATGAAAATCAAGGCAATTTCTTACTTTTAATCTTCTCACAGAAGATTAAAATTTTTCTTCTTCTTTTAAATCTTCTCACAGTCGTGGATATGAGGATGTTTTTCCACTCTAAGTGTAAAACAGGACCAGCCGTGACACTGTGTGGTTTTGCTGCTCTGTTTTTGACCCCTCCCTGTCTCAGAGTGTCTCTGCCATGGGCGCCACCGTCCTTGGCTTGTGCCAGCCAGCCACGTCCCGGTGCCCTCCTTTGAGTGTTTGCCAACATTGATACCCGACTCAATCTTTGAACCGACTAGGTCACTTTAGGCTTCAGCAAAACTTACTGGTATGCACTTTTTCTTTCTTTTTGAAAAAGACATTTGATTTGTGGCGTTCATTTGTACCTTTGCATTCTTCATCCCCATAATTCTTAGAACTTTTTAAGTTCTGAAAAAATAAAACCAATCGAAACATGATCCAACAGTTTCACAGAAAAAGAAATACCTAAGGCATTGAATCTCATTATTAAGCTCTGACTTATGTGTTCTGCACCTATTGAGGCTGAAAGAACAGCTGTATGATATTTATACCTTTGCCATAGACCTTGAGAATGCAGAACTGTAAGCTAATGTGCTTATATTCTAATGTGAGTATGATACAATTATATGCTGCATCTAACTGCAAATGAAGGCATTGTTTAATAAAAAATGCTCTTGTTGAGCCAAATCTATTGTGTACATGCAGAACAGTCGAACAAAGTGCTGAGCTATTTCAACTCCTATTCACTTGTAGCAGCTGCTCAATTAAATCAGAGTTTAACGTCAGCATTTTGGAGTGCTGATTTCTGAGGGTTACTTGATCTAAACAGTACACTCAAATCAACCTTTCTACTACTTAAATCAGTTCTTGCTCAGGAGATAATGATGTTCAAGACTTTTTTCAAATAAAACTTTTTCACTGAAAGAGAACAAGAAAATTTTAACAGAATTAGCTCCCCCTCCCTTCCCCCAAGATCTGCCAGTAGAAATGGATGTGTAATCTGTCTGTTCCAAGACTAGTGAATAAATCTGGAACTGTACAGTCACTACTTGGTCTAAGTACTGCTAGATGTTTAGAATATAAACTGTTCTGCCAACTAGATCTGTCTTGCCCTGAGCAGTGTAATTAGTTTTATGACAGTGTTTCTGACATGAAAAAGTTATGATTCATCTTTTGCCCTGTTGATTCTATTTTACACAAGATCTATAGCATCTTTGCAGTAGAAATGAGTTTACAAACACGGTGATCAGCACATTTGAAGCTTCGAGATCAGCTGCCCACCAGTATTCCAGCCACATACACACCTCTGCTATTGTATTGATTGCATGTATTTCTTCTGTGGTTTGAAATAGTTCTGTCCTTTTTTTCATCTTTTAGGTTCATATTTATAAAATCATAAAACTTTTTAGGTTAGAAAAGACCCTTTAGATCATCAAGTCCAGCTGTTAACCCAGCACTGCCAAGTCCACCGCTAAACCATGTCCCTAAGTGCATGCCCTCCAGTGGTAACTACCACTTCCATGGGCAGCCTGTTCCAAGGCCTGACAACACTTTTGATGAAGGAATTTTTCCTAATAACCAATTTAAACTTCCCTTGGCACAGCTTGAGGCAGTGTTTTTTCACTATTTTGCAGTAATAGAGGCTACAGATTCAGATTGCATTTTGATGAAATATTCAAGGTAAATGTTTGATAACCATGAATTTATTTTAGCTGCTTTCATTGGCTTTTCTCACAAATAGTCTAACTGAACTATAAAAAGACTACTTCTTACTGCAATGGGTTTTTCTATAGTATTGAAAATCATTGTCTATCCTCAAAAGCATCCATTTAGCAATGTTTTTACATAGCAAGAACAAATTCTTCAGTTAAACTGTTTTAACTATAAAATCAAGATTTAGGTATCGGTGCTCAGAAAAGTAATAGCACTTTTTAAGATACATGACGGTCATAAACTACTGATAAAATTTCAAGGTATTGCTGTAATACAATAATTAATATTACACTGTTATTACATTGTGAAGAATATAGTCAGAGCTATACTACTTGCTATCCAGAGGGACCTTGAGAAGTGGGCCCATGCAAACCTCATGAAGTTCAACAGGGCAGTTATGAAGGTCAGGATGATCTCAAGTACAAAAACAGGTTGAGCAGAGAGAAGCACTGGTGAGAAGGACTAGGGGCGTAGTTGATTGATAAGAAGCTCAGCATGAGCTTCAATATGCCCTTGCAGCCCAGAAAGCCAACTTTATCCTGGGCCACATCAAGAGAAGTTTGGCCAGCTGGTCAAGGGAGGGGATTCTCCCCCTCTACTCTGCTCCCCCAACTGGAGACACCACCTGGAGCACTGCATTCGGCTCTGGGGCCCCCAACACAAGAAGGAGAGGGACCTGTTTGAACCAGTCCATAGAAGGGCCACAAAGGTGTTCTGAGTGCTGAAGCACCTCTCCTATAAAGACAGACTGAGAGGGTTGGTGTGCAATCTGGGGAAGAGAAGGTTCCAGGAGATCTCAGAGCACCTTCCACTACCTACAGGGGACCTACAAGAGTGTCAGAGAGGGAATTTTCACAATGGGTGATGGCTTTAAACTCAAAGAGGTCAGGTTTAGATACTAGGAAGAAATTCTTTACTGTGAGTGGTGAGGAACTGAAACAGGTTGCCCAGAGAAGTTGTGGATGCCCCATCCCTGGAATTGTTCCATGCCATGATGGACAGAGCTTTGAGCAACCTGGTGCAGTGGAAGGTGTCTCTGCCCATGACAGAGAGGTTGGAATTACATGGTCTTTAAGAACCCTCCTAACCCAAGCCATTCTATGATACTTCAGTAGGCATCATCAACACAAATATTCAGTAGTACTATTATGTGCTTTAAGATGCTGTTTCAAATTGGTTGTGCCTCAGTTGTACCACACCTGTGGTAGCAAGATTTTTGACAAAGATCTCTGCTCTGAAAACTAACTAGACTTAATCCTGTGTCACTTTAAAAATCTAATGTGCTGGTACTTAAGATTATAGCCTATATTTCCATCTGAAAAGCTTTGCAGCATTCCTCAAATTTTTAATTGGTAGGAGCAATATGAACACTACGTACATAAGCAATGTGTGTCCCTTTTGTTGTAAAACTAAATCAAATATAAATGGGTTCTACAATATTTATAATTTTTTACACTTACATTGATCTTGAACACCTTTATAGATCATTCTACCTTTCTGTCCTCAAAATATCTAGAAACAACCAGGATTTTGCTAAGGAGGACTAATAAATCTGAATGTGTCTGATCTCTGAATGTGCAACAGGGATCTCTTCTGGGTTTATCTTCTGGCCTGTGGTATCAGTGCAGAAAAGAGTATATCTGTAACTCAGCCACTTAAAACTGTCCCTCGAAAAAAAGGAACTGGTCCTACCTGCTCTTAATTGCTTGTTTCTGTTCCCATGCTACAAGTGTAAGCACAAGGATTCATTTGGCAGGTGAATGAACTGGGTGTAAAGCTGATCCTTTTAAAAGTACCTTTTAATTTAGTAAAAACTAACTAAGCTTTTTTTGTTAATGTGTTATTATTTTGTTTTGTTATAATTATCCCAGTTAGATCTCCAGATCTGGTTGAGTTGTGTGTAAACACCTGTAGAACCACAAGTTGTAAAACAACAGAAGAGTAGAGGTGGCTGGGAGAGCAGAAAGGGAGGGAGGGAGAGAGAGGAAGTTTCATGCCAGCCTCTGTGTCTTCAGTGCCAGTGTATAGCTCAAAATGTGAAGTCAAACTGTGGCACAAATAGAGATGCCTTCATATTGGTATTATGCACAAACCCATGTTCAGTAGCTACAGAAATGTCTGACAGAATATATCTCCATTTATGATGCAATATTTAATAACACATTATGCTAATCTATTGCACAACCTGACCTTGTAGCTAGATCTCCAAGTCCTAAACCAGAGCAGGTAGAGAGCTGGTTGAGCTGCATCCTAAAGGAACAGATGGAGTAGGGGGAAGAGAGCAGGGATCCATTTTGATCAAATAGAAAAGAACATAATGAGGAAAGAATATTATCAAGGTCTGAACATACATATAAAAGTATTTCAAAGGAGAAAAAAAAGATAAAAACACAGCAAGTGGTAGTGGTATCACTTCAGACAGATTTGTTTCTTGTGAAAATAAGTGCAAATTTTAGCAACTAATCCAGCAAAATGCCAGCAGATGCGGTGCAACTTCCTTAGGGCTGGGCCACTTCGTGTGCCTAGTGTACAGGATATGGGCCTCTCGCAATACGTCTTGCCAAATTTGTAGTGCTACCAAGCTGCAGGCACAAGTGCACCAGGCACTGACACAAACCCCTTACTCTATTTTGTGAGGAAGGAAGTTTGTACATGCTTTCCGAGGGGACGGTTTTGGTGTCAGTCATTTGGCAATTAGTCAGCGTTCATTTGTATGCAAACAACCTCTAGGCAAGTATGGAATTCTGGCAGCTTGAACCAAATGCCCCATTTAAGCTTCCTTAGTCATTCTGGAGGCATTGACTGTCATATAATGCTATGAGCATGCTGCATGCCTTTGTTAAGTATTCTGAACTACCACTTCTGGTCAAGACAGTACCATTTATGTGGTTGCAAACCCCATAATTGGCAAAAATATGAATTTGAATTAGTACATCTTAAAAGCCTAACCCCTTTCTTAATTTTTAATGAAACCTGGTTTTAGTAATGTAAAATAATTCAGAAATTGTTTGGGGTTTTTTTTCCCTGTGAAAAAGGTAAACTCTTAAGACACAGAAAAATATACTGCAGTCTGTTTCCAATTCTGTTTCAGTAAAAATTAAACACAATGCAGAATGCATGTACAGTCCCTGAAGGAGGGACCAGAACTCAGGCATGCAGAACTCCCACATTCTCAGGCCTATTTCCCTAGGAACAAACTAATTTGAATGATGAAGTATGGAAGTACACGGTTCTAGAAGCAAAAAACCATTTGCACAGTCTATTTTTGTGATTAAGAAGTTTCAACTTATTCCAAAGGGAAATTCATGGTCAGTATAAATTTGGGAGAAGTTGAAAAGAGATAACCAGTAGGTGACACTAAGTAAACAGGTGTGTTTAAAGCAGGTTCTTCACAGAGAACTGTGGGCTAAGTGTGGCTGTTCATAAGGTTTCACAGTACCACATCCTCTTTTCAGATTAGACACTCAACAAGAAAGAAACTCCCATCTGCATACTAGTTTCAGAAATGGCAAACGCGGAATTTCAGACTTCAGCAGGTAGGGATATAATTCTGATTTCACTACCAGCTCCCTGTAAGATTGAAATGACATGGGGCCCAGTCTATACCTTGACCACTGATGCTGTTCACTGTTTAGCAGAAAATGTCACACTGAAGGGACAAGACAGAATAAAAATGGGCAAGAAGGGAATTTGGCAGTCCTTGATTCTGGACTGGGATACTTCAAGTACAGGTTATTTTTTGTATACAATTAGTCTTGAAATAACACTGAAAAAGACAGGAAGCCGTACCAGCGTCTCTTTTAGGAAAGTTGTTTTCTCTGTACAAAACTGAATCAAACTCCTGCTGTGTTAGTATTTCAAATCTGGCTCAATAAATCTTTCATTGCTTAAGAAGCTGTATAAAATAAAGGTACCACACCCAGATATGAGGTTTCTCCAGGCTGAGGAGAACACTTGGACCTTTGGCATCTCAGCTTACCCCTACGATATATTTAAGCATCAAAAGATGCACTGTTCCTTAGGTTTAATTTCATAATACCTAAATGCTGTAACATTCGCTGTGTGATTTTGTCTTCTTACCAAGAAGTTGAATACATAAATATTACGGTTTTGTTTGGTTGGTTGGTATCTAATCTAATCCAAGTGAGACTATTTATAATTAGGACAGCCCAACAAGTCCATTTCACCTTTGAGGACACAGCAATTTTTGCTTTTCTAGCCAGATTTCAAAAATCTTCATACAATAATTTAAATTTAGATAGTAAAGATAGAAACACCATGCAAATAAAATGTACAATCAAATCTGGGACATTACTGTAACACATATGAAAAATGTTAATTGATTCACAAGTGTCCTATGCTGGCATACATAGCATAGTTAAAAGAATGCATACTAAGCATATGAAACCCAGCAGAAGTGAGTATGAACTGAGGGTATTTTACTCCAGTTAACCTCATCTTGCAAAACCAGATTTCAAAAAGATGCCACAATTTTTTGACACTTTTGGAAGTACCCAATTTCAGCTGCATATGGTCTGAATTTTCTGAGATTCAGGTAAATAACAAGCTTTGTTGCCTGCAGTTACCCATCTTCTCTGCAAAATTATAAAATTGCAGTCACTATCCAACTTGTATTTATGCTCTTTTTTTATAAAACAGTGAAAGAATTAGCATTACAAAAATGTATATTCTAAGGCTAAATATATATTTTTCTTATTTTCCCAAAGTATACGTATGTTTGCATGTTGAAATGATCCATTCTACAACAGCATATCAACATTTGTTAGTATATCAGTGATATCATCATGGAAGTTTTCAAATATGGCCTTGAGAACAAATGCACTCAAATGGGGACTTTTCCATGTTTCCAGCAGAATTTTACTTTCAGCTGCAATTACACAGCTCTTTATACTACCTTATCAAATAAACATGAAATGACCTCCAGGTCTTCAGTTCATATTTATCTGGTCAATCGTGGCTTATTATAAACAGAACATTCTATTCTTTCAGGAAGTTGTATGAAATTGAATTTGGACTCCAGGGGGCATGAATGCATGTTCATAGAGACACTCATGCAGTTTAAGGATGTTCAGTAGTTATGGCCCTTCCTGAACGGAGTCAGTTTTCAGCAGACACATCTCCCTTTGTGTCATCAACTCACTGACATTTTTTCTCATCATGTGTTTTGCAACTGAATATGGAAAACATTGACAGTATAATTGATGACTCCATAGTATTACTAGCTAATCTCATCCTCCACAGAGGCATAAATTATGCAAATGATAAATAATTGCTTATGAAAGGTGTTCAGAAAATTGATTATTCATCAGATATTTGAATCATAAGCAAACGTTACTGACTTAATCCTTTTTTTTTCCTTCTTGCAGTATAACTGTAACTATTTTTCCTTAACACTTCCTAAATGCTTATCAAGTTGTTAATGCACTGTATTTCTGTAAGGAGGTTGCTCATACTTGCTCAGAAACAACAGAGCCAGATTCCAATTCACTTTTTACATTAACTGACTGGTTCATAATAAATAGAATGTCCCTCGGATAGGATACAGTTGTTAAAGTTTGGTCTGATTCTATACAATTTCTGAAGACTAAGCAATCATAACACAACTCAGATTTCAAACAGAAGCATTGATTCAGAGCATTTTCGTGAAAAATGCTTTGTGATCAATATCATGCCATCTCATGACCAGCTGTATTCCTCATGTTTACAGGAGAAGCCACATACTTTAGAAATCCACAGTCCTTTTTTGGGGTTATAACATTAATAATCTTCATAGTAATATGTATGTTAATATCATTATTAATTGTAATAATGTCTTAAAAGTGATATAATGAACAGGTTCTGTCTCTTTGAAGAAATAAGCAAGTGCTTGTCACATACTCCCATTATATATGCTTGGCACTAGATCAGTTTCCAATTCAGAAAATATTATGGCTTTTATTTATAGGTTATGTGTTTTCATTGCTACCTTTAGACCTGAAGATATCTAAGATACAGGATCCTTTCAGTTTACCGGAACAAAATGATTCTTTTGAGACACCTGGAAAACACAGGCTTAAGAACAGTGATGAGCAGACACATAATGTCAGTTCTACGTAGAAATGCCATCTAAAGTGCAGTGATATTTACTAGAGAAATGGGTCCAAAATATCATCAGAATTTATCATAAACCAGAATAAGGCTAATGGCAACAGCTGATCCTTTCGACTGCAAATTTTTTATTCTAATAAGAATTACTGATTTTCTATTTTACTTGCTCCTGCTTAGGCATTCTAGGATTAAGGATTAGTTAAAAAAAGACTGAATTCTGTTCCAGTCTTGGCTACCTGTTTTTTTGTTGTTGTTTCCCTTAAGTAAAGTAAGTATATGATAGCCTTTTGTACATACCTTTTCCTGAGCCATCTAAGTCTGTGCAGGACATTCCTGAAATTTTCTTTTGAATGAAAACCCAGAAGTATGTTGATCTTACTAGGAGGAAGTTCTGCTTTTTCTTTCTTGTTAACTCTTGCTTCTTATGGAACATCTGGTGTCTCTCCCCTCCCCCACTGGCACCACATCACAAGCATATGCCTGATTCATTTGCTCCCATAATATCACGTAGAAAACTTGTGGATGGTTATTCACTCTGTTCTTTTGGGGATAATTACTACAATTTATCCTCAAAAATCAAATCCATTGCTTCTAGCTAGCTAAATCATTTGAAGGCTGTCCATTACTGTATTATCTCTGAATTAAGAAACTTTATCCTTTATACAATAGTTTTTTCCCCTAAGATTTCATATCTTAACTCTTGCATCTCTCCCACATTTTACTGTCTTATCTTTGATTATTGTCATGATTTTCCCCGATATGATTTGTTGTCTCTCTTGTGTTCAGCCGCATTTAGCTGCAAGGCTGTACACGCCATTGAGAACCTATGCACATACACAGCTTTACACATCTTACTTGCCTCCTATTAATTTCCTTCCATTTGTTTAGATGGGATCTTCTGTAGGCTTCATTTAAAATTACTAAAGGCATGTCTCACTGTTTTCCTTGTATTTCATCTGAGGATGAAATACTGTGAACATATATTGTGTACAAAATCCCAAAGGAACAGTTCTTTCCATACGTAATTAATGGTTATCTGTCAAGGTTTTTTACACCAGTGCTTCAGGATCAAGACTCAGAATTTGTGATTTGACTGACAGTGGTTCAGAGTGAAGCACTAGTGACATGCTTTTTATCAAGGAAACAGGCTGTTACATTTTTCAGAGGTCAAAAGCTTATTTCTTCCAACTATAGATCCTAATATTAACGAATTATGCTGTGTTGGAAATACACTAGTTTAGTCATGAACCTTCATAAGGTCAGCAAACCTCAGTGAGAAGAGAAGGGATAAATAACTATTGTCTTGCCTTGATCTATTTTTGTATTAAATACAAAGGAAAAATTCAGTTATTTGAATCAGAGCTCGCCTCTCGAGTTCCTACTAATCTGGTGTTGAAGTCCTGCCTTGGGTATGGCTCATAGCTCAGTGTTAATGAAGAAAACTCCAAGGCTGCTCCAGCAGACATGCTCTGGAGCTGACACGAATAGAGCTGCCATGAAAATCTGCAGCTGTCCAGGTCTCGGGCTGCAGAGCATGCCAGAGCCTGGCACTGGCATTCGATGGCAGGAGACGTGACACCTGTGTGGAGTGTGGCCAGGTGGATCAGCTGCTCAGCCTGGTGGCAGAGCTAAAGAGGGGGTAGAAAGGTTAAAAAGTATAAGGGGCTCTGAGGAGGAAATTGACTGGTGGAGACGGTCTCTACCATCCCTGAGGCACATGCACCCGATCTCGCACCACTAGAGGGAAAGGATCCCCTATGGCACTTTCCCTTCCCCCCTCCACCAATGGGATGGGGAGGGGAATCAAGAAAGAAAAGAAAATAGAACTCATGGATTGAGATAAGAACAGTTTAATAACTGAAACAAAGTAAAAGATAATAATGATAATGACACTACTACTACTACTAATTGTAATAAAAAGGAGAAGGAGGGAGAAATGTGAAACCCAAGAAAGACAAGTGATGCACAGTGCAATTGCTCACTGCCTGCTGGCCATTCCCGAGTACTGATCAGCCCCCTTCCAGGTAGCTCCCCCAGTTCATACACTTGGCATGACATTCTATGGTATGGAATATCCCTCTGGCCTGTTTAGGTCAGCTGCCCTGGCTGTGGTCTTTTCCAGTTTTTCTGCACCTCCTCACTGGCAGAGCATGAGATAGTGAAAAGTCCTTGACCCAGAGTAAGCACTGTTCAGCAACAACCAAAACATCAGTGGGTTATCAACATTATTCTCATACTGAATCCAAAACACTGTACCAGCCACTAAGAAGAAAATTAGCTCTGTCCCAACTGAAGCCAGGACAGGATCACTAAAGCAATTCTGAAAAAAAACAGCACCACAACCTTTTAATATTTTAGACTTGTTTTATATCCTCAGTAACTTTCCTTTTGTTTTGGGGTTTTTATTGGGTTTTCTTTGCACAGAAAGCTTTGATGGACTCTGTGGTATTAAAGGACCTCTGGTGTTACTTGAGACTTCATGAAGAAATTAAATTGTAGCAATAAAGTTAGAAGACATCTGGATAAGTAAAACAGCAAAGAATCAACAAATGTTTTAAGTCTTGGTTGGCAAATATATAGTTTTTCTATAGGAGTCAATAATCATGTGGATAAAAATAATCTGTTGATAGCAGTGTACTTATATTTTCAGGAAGCTTTTTACAAAGTCCTGCAGCAAGGAAATGAAGCTGTTGTAGGATGGAATGGCTCATCATTTAATATCCTTTAACATACAGTAAGCAAGAGGCCAGACTTTACAACAGAGGGAAAAGGATTCTCAATGCAGCCCAACAGAGATGCATGCTTTTGAACTTACTGCATTGTTAGGCTAAGGAGAGAATAAGAAGGTGATGAAGTTTGCTGATGATACAAAATTATGTAGAAAAGTAAAATCTGCTGAAAAAAGTAAAAAATTGTTTCATAATACAAAACATAAAGCAGCAAGCAAAATTCACTGTTGATAAATGCAAAGACAAGTTTTCCTCTAAGTGCATAACTTTGTTTATACATACACACAGTGATGAGCTTTACATGAGCTATCCAGTAGAGATATATGAAAATGTCAGTCAATAGACATCAAAAAGGCAAAATAAATATGAATTATTAGAAAAAAATATAGTTACACTAATCTTTAAATTCTTCAATGAATATAAATTGTACTGCTGGTCACACTGTCTCAAAAAAAGATACAATGTACTCAGAAAAGGTACTGAGGAAAGCAACAAAGGTGTTGAGCTGCTTTCTAGGAAAGCAGAGAAAATAATAGAATGTAGCTAAGCAGAAAATAGATCAGAGAAAAACTATTCGCGTTTCTCGTGATAAGAGAAGTAGGGGCACCTAATGAAATTACTATGAAGATTCTTTTTAAAAGGGAACATTTTGTTACACAATGTGACTGAATCACAGAATTCATTACCACAGGACGTTATGTGTGGCAAAACTATGAATGGTTCAGAAAGTAATTAGAAAAATTCATAGAAAGTCCATCAAGACCCAAATAGCAAAAGAATGCAAATACAGACTCTGGTTTCTGGAAATTCCTGTGCCACAAATTGCCTAAAGCTCAGAGGAAACATCAGCAAAGTGTCCTTTCATACTTGACCTCTTCTGTATTCTTTCCCTAATTACCAGCTGCTGCTGGCCACTGTGGGAAATAGGACACTAAGCTGGACCTGAGCAAAACATTACCTTCACCTCACCCTGCCCAGCCAGTCTGATGCAAGGCCTTGCCATGAAACCACCCTGTCCCCCTGCTCTGGAACCAGGAGAAATTCTCAGCAAGTGCTTTCCTTGGGTCACTTGCAGTCTGAAGGGGGTGACCTCTGCAGACAGAGGAAGCTCAGAAGATCAGGTCTGGCATCTCAGGGAGATACAAGACACCTCAATCGCTATGGATGTTGAAGCAGAGAGAGAGAAAAGCTATTATTTTGCTTTCATTTTTCTCTCTTTTTTAATCTCCTGAAGTGAATACAAGACGGTGTGACTTTTCCACCTCAGTGGCCTTATCCAGCAAATTGGAAATCTCACCAACTACCAGTGTTGATAACTTAGTTTAAAGAGGAGTCATAAGCAATGTGTTTCTGGAAAAGAATCCAAATAGACTATCAGACTATCAGAACATTCTCAGATGTCTAAGTCTTAAGGGCTCTGAAGTTGTGCTCTACACAGGCAAACAAATGCGAAAAAAAAAGAAAGCATTGAAGGACAACCAGGAGATTCTGCCAAACATCCTGGGTATATTGTATTATAGTGGCTGTAGACTGCCCTGAGAAGCCAACTGTGATCCTGGAAGGGCAGGGAATGTGTCCTACAGCAGGTTTAGATTTAGATTTAGCATACAAATATCCCTCTGTGCTGGTGCAGCTGCACTGCCAAGCTTGCTGGCAGGCAGGGAGAGGAGGCTGCTCGTGCCCTGACTCCACAGATGCTGCTGTGCGCTCTATAATACAAATAGTTGGCACAGGAGTTTCATAGCACTGTTTCTCAATGTGCGGACATGGGATAAGGGATTCTTTGGTTTTCAAAAATTAAAGCTAATCTTCAGAATTTAAGGCTTTTAGGAAAAGAGATTATATTTTAGGAGTTTTTTTGAAATCCAAAATAACATTTTACTGTCATGCAAAGTTATTGTCAGGAATGGAAAATCTATTACAACTAAGAGATGAAGTGCCTACAGAAGAAAGGGGTACTGAGAAAAGCCTGTAACCCAATATGCATATTTAATTTTTAAAAAATCAACCTGGAAACAGTTTATCATCAAGTATAATGGTCTATTCACATATGACTTAGCAAACAGAATGATACTTTACCAAAAGAAAGCAGCAATACCCAAGATTTGTTTGCCAAAGTCTTACAATGTGTCAGAGTCGTTCCTCTAATAAGGTACAAAACTCCTACTTGAAAAAGGTGCAAGACTGAGCTAAAACAATTTTAAAACATAGCCAGAGGGATGGTTTTCTGACTATTGATGCACAGCACAAAGCACTGGGAGCTGTTACTTTGCCTTCTTTAACAAAGCAGAGACTTTAGGCGTGACCACAATTTTTTCCCCAAAATTGTGTTCCGTGCCCAAATGAAGAGGAACCTGAGGACTGTGCCAAGGAGCTATGATCACTTGTGATTTAAACTTTCAACACTCAGGTGTTCTGACTGCTCAAGTACTTTGATAAATTGCCCAGGAACTATCATTTGCTTTCTACCAGTTGGAATCAACTACCAGCTGTATCACCTGGTAAAAAGCTACCTTTTACCTTACCTCTCTTGTTGCTACTACATTTTTCCCTTATTGCTGATGGGACAGTATGGGATAACATGGAGAGTGCTGGCTGCTTTTTTAGAGCATCTTTCTAGTAGTTCAGTAGTGCAATCGGAGTAACCGCACAGAATTAGCTCTTGCACATCCTACAGGAGACCAGAGGAATCAGATATTGAATTATCAGAATTAGTAAAGTATTTTAATAAATACCATCATTGTTGTGACTGTCAACACTTTTAGCAAAAGTGAAGGGAGGCAGACAATTTGGATTTGTTTGGCATTGAGACTGTACTCAGCTCAATAAAAGACACAGATATAAAACAAGCCAGTGGCCCAAACAATTCATAATTTAAACAGATTTCTGCAAATTGAAGTAATGGCTTCCTGATGCTGAAATCCTTTTTGATTAAATTATTTTGCTTCAAAGGTGAATGCAGACATCACAGGTGTGAATTAGTAGATGCATAATGTCCACCCACCTACAAATATTTTACATTCTTAGTATCCTCCATGCTTCCCATGTCCTCTGGATTAAGAATACTCTACATGATCATTCTGTTTTGTATATAATTCTTTATTTGACCATTGGATTTTGTTTGTATTTTTTAAAAGGAATTTTACCTTCTCTGTTTTTATGAAACTCAACTGTCAGAAGCCTTAATAATAAATATGCACCACTTGTTTTCATATGATGATCATTTTCAAGTTACATGAAATGAGCAATTTTTAAATTAAGGTATTCTTCTCTAAAAAATTCTTTTAGCCTCAGTACCATAAGGTTTCTAGGCTTTTTACTATGTAATTTGTATTCAGCATTCTCTGCATATGGACATCAAACTAAACACCATTTCTGGCATTAATTATTATATTTCAAGCAATAATTCTTTTAGAAGCAGATGTATTTTGTTTTGTAATTCACAGAAAAACAGTAATCTTCCAAATGAGACATATAGTAAGTTTTAAACTGAACAATATTGGCCTTTCTGTAATTTTGTGAAGACTAATGTTTTGCCTTTATAGTTTGAAGCTAACAGGTAAAAAACATGATAAAGTCTCATTTTATATGTTTTCTTATGCAAGCAGCGTTTACTTATGTAAAGTAAACGCGATCAAAAATGCATGAGGTCAATTAGAACTTTGAGACAGCATATTAAAGTTCACTATTTCTCAATATTCTTAACATGTAATATTACTTTTAAGAGGCATGATGACAAGGGAGCATGAGCTAGCTATAGCATTCACTTTCCAAAGTTACTCACACTGGATGACACAAGGACTTGCTTGTACCATAAACATTCCCCACCCGTCCTACATGGACTGCACATAAGCCTGCAAAACAAGCTTCTAAGTGCTGCAGGGCCTTGGAGGGGTGGTTTGGCAGACTTTTAGTGCATGAAATAGCAAAGGGGAGTAAGCCTCTAGTGGTGACATAAATAGGGATTTCAGGAGCACTGTAATGATCTGCGTTCATCATAACGAAGTGCTACCTCTGACACATTATGACCAAATGGTCTGGATGCAGAAGCTGTGTTTCTATTTTGTAAATTGGTCTGAATCAGGACAATGGTGTCTCAGTCAACAAACCAGCATCACTGGGTGGTTAGTCTAGGCAATATTCTGTCCTGGGAAACAGAGTGTATCACACGTTTGATACCCACAGAAATGTTTTGACTGTTTAAATGCTTTTCCATTTGATTTTATAACAAGAACCTTCTTCAAGTATCAGCATTATTACCCTGAAGAAAAAGAATTAGGAATAAATTGTGTGCAGCTTGCACAATCACACAAGTCTTTTGAAAGAGGTAATTAGACTTTTGAGGGCAGATTGCCATAGCATACTGCAGATAGGAAAATCTTGCTAAATTTTGTGGTCTGCCATGCCTCTTGCATTTTCCAAAGTCATCTTGCATCATTTGAGGGTAAAAAATTCTTATAAATATTAAAAAGCAGAGGAGCTATGGTTTGTTTTATTGTCAAGCAATATTGTCCTTTCCTCCCCCAAAATTAATTTTTCCCTTTTCTTAACAAAAACTTTCATACAGTCAGATGTTAGTACCACTACATTCTGATACTCCCCTTTAAATGAACAGCTCTTCTAACACATTTTTAGACTTGGTGTCAAACAGAATCTTGTGGAAGTTCTAAGCCAATGAAAGCGTAACTATGCTGGCCAGTCATCCCTGCTGTGATACAAAACACACTTTATAAAAAATATTTTATTTCCATCTACATATGTAATGCAGAGTTGTATTTCTTTAATAACAGGATCTTCAGACTGATCTCCAGCGTCTGGAAGTGCTTTGTTTGTAAGATCTTTGCCTTTTGTTTCCCAGAACTCATGCTTCAAGAAGAAAATACAAATATTAGTCTAAGGTTAAGTGCAAATATATCCATAGGGATGATCCCCAAGCCATTTTCAGATGACAGTCTTCTTACTTCCTTTCATACTGAAAGATGTGCAATCTCAGCCAAACATACTTGAGATACTTCACATTTGCTCCCTGTTACAGGTCATAATGATGTTTTTAGGAGGGAAAAGAAAGTGAATTTCAACGAGCAGTTATCAGTAAGTGCAATAGATTCTCCTTTCATTAGTTAGCAGTTGAATGATCCTGTGAGCCACTTCATTACTTATAGCAAAGTAGAAAGCAATTGATTCTGTTGTACTTCAGTAACTTACGTTCCTCAGATGTCCTTTTTTCTTTTTCCTCTTTCATGGTTTTACTTATATAAAATACAGGAAATGTTTTAACTAATGCCATTGTACATCTCTAAATTAAGTTTTCAGGTGCTCAGTGGGTTGGTTCTGTAATGAAAGTATGGTGCACTCAGTGAAAAGAGGGCATTGCACAAGCTGAGACTGAGCTCTTGCAGTTCTAGTGAGAAAATACTTGGTTTCTCTAATGTCTGATCAAAATAGCACAGCAAGGAGACAGCAGAAAACTAGAAGTGACAAAGTATTTTCACGTATGATAATAAACTGTGGATTGCCTACTTGGAAATCTTATTCTTTGCATAACCACTAGACAAAGTATTTGAAAGAAAGTGCACAAACAATCCCCTCAAAAAAAAATTACCTTTCAAAATATGGCTGTCAATTAAAACTGCATTACTAGAAAACAGTAATAAACTGCCTGACTCACCCAGTTTTCTCAAGGACACATTACGCTAGCTGTTGTGAATGAAGTACAGCTGTTCTTCAGAGTTACAGTGCTAAATGCTTCATGTAGTTTTATATGCTTCGTATAGTTTCATTTATAGTTTTACACAGCTGATGATACAGAGAGACATTAAAGTGCCTGAAGCTGCATTGAGGGGACACCAGATTGTGTATTAGTTTAGTATCAAACAGCATCTTTAGAGGCTTCTTTTCTTAAACACTTGGTCTCACTTGATTCCTTTTACTATCAAGGACTGTGTACTGGACCCTTCAGTGTGGATATTGGGGGAAAGAAGCTAAGAACTATTTCACTCACAAGAAGTAAAGTCCCATGGCCTTTTATTTTACTGTTAAGAAGGTTTAACAAAGGCTGTGAACATTTAAGGCTGTATCTTCCATTACAACCCACAGCTGTTGTTCTGCAGGACCAAATTGACAAGTGAAGAAAGCAGTTATTTACCACATGTGATTTTCTGAAGAAAGGGCACAGTATCATCATATGATTTTCCAAAGAAAGGACACAGTACCATGATTCACATACCCTGAATGAATTCCTCATATGTACAGGAACAAATCTTGCGTTACTGACCTCTAAGAAGGTACAATCTCTGGTGTTAGCTTTATAAATCATATCCTGGAACAGGGCAGTCTCATGCAGGAATATCACATCAGTACAGAAGTATTTGATGTCACTGGTACAACAGCTTAACTCCAAGGCACATGAATCTAGTCAATGGGCATGGTCAAAACCAAAAAAGATGCTATGAGCCAGTTTCTTCTGGCTACTTGGGTCATACTCTTAGCTCTGTTTCTGGGTCACGAGGGGGGTTGGTTGAAGAGCACAGAGTGAGATGGCAAGCACTGAGTGAGGCTCAACGAGCTTTTACGGCAGAACTCCTGAACTTTGCTTCTCTTATTCTGCTCCAAGATCTTATTTCCAAATGTTAATAAACTGGCTAGTACCCTGGGCAGCAGGGGGTTAATCAAGAGAAAAGTGAGAGGGAAACATTCTCTACTTCTAAATTGTTTTCAGAGCTAACCCAGCATGCAGTAGAAGAATTAAAGTAAGCATTTGACCAAGATACGTTCATGCCAGACACACCTTTTCTTGCCTTCTCACAGAATACAGAAATGTGTGTCTCCCTGAGGACAATCTGCAGAGTTTTGAGATGTAACATCTTGACAGTGGAAAAGTACAAGTCTAAATATAGTACATTTTGTCAAACTTTGTTTAAAAGAATGTTCCAATTGATATCTGTTCAAAAATGCACCTTGCTATTGGTTCCTATGCAAAACCCTTTATTAGCAGGGAATCTGCAAGCCAACAATACCAGTATGAGGCCCTGTAAGTGACTGATTGTTTTGGTAAGTATTCAGGCCACATAATGGACTTTGGCTTCACAGTCATATTTGTCATTGTCTGGAGTGAAGGAGGTCTTACTACTTTGTTTCTTCCTTTTTGTTTACTCACTGGTTCCTCTTCTCTGGCATATAAGAAACTGTGTCCTTAAAAGGCACAAAAAGTACGGTTAGCTACTTCATCTCCAGAGCATTTCTTTCCATGATGGGTTCTAACCCACAGCTCAAAAATTTCCATTTATACAGAACTAAGAAAACTTAGCAGTGAGCAGGCCAAAAGAAGGAGACTATAACAAGTCTTTGAGCCATGGAAATTCAGTATCTGAAAATCCACACAGCATTGAAATCACAGATATCAGAGTTAGAGTTTTAAGGGGAAAAAAGAACTAATAAAAAGACCACTTTGTCTAGCAGCCTATGCTTCCATCATTAGAGTTCCCTCGTTATGCAAAAAATTTAATGATACCACACATTTCATACTGTCAGGAGTATTGGAGGCACGGGCACAGTT
This sequence comes from Eulacestoma nigropectus, assembly GCA_013397775.1. Taxonomy (NCBI): domain Eukaryota; kingdom Metazoa; phylum Chordata; class Aves; order Passeriformes; genus Eulacestoma; species Eulacestoma nigropectus. The sequence continues at coordinate 80,304 of VZTE01004279.1, forward strand.
ACTGGAAGAGAAGGGAAGAAGCATATTCATGCAATTTTTATTGCTCTCCTTAAAGCTTTTCCTTAGTGCAAGTGAAGGATTCACCGGAGGCATTCATCCTCTCCCCCACTTCTGTTTTTGATGGAATCCCTGATCAGGAGCAGCTGACCTCCAGGAAACAGCATGCAGGGGGTAACAAGCAGGTCTGGATCTCCTCATGAATGACATAACTTCTGTGGGAAGCCTAAGAAGTGTGATTCTTCACACTTTACTGAAGATTCAGGTTCAACCTTTCACTCCTTCTCTGTGACCGCATCCATGTATTCTGCCTCATCTGAATATCTGGAAAATACTTTATTTTTCCCCTCTCTGTTTTCTGATTTACTTCTAAAGCTTCCTATTCCTTGCAGTAGGCTTTTGCTCACATTGTATAAACAGCTCTTCAGGCACTGCTGTGATACAGTACATGCCTAATGGAATGAGAATGACAAAAAAACAAAAATTATGGAGGCACAAGAAAAAATCTCAGCAGTGATGAGACAACACATGGTGCATCTTGCAGCACCCCAAGTTAAAAGATGAGATTTTAGATTTCAAAAATGTTTTGAAGCAGAAATTATGTCTTCTGCACACTCTGATGACAGCAATTCTTTCTACTCCTTTTCTTTGAAGCAGTGAAACTGTGCTGGAAGATACAGCCCCAATTTCCATGTAGGAAACAATGTGATTGGGGATACCCTTCTTCCACCTCCCACCAGCACTTTTTAACAGCAGATGAAGACCCAGCAGGATGCAGAAACTGAGCTGATTTTTTCAGCTCTTTTCCCCCCTGCTCCCAAGCCAAGAAATGCTTAGGTAGCCCCTGATCTGGCCCCTGGCACAAGACTATAATTTTCCTGCTGAGGAAGCACAAACATTTCAATGTTCCCCATTCCTCTTTGAGTACTTCTGAGCTGGCACTGTGACAAACTCACTGACCTCTGTGGAGGGACTCACAGCCTCCACTGACATGGGTTATGAGAAACTGGTGTCACACGTGGCAACAACAATGGCACAACCTGAAAAGAAATTCACAAATGCTCGTACGGAACTTAGTACATAATGTAACTGAGCAAAGCTGCAAGTCATTCCATGGCTCAGTCTCTCTCAGTGTCAACTGTGAAGACTCATTTATATTTCAGGCTCATCCTCAAGTTTTAGCCTATCTTTGACATCATACTTAAACTGCCTTTTCTTGAGGAACTCGTCAACCTACAGGCAGTACAGCTCTGGAGGATGGGACAGGATTGGAAAAGATTGCGTGTATAAAAAAACGTTTAGATAAATCTCTCCGGTATCCAAAAACATATATGATCATTCCTGTGAAAGCAGAACTGGTGATTTGCAAAGGATTCTGGGTGTTCTAGGTATTTTTCCACTGGGTAATTTCCATATATGGGAATCTTCCCTTGGAGCCGCACTGGAGACAGAACTTGCTCTAAATGCCAAGTGAGGAAGCCCTCAGGAAGAACTGTCTAGAATTTTATATTTCCAAGGAGTTTATACACACAGCTCCCTTTTTGTAACTGACCTTCTAGAGGAATTTTTTTTTTTTTAATGAACAAAATGTTCATTTATTTATTGGATCAAAAGATGTTCTCCTTAAAAGTGCTGACCATGTATTATAGCCTTCAGAAGAGATGTTCTTTCATCCCCTCAGAAATCGATTGGCAAAGATAAGAGCGTCCAGAATGCAAGGCCTGTGGAAAAGAGTGGCCAATAGCCATGCTGAGATGTGTTTAGAGAAGTATTCTGTCACGCCAAGTCCCAGCTGGGGCACAGATGCTGTCCCCATCCAGCTGGGAAGGGTGGGGATCACGTGCACAGCTACAAGCTTCTTTTAGCTATTAGCATGAAATCTCAAGTAATTTCTTAGAAATCCCTAGAACTCTAAGCTACTGCATGGAGATTGCCACTCCCTGACTTTAAGAGGCCTGCAAGAGCTGTCTGTCCCAAAACCATAGAATTACAGGATCATAGTATGGTTTAGGCTGAAATAGACCTTTAAGATTGTCAAATCAAGCTGTTAACCCAGTACTGCCAAATCCACCACTAAACCATGTCCCCAAATGCCACATCTACGTGTCTTTTAAATACCTCCAGGGACAGTGACTCCAACACTTCCCTTGACAGCCTGGTCCAATGCTCGACAGCCCTTTCAGTGAAGAAATTTTTTCAAATATCCATTTTAAACGTCCTGTGGTACAACTTGAGGGCACAATCTCCTTTCAGGTCGTTGTAGAGAGCAATTAAGTCTCCCCAGAGCCTCCTTTCCTTCAAGCTAAACAACCCCCAACTCCCTCAGACACTCCCTTCCTCATAAGACTTGTGCTCCAAACCCTTTACCTCCCAGTTTGTATTTTCTCTGCTGTGTTGTATTTCCAGCAGACATCTGGTCAGTTGAAGTCCCCCATGACAACAAGGGAAAGCAAATATGAGCCTGTTTATAGAATATTTTGTTTGGCTCTTTATCCTGGTTGGAAGGCCTGTAACAGACTCCCACCATGATAACGGCCTTGTTGGCCTTCCCCTTGATTCTTACCCAGAAATACTCAGCCCTATACTCACCAGCATTAAGCTCTAGACAATCAAAACACTCCTAACACAGAGGGCTACTCCACCACCTCCCCTTCCTTGCCTATCCATTCTGAGGAATTTATAGCTATCCATTGAAGCACTGCAGTTGTGTGACTCGTCCCACAATGTTTCCATGATGGCATGAATGAGGGTAAAACACGAAGGCCGTTTGTATATAAGGCATCATTGTACACACACCAAAAAACCCCAACCCACCACAGGTTGTAAAACAGAAGTTAGGTATTTGTTCTCCACTAGCCTTTAAGGTAGCAATCACTTATCCAAGTGTAAGTATATTCTAAAGACATAATGTTCTCATTTACTATGCTTCTGAAAGAGTGCTCTGTAATTTCCTTAGTAAAGGGTACAGATAAATATTCCTGCCAAACTGACAGGCAGGAGCTGAAGATCATCTCTGACTCAACTTGGATGAACCAGTCTGAACCTTAAAAATTCTGGTTTCACTTTGTTCCTGTAGAAACTCTTGGTCTACCAGAGGCAGATCCTTCCTGAAAGACACAGCACTGAGAACTTCAGAGTCTTCCAAGTTGCATCTCCTGACAATTACGATCCTGCATAAAGAAACTGCCATCACAAGCTGTATCTACTGTGTTCTTCCAAAAATGTTGTCAGTAAGTAAAGATTTAAACTGTCAAAAGGGCTTTTGACAAGAGTAGTGATTTGTCCCTGCTCTCCTCCAGTCTCTTTTACCTTCTAGAGAGAGAGACTCTTCAGTGCAGTTTGAATTTGCTGGTGGCACTTTTGATGTTATTTCCCTTAAATTTTTGCACTGCACCTATATGGCTACAGAGGAGGCATAACAGAATGTAGTTGCTTTCTCTGTGACAATTTTTTTTCCTTAAAATTGTATTTATGTCATAGCAATATAGGATAAAGGATATGCAGAACTATGGAAAGCACATTTAAAAATAGAAGCTGTGGTCCCTCTCTATTGTTTATGGTCTTAAATAAAAGCAATAAGCAACATTTTTGATAACTTTTCAACCCTTGAATTTGAGTTAATGTTGAAGGAGAAGACTGCATTCATTTTAAAATGCTTCTCCTTCTTATTACAGGTGAGCTAAAGATATCTGAATTGTTTTCCTATAACAAATGATGCAGTGCAACAGAACCTATACTCAAGCAGTAAGAGCAGCCCAGCTGTGATGCTCGTGTAACTCTGCGCTGATGGTGACTTCTGAGTGCTCTGGATGCAAGCTGTAAGTTTTGACTGAAAACTTTTTGTGGACACAATATTAATGCTAAAAGAAATGCCCATCAGGATGAAGTCATTTTAAGCAAAGCACATTTTAAATTCACAAGGGAATCAGATGTTGGAGCCATTTGAAAATCCAAGCCAAAAGCTGCCAGCAGTGGAGGAACTGCATGAGAATCCCTCAGCACTAAGGTGAGCACTAGTTTGCTATCAGACTCAACCCCAGATTTCCCTCATCAGACTTTTGCCAATATGCAGATTTTGTACATTATCTTGGTCTGTGTATTGCAAATCTACATTTCAGCTTCACAGATGGTAGGTTTGGTCTTCTGGATGGAAATACTACAACTTGTCTTGGAAATTTTAGATCTGGGCTTCCTTTCAAGAGAATCTCAAGAGTATATTCCAGCAAATGCATCTATTTCATTAACTAGCCAAGCCTACAATATTAAAACTCAACTCCAGTCTTCCGTCTGTGGCAGAATGTGGCACTGTTGACATTCTGATCAAATCCAAATGTCCTAGGGTTGTAAAATGCAAACCATAAGAATAGTGGCTTGTAATAATAAATCTGTATAGAGGTGAGGAATTCAAAGCTACAAATACAACTCTTCTAGTTATGTACTAAAATAAAACTACATTTTATGGGGAGATAACGTGTTTGCAGCTACTTGTGAAGTTTCCAACAGCAATGCAATTGTTAATTCATATTTACAAAACTGACATCCTCATTCTTGATGATTCAGTAGTTTATAAAAGTTTTTCTTAAAAAAAGCTATTTCAATAAACCCTAAGATATATTTTAATCCTTTGAAGGTCAATTGAATAATTCTTCCATGAAAATTTACTACCTTGACATGGAGAGGAATGAGGAAAAGACAATTCTAGTTGAAACTTTATGTTAGAATACTGGACCTGTCTGAACATATATAATTAAATTATTTTTCTTGCTCTTGCTGTTTTATGGAGGAAAAGAGTTTCAAGTTAATACTTCCATACAGTTAGGGTTCCACATTTGATAATGCTGTCATTGCTAACAGTTCTTTCTACTAGACAGCACCAAGATCACACTTTAACCTGCTGCGAGATGCTCTAGATGAAGGGGGTTGGACCTTTAAAGGTCCCCTCCAACCCAAACTATTCTTTGGTTCTATGATTCTAAGACTAAGACTAATCTAGACTAGCCTAGACTGGAAATGTCCAAAGCAGAGTAGCTACTGCTCTGATCCTTTCTGTTCCTCCAGTATTCTTCAGGCAAAGAAGCCAAAACAAAACAAACAACATCAAAAAAACTACCTCAATGACATTATTTAATTTATGAGTATCTGTCTGCATTTTGTCTAGCTTTGTAAACTGTCTTTTGCTATTTTGTTTGTCTCCAAGTTATCCCCAGCTTTACCATTCTGACCTCTTTCATGGCTACATCTTCACCCACATGCCCAGATCCTGGGCATTCACATGATGCATAAGCTTGAGTGCAATCGAAAGTGCTAGAAGAAAGTTTTAACAGGGATAAGGGGGTCACTAAGACCTCAAGACTACTGATCCTCTGCAGCACTCTGCATTGGATACTCACTGGCACCTTGGGATAAAAAATTGGCATGAGGGTGCCTTAGGTCATTCCCATGTAGTGATCCACAAAGTACCACAACCCACTCTGTGCTCCCTCAGGGCTCACAAACCTTCATGTGTAGGAGGGTTCTTGGGAAAAAAATGAAATGGCCTAAACTTTTCACCTTGAGTGAGTTTTGGCTCAAGTAGTTTTTTACTGTATGCAGCACAGACAAATGGAAGTTTCCTGAGTTCGCATTGGACTAATCCATTGGACTGGATCTCAAAAGCCAGCCTTAGCAGAGCCTGGGTTAGAGCTGGGACAGATGCTGTGCACTGAACATACACACTTGGCAAAGCTGGGGCCAGGGGCCTCTGAACAGTCCATTAGAGAGCTCCTCTTATTGCTTTTTATCCCCTCCCTTTGATCTTCATTTGGAGGCTGCTGGAAAAATAGAGTATGGTTTTCTTTGGATGGCTCCATTGCTACTCACAGGAGCAAATATTGCTGCCAGAAGCATGCAGTTTCTTTGGAGGAAAGGTGGGCGTTTTGTAGAGGACAAGAGGCTGATCTTGGTATTGGTGATGAATCACATACAAAACAGGAAATCACATATAAAGTGAACTTGAGAACAAGAAAATGTTTCCTTTACTGCAAGATTCATCAAGTGAGCTCAAGGTACTTGGAAAGAGATCTCTAACAGGTCTTCAGAACACATGGCCTGAACAAGAGACTGGCTGGTTGAATGAGAGATTTATAGGAACTTTGGTTTTTTTGATGTGTATTTCCAAAGTTCATGCTAAATTGTGGCACATATAGATGTGGTTGATCTTAGACAAAATATCATCTAAAAAGGCAGGCTATATCCAGCAAAGTCAATTAAAAAATAAGTACCCAAAAAAGAGGGAATAGTCTTACTTTGCAACTCTGCTCTGTGTTCCAGCAAACATGATATGCTTTGGGGTTTGAAAGTATTGATTGACAATTATATCAGATCTAATTAATCTAGCACATTTAAATGGAATTGTTTTGCAGGTACATACTCTATTTATTCATGTTTTGATATTCTTAATTTCATTCTTGTCATCTGGTTTTCATGTCTGATACATATAGGAAATTATAACAAGTTTGGAAAACTAAGACACTAAGTCCATTACAGACATGTATTTCCTGTTTGCATGCTCTGTGCAGAGGAGCCTGTTCTCCCCAAATATAGGTGCCTATGGAACTGAAACCATAAAAGTTAACCTCTTCAAGGAAAGTAAATTTATAAAAAGTGCTCCTTTGAATACTCCTTTGGTGGAGTTCACATTTCAGTAAAGCTTCTACAGTCAGTAGGGTTTTAATATCCCAGCACATCAGTCTGCAGAGAACTCCAAGCATATGGGCCATGGGCTGAAGCTAAAGCTAAAGCTAAGCTAAAGCAGCATCATGGTCTGCACCGTCACAATGCCATGAATGAGAAAAGATGGCAAATTATGCACACAAAAAGAATGTGTTAGATTCATTCCCTCTCCTCACAGCTGAGTAATTTCCACAAGCTTCATGCAATAGCTCTGGTTGCTTTAGCCACAGACAGTACATGTCCAGCCCACACCTTCCTGCACCAGACACGTAAGTGAATGAAATACAACAAGTTCATTAATCAGCACTGATTCCTTTTCCACAGTTTTGACAAACTTCTGAGAACTACTAATCAGAAAACAGCTTTTCATTTTCACAGCAAGGTCAAAGTTCCACCTTTTATTTAATCATAGAACCTAAATAAATTCACCAGAACATTTTTATGTAAGGTTGTAAATGCACATACACAGATCTGCAACCAGAAAAACAGAGTTGGCTTTGTATTATCCCTGTTAGTGAGACATTTACCTAACTGTACATTTCAAAGAATAATAAAAGGCATTTTTCTGACATGAGAAATTTAAATTACTGGGATTTTTTATTTCTAGGAATTAGAACTTTCATATATATTTTTAAAATCACATGAAGGAATATATGTTTTGGAATTCAGAAGTGATTTCACTTAACAGCAAAGTTAGTGTTCCTTTCCATGAGAACTGAGGTAAAAATAAATTTTCTTCTATATATGCAGAGAGTTATTGGTAAAGAATTCATTTTGTATCTTTGAAATGCAACAAATGCTGAGCCAGATGAAAAATAAAAAGAATATGAGAATTGAGTTATCAGTATTAAACTTATGTCCTGTTTTCTCTAGCAATCAAAAAACTCTGCAATAATAAATCCATCAAAGTGTTGCTTGATCTTTATTAACAGACCATTAAAATTGTTGTCAGCTGACTCTTTGGCAGGGCAAACTGCAATCTGCTTTTGCAAGCCCATATTGAATGATTTCCCAATTTTTTAAGGATGAAGTACGTTCAGGTAGAACACTAAAATTGACTGTAATATTTGAAAATAGCCATAAAGCATAGTTCAACTTTTTAATGAGACATGTAACATTATCTTCTGTCAGCCAAAAAGGCCCTTGATTTTAAAGACAGCTACTACCTTGCAATGTTAAAGAAGAGAAATGTGCAGGTCTCCTGCTCACTCACATTACACTCCATCATTTACAATGATTGATAAATGACATGCAAATCTCTGAAGTTTCTCACACAGTCCTCCTTTTTAAGTTAAAATAAATCAAATTATCTTTAAAAAAAAAATCCTTGCATTCTACACTGTAAAACTACCTCAAAATATTGTGTTGTCCTTTTTCTTTCTTCCTTTGGAAACAAGAAGGTTGTTCCTCTGAGCTCAGCATGATGTAGCAAACTTGTTATTTCTGTGAGCCATGAGCCTTTTCAGTGCAGCAGTTTCCTTGTACCCACAGCTGCGCTGCCAGCAGCAGTTCGGCAGCTGCAGGCAAGGCATGAAGAGCTGAGACTGAAGCACGAGGTACCTCCTGATGAGCCACCCTCCAGCTGGCCCATCCTTTTCCTGGGCATAGGGAAGGGACCAGCCACCAGCTTAGGGCACTGGGATACACATTGGAGGGGATGGGTACAAGGTAGCTGAGATGAAGAATCCCCTGGAGAAGATGAGGGGAGGAGTGGGACACAGCATGAATGCTCTAGTTCTGACCTGTGCCATGCTCATTAAAACACAGGTCTGTGAATACTACTTGCAGAGTATACAAGTACTACTTGTATACTGACCAAATGTGTATTGAATTATGCTCAGATTCTTGCACAGCTGATCTGAACTAATTTTGCCATATGCATGTGCTTTGATTCTGCACTGACTTACTTTGCCTTCTGGAGGCAAGCAGACAACACCAGAACACACTCATTCCTAACTAGGATTTATCAGCTTATACCAGAAGCAAAGAGTAGAGTTTGGAAAAGATGAAGTCATACAGAAATTTGGAAGAATGATATATGATAATGAAATCATAGATTCGTAGAATATCCTGAATTGGAAGGGAGCCACAAGGATCATCGAGTCCAACTCTTAGTCCTGTACAGGACAGCCCCAAGAGTCACAGCACGTGCCCAAGAGCATTGTCCAAATACTTCTTGCACTCTGTCAGGCTTTGTGCTGTGACCACTTCCCTGGGGAGCTGTTCCAGTGCCCTAACACCCTCTGGGAGAAGAAACTTTTCCTGATATCCAAACTAAACCTTCCTTGACTCAGCTCCATGCCATTTCCTTTAGTTTTGTCACTGGTCACAAGAGTGAAGTATTGGTACCTGCTCCTCCTCTTCCCCTCACGCGGAAGTTGTAGACTGTGATGACTGTTCCTCAGTCTCCTTTTCTCAAGGCTGAACAGCATCTCATTCCCCAGTCTGTCTGTACATCCAGGGTTGCCCCATCCCAGGTGCAGAATCCGCCACTTTCCCTTGCTGAGCTTCATATAGTTGGTGATTGCCCAGGCCTCTGATTTGTCGAGGTCTCTCTGCAAAGAATCTTATTGAATCCTTAAGTATGCCTCCCTTATTTGATCAGAACCTATCTTACCTGAAGGCACCTCACAATGATAATCCACATCTTTTTTCTGATAAGTTGTTTTGCCTTCATGTACCTGTTTATTTCCAGAGTGAAAAATGTGGTAACTTCTTCTGATGATTAATTCTCTGTGCCTTTCACAAAACACTATTTTTCAGGGGTTTTTTCTGCATGGATTTTGGAGATAAGAGTTAAAAATATAAATGCATACATATATGTCTCTCCAATACATTCTAAATTACTAATGTGGAGCAACATGGTTCTCCTAAAATAACAATGTCTCTGATGAAGTACAGCAAAGCAGTACACTAAAAATCACCAGACAAGTCAGGAAGCAGCATCAGGAATAACCTGGCAGGACATAAGAGAAAGAAGCATGCTGTGAGGGGGCAGAGTTCAAAACCTGGAAATATGAAAGGAAAATCATATTCTTATTCAGCATTCATGTGCCTTCAGGGTTTAACCACAGTGCATGTCAGTACTACAGCTGTACTAACAATTTAGAACAAGTGAAAAATCAAAACAGCCTAACCTAAACTTAGGCAAACATCAATTATGAACAAATACAAAACGATAATGGAAAAACTCATCATAAAAAGATGCTGTCATCTACATGGGCAGAAATCTGCCACTATTGGTGTATCATAACATGGAAGAGCTACAGTAGATGACAACCAGCACTCCATAAGCAGAATCTCTGCCGGTGGTACCCTGATCTGAGTGCCTTTTGCCTCAGGAGAGCCACAACACTGACACCTGCCAGCTGGTATTTCAGGTTGTACCTATGAGGAAGTAAAAGGCTCAAATGGGGAATGCTCACAGCAAGAAACAGTGACTGAGTGGAGAGGTTGCCTGCATGCAGAGCTACCAGCAAGGCTGTGAGGATCCCCACCCACATCTCCTGGAGCTGCCCCACCACTAGGTCCCCAAAAGGAAGACAGCAGAGATTGAAAATATGGGCATTTCAATACACATGTGAAATGAGGAATGGGTCAAGAGATCTATGGCTGGAGCTGCTGAAGAAAAGGAATCTACCCAACAACTAGAGGTAACAGTGAGGTAGAAGAAGTTTTGAAGAGATTTTGAGCTAGTCTTTTGCGATATGTCTACATATACTTGAGAAATTGAGAAGATACATCTGCTACCTGCTGAGACTCTGCCTGATTGCCGACTGTATCTACAGATGATTTCCTGTAGAAGTATCTACTCTCTGGAGTCTGAGGAGGCAGACAAGACCAGTACTATACAATAACTTGTTCACTATTAATAAAACTTCCAACTTAATGTAAACCAATTTCATTTACCCTGAAAATCAGTCTTGTATTATGCAGGAAGAGCAACCAAGTTTTATTTTGTTGCTGCAGCCAATGAAAATACTGAAATCTGCATTAAGCCAGCTCTCTAATAGTACTACTCAGAAAAACAAAGTTCCATAATTAAAAAGAAGTAATTTCCCATTTTCTGCCTTTTTTATATGAAAGACCTGATTGGTGGAAAATAATCAATAGAAGCACTTTCTAGCCAAGAAGCTGCCCCCACGGAGGCACCATCTGGGAGGCAGCAGGGGCAGCCCCACATCAGATACTCAGCTCCCTTGCTGCTGATTTCCATGTGTTTCAGGGGAACAGGTTTGGCTTGAAGCACAAAGTGAAAGGCAGACTCCTCTCACCTTTCATCCGAACAGTGACCTCAGGGGTAAAATCCCTCCGTTCTTCCTGCACTGACAGCACATCAGGTCTTCCAGCACAAAATATGGAGGAAAACGTTTTGTGCATTCATGTAAATGGTTGTCACAGGTATGCACTCTCCGCTGGTTGTATTAAAATTTCAAGGTGATCAGCATCTGAGTATAATGAACACAGTGAAAGCTCAGTTGCTTAATTGTACTAAATTTCTCCCAACCAGACTTATTCCTGGATGCAAATTAGGAATAATAAAACAATAAGATCTATAACAAGTAAACACTCCAAATCCAAGTACTAGTATAGCTCCTGAAATCAAGGCTAGAGATCTTTTTTCCATAGGAAATATGTTATTTCTCTTTGACCACCTAAGGGTAAGTCACACTAGCTGTTTGCAAACCCAGACACATGAATTGGACAAGTAAACAAGACCCTGTCCTTCTCTTTTTTTCCCCCTGCAAATTCTGTGTTCATTTCTCCTTGCAGAAATACATTATTCCAGCATCATAGCAAATACAGTGAGTTAATTCCAAGCACTGGTATGGTCATATAAAGACCTTTCTGCACCTTAGGAAAAGGTCTCAGGTCAGCAGAGTCTCGGCTTCTGGAGCAGGGACTTCCAGACCTCTGAAGACACAGCAGTGCAGGAGACTTCCTGAGATTACAAACATCCAGGGCTCAGCATCAAGAGCCTCCAGGGTGTCAGGCACTGCCCCTCCATCCCAGCCTGGCCTGGCACACACAGGTGCATTAATGTGCAAAGATAAACTTTGGATCTAACATACTCTTTTGGCCAACCTGTTTGCAAGATGCATTGTGACAGAAACAGATTCAGTGAGAAGGGCTTTCTGTCCCAAACTGACCGTCATCAAATACGGGTGCAGAAGATTTCAATTAGTAGTTATTAAGAAACACGTCATTAAAGAGGGAGAGGAAAAGAGAAAGAACAAAGCAGGCTTATCTCCTGGATCATGAAAGGAACAAATCCATGAATGCTGACAAATTTCTTCTAATTAGTCTTTAGTAAACATCTGCTGCCTCATTAAAAAAAAAAAAAAAGAAGAAAAAACCAACAAAAGAACCCAAAAAACAACCCCCCAAAATATATATTCTGCTTAGTAATAAATCTGTGTTATCTGCCATAGACTTTCATGAGGGCAGGAAACTGTTCTCTTCAGAACAAGGTTATTTATCTAGACATTTATCATTACTTCTTTGAAGTCCATATGAAAAAGATCCTGGAAGGTCCTAAAAGGATATCATCTATATTTTACCATTAGTGACTACAAAGGGTTTGTGACTCATTCTTGATCTCACCCTAATCAATGGCATTACTCATTCACTTTGATAGACACAAGATGAAACTCTGAAGTTGAAATCCTATTTTCCTAAAATCAACAGAATTTTCTGTCCATTTTATTGGGTTCAGGATTTCAACCTGAAGCTTTGAAGAGAACAGAAAATATTCACTCCTCTGCAGAGGCCTAACATGGTGTTTGTGTGTCTAAAATCCCCCTAAATCTGGTCTAAAGGCTCTGGTAGTGTATAGTGCTTGCCTCTCTCATCTGAATAATGACAAAGTTGACCACAGAAAGTAATAGAGCATTTCTGGCATATTTTAAAATTTAAAAGTCTATAAAAGAAATACAAGTCTGCTTCCCCCCCCCCCCGCCCCCCAAACAAGACTGCATACCCTGGATTTGCACCCAGTTAGCAGTCTACACTCATATTTAGCCCTGTGTTGAATGGCAACATCTGTTTCCTACTTACACTCCAATACCATTTACAGACATTGTGGTATCAGTTGCATGGATTACACAGGTGCTATCCTGTTTCCCTTGTTTATAGGCAGAAAGCATTTCTTCTGTTAAGAAAAAAAGTCAGGAAAATACTCCTTTTATA
>VZTE01004279.1:94205-133746 GCA_013397775.1 Eulacestoma nigropectus
CCGCCATCCCCCCCCACCCCCTCCCCCTCACTCCTATCTCTACAGAGTCTTCTCTAGTTTAATTTAGATCAGGAATAGCCTCTGGAAGTCACTCCAAAACATCCATTGCTCTCCCTTCATTCAGTGATCCAGTCATCTCGCCAGAGGATGCATACAGTTTCTCAGACAGTGTTTGCCCTTGGTAGCCACATGCTGGGTCCAGCACGTGGACCCAGTCATGCGTTAGCATTTATGGGTCTGCATGTAGCTTCTAATCCCACTGAGGTGAGCCTGACTGGTCTAGATCCTCTCTCCTGAAGATGGGTGTGCATTTGTTTATTTCTAGTCCCCAGGACTCTCCCTGATCTGCATGACCTTTCAAAGAGAGAGAGAGGACTTACAACTGGCCAACTCAACACCTTCAGATGCATCATGAATTCATGTAAACTCTGGTACAATCTGCATATTTAATTAAGGAACTGTCTTTATAATTTTGACCTTATAGATAGGACTTTTAAAACATGACATTGTGTATTTACACAAAAAAATCCCAAATGGTTATGTTCTTATTTGATTAAGAATACCAAAAAATGCAAGGAATACATATAAACCTGTTTTAACAGTAAGTTATGTAGCTTCATTTTATCCCAGGCATTCTTGCCTCCTGGAGAATAAGGTCTACTCTGTTTCCTGGTCATCTCTTCCTTCTTTTTTCTTTGCGCCTCCTGTCATTAGTTTTGTTTATGACTCTCAAAAATTGGGGATTCTTTTCCATATTCCTTATGACACCTCAGCCCCACCTACTAATATTACAAGCTATACTCCTAAGCTCAGGAAGGCTGATAAGCTTTCATTACACTGTAGAAATGAAGGTATGGTTGTAATTAACCTTTTGTAATTGTGTAGAAAAAAAGGTAAGAACAGAAAAGATAACACACAACACTTCCATCCTTAAATAAGTAATAAGCAACTCTTCTTATTACGGAATAGTATTCAATTCTAAACAATTTTTTTTTTAAAGAGCTGTCACAATATTAGTGTTGCAGTCACCCAGTCCTGACACATGGGACATCCAGGCAATGGTAGTACAATAATTCTTAATCCATGAACTTTACATAACTGGGAAGCCCTCAATGTTCCTGCAATAATTTTTGCTCCATGCACTTTAACTATATAAATGGGAAGCCCTTTATTTTATGTTTAAAATACTTCAAAGAAGCAATGCAGAATCTCTCAATGAATTCCACACCCGTGGACACTAAGTCATCTGAATCATGTCAACAGGGCTTGACTTCAAAGCATCCTGGTACCAGGGAGAGGACAGAGCCTGAATGAGCCTTACATTGTAGGGGAAGCCCCGGATGACAGTCAAAAGGAGCCACAAACCCAGTATTGCTCAGGAAACTGTTCAGCTCTCTCTCCAGCCCAGGGGTGACAGGGATGCAGGATCACAGGTTAACTGAAAAGATACTGAACCCGCTGGTCTGGATGGACCACGTGGATATGAAGATATCTTAACAAGAGATGGTGTCAATGACTGCCATCAATCAAGGCTTTGAGCTCTAGACAACATGAGTTCTTGTCGCTAGGCAATGGCAGTTCAGAAACTAGAATGGGTGTGCTAACAGCCCTCATCCAGGCTAGGGAAAGCCCCAGCTGAACACTTCAGTGGACTGAGATATTGAGACAATAGAAGCTACTGCCCAGGGCAATCCTGCACATGATAAAACCTAAGTAAGGTGATTCTTTTAATATCTTCATCTATCTTATTTGAAAAAAAAAAAAATCTTTAATTCGTTCTCCATTTATCCAGGGAGAATAGAAGTCATTAGAATAGAATAGAATATATATATCCATTAGCTTCCACTGTATCTGAAACTGCCTGAAAAAAATTTACAGATGAGCCAGCACAGTTCATTAACTCAAGGGCAATGCTACTTTTGTTGCTTCTAGGATCTGTGGACAACCTGACCACTTGAGTTACCCAGGGCAACCATCCTGCACAACAAAGGCAGCTCACAAGCACACCACCTACTGAGTAACATGGGCATACAAATGGCTCTGCAGAGTATGTTAAATCCAATGGGATTTTCTTTACGCTACTAGGCCTCCCAGAATCACTGTTTTGCATTAATTTTCTCAGCATGCATGGCTTCATCAGCCCTACCTCAGCTAGGTCAGAGACAGCCAAGTGCATCTCTGTTCAAGCTAATATAGTCTTCCAGAAATGGGAGCACAGAAAAGTAAAGTGAAGAGATGCAAAATAGCTCGGAGAGAGCCAGGCTGTCCTTGACAGATCCCGTTGCAACCTAAGCAGCTCCATTCAGTGCTGCTCTCATGCCTTTGCATCACAGGTCACATGCAGACCTTCCCTTATCCAATTGTTATAGGTCTCTCTCTTTCCCCTCCCAGTCCCTTGGGAGATAAAAGCAGGTTATCGGAGACAAATCCTCAAACACCCACTTTCCCAGAGAGACCAAACAGGCTGCATGGATTTTTTGGGGGTCAAGTTATTTTTTTTTTCCCTTGTTCTTTACAGAGCCTGTTACATTTGCCAATGTAATTTCCTAAAGAACATCCTACACTTACTTGAACATGTAGTACTAAAATACTCACCAGTCCTCTAAAAGCTCAAAATCAACCTAGTCTATGAATGCAAGAGAAGACATATCAATGAACAATTAAAAAACCCACACAACAACCTAACAAAAAAGAAGAACTTGAATTAAAGTTTTTTCCTGATTTTCTCTAATATGTTTTCCTCTGTCAAAAATTAACATCCCCAACTTCTAGTTTTTCATAGTGAAACTATGATATTCTAAACCCATATAATTATCACTAGTAACTAAAGTTATATTTTTAAATACTACTGTTGTATACAGATATTAAAATACAAGTTACTTACTGTATTTCTAGAAGCCTGGGGCGTAGGTTCATTTAAAATACACTGTAGTAGGATTGCTTCCTCAGAATTATTATACAGTTAACATCTCATATAAAATTGAATGATTAACGTGGTAAAACAAACTTACTTAGCAAAAGAAAAGCTCTGTCACAACACTGTATTTTAGGCACAACACTGTATTTATAAACTCTCCCGAAAACATACTGGAACTGCCAAATCAGTGCTTGACACACAATTCATACAACCCTGCTAAGAAATGAGTGAAACCAGGCAGTGCTAGGGATGTAGGCGTGCAAATGCCATCTGAAGACATTTTTGTGGAAAAGTGCCATTTTGGTTGTGTAACTGGAGGCCCAGAACTCTCATCAAGGAACAATTATATTCTCTGCTGCTCTGGCAATGATCTGATTAATTCAATCTAGTTGATAGATGTCCTTAGCAATTTTTGTTAGCAAATTGACTCCATTGTATTTGCAGGCATGACTTCAATGCTATTTGGGGGCTGTGCCATGTCAAATCGCAGGGTTTGTGCCTGACCTATGTCTGAGAAAGTTATCCACATCATATGTCAAGAAGTAAGCTTGCTGAGCACATTGTGCCCTTTAGAATGCTATTTCAGGAAGAATCAGTCACCACGCAAGTTGTTTCCACAGTTCACTACTGCAATTGCCTGTCCTACATGAACTCCACAGGCTAACAGGAATGATCTCGTTTGGAACACAAAACTAAAAGAGAAAAGTAGGACTAAAATATCCAGCAAGGAATCACACTCCTCCCCCCCCCCAAAAAAAAACCAACAACCCAAACCAACCAGCCAACCAAAAACACCCCCCACCAAACAAAACCCTGAGATGTTTGTGTGCTATTTTTAAAGGTTAAAAATATTTTCAGACAGCATGACAGAGTTCTGTGCACTTTCACAGGAACTTAGAATCTTTGTGGTTTCTGCAAAGACATACCTAACTAAGATTTTCTTTTATTTTAAATCATCTTTCCATTATTCATCTCTTTTTGTATGCCTAGATATATGCAGATCCCTTCTCACCTCATTTCTACTCATTTTGTATCACATAAATTTCCTGTCTGTCACATCTGCAGATCTTGTAGCCATTTAAATATGTATCTGAACCCTGAAGGCCCAGCTGTGTGCCCTGAGGGCAGAATAACGCTACAGCAAAATATGGTGGGTGCTGAGAAGACACTTTATCAAGGGAACATGCACATGCCCCATCCTTTGGGAGTGACTGCTCTAAGGGCTTTGAGGCAGAGCTTGCCCTGTGCTCCATGGGCGCCAGCAGCGTGCTCTGCACAAGCTTGGATGGGTCTTGTTCCAAGTTCATCCAAGCAGGATGGTTCCGGGACAAAAAAGCAACCTTTCCCCTCATATAACCAGTCTGAAGGTGGAAACAGTTTGTCCCTGAATCCCTACGGACATTCTAAATGATGCATATCTTCTAAATTAACATACCATACAGTCATAAACTCACAGCTACTTTGTCTTTAACCATACAATAACTGAATATTTAGGAAAGGGAAATAAAAAGGCATATTGTGTTGACTTTTGGCCTGTTTGACTGGGGCACTGCAGACTAAGACCCTGCTTTATTAAGATGACAGACAGACCGCACTGCTGCAGCCTGAGCACATCCTCAGTGCCTTCCTACCAATTAGGTTAAACACTGCTCTGGAGAGTCCACTTCATGGGTGAGAGACTAATGTTTACTTTATGTTTCTCCACCTTTCAGTCTCGGTGCCATTAGTATTAATTGGTATAGTATTTTATGGCACACTTGAACAGAAGAAACCATTCCCATATCACCAGTTCATTTCAGAGGCACAGATTCTACCCAGTACCACCAGCCCAAATTAGTTCTGGGCTAGCAACCAGAGTGGAAAAGCTTGATATCCTCCTGTTAATTCAGTGAGCTCTTACTAGCATAACTGCAGAATATTAGCTTAAATAAGTGTAACATTACTTTTCCTATCAGTTTAAATATCTTTCTTTCTTCTTTTTTTTTTTTTTTTTTTTAAAGTAACATTCAGTGTTCAGTTGGGAAGCTGCTTATATTCTCTACAGAATCACTAAAAACATTTGACCTCTCAAAAAGAAGTACTTAAGTAAATTCAAAATATCATAACACTGAGTTATTATCACACACACGCAAAAAAATTACATAGGTCCTGAAGTTTTAATATTTAGAAAGAAAAGAATTTTTCTCGAGAGAATGCATGGTTATAATACATGAGATTGTAAGGTAGCTGCTGTTCGTCTTTTCATAAAGAAGGACAGATTTGGAACATTTTCCATATTTATTCCTCTGGATGCACCAATAAGATCAACTCATATAAAACATAAAATCCTGTATAAAACATAAAACACTAACAGCAAATTCTTTAAATACCCTTCCGTGAAGTACAAAAACATCAGATAAATAATAAACAAACTGTAGGAAATCATGAACCTCTACAACTTCAGAACATCAAAAACATCAGCTAAAGCTTGTCTAATGGCTCATAGACCAACAAAAGATCTTATTCAGCTTGCTACAAAAAAAAAAAGAGCTGAGTTTTCCACTTGCCTCACCACAGGCAGGCAGGTTTGGTAAATTCATCTGGTACAGCAAAGCTTTGTGCAGAGAGACAAAGGCTGATGTGGGAGCAAAAGCGACACAGTTCTGTATAGGATACATTTACACCTTAATATGTATGCTGGATCCCCTTGGCTCAATTTATCACTTTATACACAAACCTAGGTAGCTACAGGCAGGACTACAGGTGTCTTCAGACCTCCTGAGCTGGTTCTTGCTCCCACAGGGCCAGCTCAAGCCCACCATGAGCACAGTCACTCTTTCCTCTGTGCTGTTTATCTCCATGCCTTCCTCAGCAGCCCCTCCGACTAGAAATCTGAGTAGATCTCTGGTCCTGTTTGTAATGCACCAAGCACTGGAGGTTCACTACTGGGGCTCCCAGATGTCAGAGTAATTAAGAGTTTGACCACTTTGTATTACTCATAAACTGCTAAATGAGATAGGTACTGGGAAGACACTGTGTTCACTACAGATACTGTCACTGCTTAATAAAGTAATCTTGTAACTAGCCTGAATCAGTTAAAATTTTTAACTCAAAAAATAAATAATGTGCTTTAACAATGGTAGGGTGTCCTCACTATCAAATTTTAGTAAGTGTCCAACATTTGAAAAGCTTGACATGATGAGGGAAGTGGTTAATTTGTTATGTGCTCATTAATAAAATGTTTGGAGATAAACTTTTGTTCTTAATCAAAATCTTCTAAGGTTTGAGAACAGAACACAGAAGTATTTCTGTTTTTTGAATGAGCCACTTTTTCACATTTACATCTCTTGTCCAGATAAATACGAACACAAACTGTGTTATCAGTGCTATGAAGATCACATCATTTATTTACACAATAGACATAGAGCTCATGTCTCACAAGTTGTGCTTTCATACTGGCAGTCTAAAGCAGTAGCTGTAACAGTAGAACTACACTTATATCTTGAAAAAGTATTTTGCTGCCACATTAATGTCACAGCAGAAGTTAAAAACTCTTAGATTTGATTACACATAGGCACAGGACAGATGTCTACAGATGGTTTGGGGTGGTTGGTTGTGAAACCACAACTGTTGCGGTGGCTATGCCCACTTCTGGGCTTGAATGGGTGGATTTTCCCACCAGAGACAGTAACTCCGAAGGTGGGTCTGAGACCCTGCCCTAAAGCTGCCAGTCTTGGGGAATCCCCTCCCCTGTTCTTCCCCTAGTTCATGTTTATGTATTTTGTATCCAGAAAGTTCTGTTCAGTTGTACTCTCTGTTGGTTCATTCAAGTAAGTCCCTCCCTGACTCCCTCTCCACTGGCTGTGTGTCACTACCCGTCAAATCTCTATTGGTTTGTCCCCCTGTTGCTCCCCTTTTGGTGGGTAGTTTAAGAACCCATTGCAACTGTTACTTTCGTTCTTTGGTTGCTCCCCTCCTTGTTTCTGCGTTCCCCTGTCCCGCCGGGCGGGGAATAAAAACTTGGGAAACTGCAACAAAGAATCCTTCTCTCCTCCTTTGCCTGCGCCTGCTGCTACGCAACCACGACTGCGACCCGACCCATTCAGGGCAGAAAGCTGAAGGAAAAGCCCTGCGACGGGGCTCGCCACCGAAAGGAGGCAACGAGCTGTCCCTATGTGTTTGGACACTCTTGCACGTCGCCCGCTGGCCCACCGGGCGGTCAAGCGGTCACAGCAGCGACACACAACAGCTGCGCAACCATGTGCAAGACAGACCTGGAGTGAAGAGGTTTATTTCCTTCACTGCTGCTGATTGCTTTATGCACCAACCAGAACATAATTTCCACTCCCTTTTGTGCCTCAAGAAGTTTTACTTCAGTGATCAGATGCTTATTCACGAAGTTATTAGAAATTCCCACATGGTGCTCTCACTGCATGTTTTTGTTTGAAAAGAGGTCAGTGGTCTCCAAGAAGGCCATATTTTAGCTCTGCTAACAACACAAACAGCTCCTTTCCTAGTTAGTTTCAATCCTTCAAAGTAGTTTGGCTGAATTCTTTCCTGAGTGTTGTTCAGTTATTTCAAAGAAAAAACAACACACAAAGTAAACAATTATTAAAAAGCACCCATTTATTAAAAATCATCATAATTTGTAGGGTACAAAAGCAGATGTGGACACCATTCGGGCACCACAGTGGTAAAAGCCGAATTAAGTTAGCAAATTTCCAATTAAGTTAGCAAATTATTCAAGTTGTAAAAGGAATTCCTGTTCTTAGATTGAAGCTGTGAACTCGGGCTAATTTACAGTTCTACTTTTGGTGTAAGTCTGTTGTGACAAGAAGTGGGGGAACAAACAACCAACTTTTCTCCCACGCACCTCTGAGCTTGGGCAGTGCACTATGCACACACACGTCCTGCCTGGAAGGTAAGAAGCTGCCAGACTGTTCCCGCTGCCAACATAATTCCATACTTGCATTTGAATCACAGTAATTCCTAACACACCACCTTTATGCAGGTGAAGCCAATTCCTCCCTACAGCCTCCTGAATAGCACTATGCAGAAATGATGGGCCAGATTCTGCTTAAAGCTTTGATGAAGCAAATTCACAGTAAACTTAGTAGGATATTTTAGTCCTACTAATGAACACTGACAGCTTGTGCAGATTTATACCTTCATCTAGGACTCACCTCTGAACATAGTAGGGTAGATTATATTTATATTGTAGAGAAAAAAAATCACACATTTTTGCCCTGTCCCCAAGTTTTGTGAAGCTTACTTGTTGTTTTTAAATTATCTGAATTCATAAATTTTACAGGCCTAAATGGAAGGCATTTCACCTAATTTGATAATCAGATTTGTAGGCATTGATACTTTGAAGTGGTTAACCGGGTAACAGCTAATTTCCCTGTGGGATGAAAAATGCACTAACCTCTCCTCCTCCTGAGTGACGGCAGCATATAAATATCTGCCGTGTTTGAAAAACTCTTAAATCACTAGCCATTAAGAAACACTAAAAACTTCACTGTTTTCATACATAACTTACTATGAAGAGACTAATGTGGTTGTATCAGAGCATGTCTGCAACTCCTGAATCTGTTGAGGTTTCTTCCAACTCCGGTGATTTCTGCTAGGATTTCCAGTTGGTGCAAACTATCATCTGCCAGCACTGCCCTTTACCAGGAAATTTTACTTCTCTGGTTAGGACAGCCTGCCCTCACATATTTGTAGAGTTGTTCACAGGCAGTAACCAGAAATAAGAGCTGGGATCAGGAACAAGGAATGTTATAAGACAGCAGAGCAAATACCCTGCCTTGCAAAGAAACTAATTTACCTGCTGGTATTATCAGCATACAAAAACAAAGGGGATCAGCACTCATACAATAGAGGAGAGCTACCCATTTAATTTAGCCCATGTTCACAGTGACTGAATTTGAATTCCATGGGAGTAGTTCAGTTCACTTGAACGGGCATTTGTATCTATTTCAACACAAAATTTAAAGCATTACAGAACTGGAAGAAAGACTCTTGATTTCTTAAGAAATTAATTCATTTCTTTGATTTCAACAGCCTTTTTGGTGGGGTTCTGCTCAGAAAGGTGGTGGCAAATTTCTCGATCCTGCTTGCGTCAGTGAAACAAAACCCAAGATGAAACATAATGAGATGAACAGAAATCATCTGAATTGAATAGTTTGAGCTGAACCTGTTCCTGTAGTATTGATGGCAGCAGGATTACAACTGTTTGTTGGATTACAGGCTAAACAGACCAAAACCCTTCTCTTTAAAAGTCACTTAAATACAACAAGAAAAAAGTACATTTAAACCTTTTACCCACCAGCAAATATTACAACTGTCTACAAAGCATCTTTCTATCAAGTTTTGTTTACTAAGAGAAGTAGTAAGTTTTATAATATCTTTATCTTACATACAATCCCACTTTTTCAAGTGAAGAAGGATTCACTCCAAAATCACAGAAAATACCAGAATGGCATGTAAAGTAAGGGCTCTCATAAGCTTCAAGACATGTAGCACAAATTAGAGTGTTTATAGAAGCTTACAGAAAGAAACTCTAATTCTGCATAAATTGTTTGCTGTGAATTTAAAGAGAAAGAAAGAAAGAGAGAGAGAAAGAAAGAAGGAAAGAAAGAAAGAAAGAAAGAAAGAAAGAAAGAAAGAAAGAAAGAAAGAAAGAAAGAAAGAAAGAAAGAAAAAGAAAGAAAGAAAGAAAGAAAGAAAGAAAGAAAGAAAGAAAGAAAGAAAAAGAAAGAAAGAAAGAAAGAAAGAAAGAAAGAAAGAAAGAAAGAAAAGAGGCAAACATCCTCTTCCCTCCCTCACCTGAACAAGAAATGTAACTTCCAAGGGTGGGAAGACTTGTTCTCTGTTTCTTATATATCCTTACACCCCAGGAAACAACAAGCGATGGTAGAGGAAATACAAATATTAAACTGAAAGTCTTGGTTCCCCTACCGTACATTAACTTAGCAACTTACAGCATTTCCCTAAGTGGAATATGCTTTGGGGGCAGCGTGCTTCAAGCAATGAAATCCAATTATACTTTAACTAAAGACCCTGTTTTTATTAACAAACATGAATATAGCTGAAGAATAAATTATTTAAAATCCTTAATCATTCTGTATTACTTTGATCAGTGCTTCCTGAATATACTGCAAGGGAATCTGTTTATTCAATTTTCTCTTGCTATGATGGTAGACTGCATGACAACAGGTTTATTGTGCTAATACATCTACAGTGTTAACAAACAACTGACACTAGTTGGCTGCAAAACTCCTCAGAGTTGCAAATACCTTTTATTAATATGTATTTCCCCACTAGGATGGAATCACAATCCTAGATACTTTTCTACATAAATAAGTCCAGCAGGACCATCACAGATGTCATATATAAATCAAATTTGCCTTCAGATAGCATTAATTGATGCTGAACTGTTCAACGTCTTTGTGGACAGCATGGACAGTGGGGTTGAGTGCACCCTCAGCAAGTCTGCTCGTGACACCAAGCTGTGTGGTGTGTGAGATGTCATCTAGAGGGACCTGGATAGGCTTGAGGGGGAGGCCGTGCAAACCTCATGAGTTCAACAAAGTGAAGCACAAGGTCCTACACCAGGGTCACGGCACACACACAGACTGGGCAGAGAAGTGATTGAGAGCAGCCCTGTGGAAAAAGATGTGGGGGTGATGGTTGATGGAAACCTAACATGAGCCAGCAGTGTGGCCTCATAGCCCAGAAAGCCAACAAAATCCTGGGCTGCATCAAAAGGAGCATGGCAGCAGGTCAAAGGAGGTGATTCTGCCCCTCTACTCTCCTCTTGTGACACCCTATCTGGAATGCTGCGTACAGTTCTGGTGTCCCCAACAAGAGAGGGACATGGAACTGTTGGAGCAAGTCCAGAGGAGAGCCACCAAGATGACAGGCTGAGAAAGCTGGGGCTGTTTAACCTGGAGAAGAGAAGGTTGTGTGGTGACCTCACAGCATCTTCCAGTACCTGAAGGGGCCTACGGGGGAGCGGGAGAGGGACTCTTCATCAGGAACTGTAGTGATAGGACAAGGAGAAACAGGCACAAATTGAAAGAGGGGACATTTAGATATTAGGAAGAAATTATTTGCTGTGAGGGTGGTGAGGTACTGGAATAGGTTGCCCAGGGAGGTTGTGGATGCCTTAACCCTGGCAATGTTGGGGTTGGATAAGGTCTTGAGCAACCTTAGTAGCAGGAAATGAGGGTTGGGACTGGATGATCTCTAAGGTCTCTTTCAACCATTAACATTATATCATCCTATGAATAACCTAGATACAAACTGGCATCGTAACAATTAAAACAATTATCCCACATGCCTTGGGGTGTCACAAAAATAACATTAGACTGATATTTGTTAGAACATTGTCCTGATTCTTCTCTCATCTGTCCTATATTGGAAGTAGACAAGTTCAAAGGGATGGATCCTTCTGCCATAATCAAAACATGCCTCCCTGATGTCCACAAAAATTGCAAAGAACCCCAAAAGCAATCTGTTCCTCTCCTCCTCCTCCTCTCTCTCCCCACCCCCCAAAAAAAGAACCAGTAAAAGTCCCCTGACATAGGCACTGTGTTTATGATGGAACTTATAACAGAAACATGTTAGTTATGTCTGAAGATTTACAAACACTAGCCTTGGGAGGAAAATGATGCTTTTCGACAGAGCTGACTGCAAATAATTGTTGAACCAAATTCCTGTAGCAGCAAACCCCACATTTTGTCCTATCACCTGGTGGCACTGTTAAGCAGCCTGCTACATCTCTGTTTTCAGCACTCAGCTCTGGGAATGCACATTGTGCTGCATTTACCCGGAGGTTACACAGGACCTCCCAGGAAGCTTTGGGATGGAGGGAGCCAATTTACCTAGACACTGGGTTTTGTTTTGGACTTAAAAATATAGCTGCCCTCTCAAAACAGGCATTTGTTGGCTTGACATTTGGGAAGAACACATATCTAAACTACATCTCAAGGCTGGTGTTGGTATAAATAATAGCAATTTGCACATAAGTTTCTTATTTCTGATACTTCTACCATAAGCAACACATTAGCAAGCTAGCTGCAGACCTGGGAAGTTTCAGTGGGACAAATACCAGAAGAAAGAAGTTGTATTACTGCAAATGTTTTTAAGGGAAATTGTTTCACTGAGCAGATAAATATGAAGATCATGTAATACAACACCTAGAAAATAAGAATAACTGCAAATATTAACAATCTGTCCAGTCTTTAGAAATAATATTTTTAACTGCTTCCTTTAACAAAGATAGAATAATCTATACCTTGTGCTAAAAAAGCCCAAATGAAACCCACCCAACCTGCATCTCCTATCTTCCAGAATACATAGATAGTATGCTAATTTACAGGCAACTAATGAACATTCAAAACTGAAATATCAGTTATGCTAATAAGCAACAGATACCTCTTCAGTGTATGAGATTAGATACCACCATACATAATTTTGCATTCATACATATTATGTGTATTGGTTAGAAAAACATGATCCCATTGAAGTCTCTGACAACTAAAAATCAAATTATATTTAGGTTTTCCCCCCTCTATTTTTACATCCTATTCACATGTAAGTCATCCTGACAGTAGGAAAGGGGCAAGTATAAGTCTACAAGGCAGTGGGTACCTAAAACATGTTAAATGTTCCCACCTTTTCCCCGTTACAAAACTATAACTGAAGCAAAGCACTTATCAGTAGATTAGAAATTAGATTTCTGTATTTTTCCTAATAAGGTACATTAATTAGAGATTCTCTCCCTGTTCTGTAAAATTAAAAATGTCTTAATACCAAATGTGATTGATAGGAATTTTGTCAGCAGAACAAGAACCGGAGAAGGCTGGTTTTATTAACAGAACACTGGATTATGGTACGACACAGGGCTTTTCTGATGTTCCGTATCACCACTTGTGCTTTTCCTGAGTGAATATTTTTGATAGCTCCACTCCTCTTCATTGCCTGGGCTCCACTCTCATTTATTTGCAGACTTGGCCTGGTGCTGCTCTCTTCCTCTATTGGTGCTTCACTGACACTCCATTCTTCATATCTGTGGTGCTGCCACTCCTTGTCTCCCAACACCTTTACCCAGATCAGGCACCTCTTTCTTTATCCAAGCAGAGTTTAATAACCCATGGTTTAGTCAGATGAATTATATATCCCTCAGACATATTTATTTCAACCCTATGAAATCATCTTTCAGCCTTTCTTTGCTAAGTAATACAGATTGAAGTTGTAGTAAAGAATTTTTGTTCCCTCTCAATGTAAGACAGTTTCACTATTCATGTTTAAAAAATAAAATTAAATATCCTTTTTTCAAGTTGTCTCTAACTGTCATTTAGCACACTCTCCCCCTTGAAAAATACAAAATTTAAATCATTCAAAAGAACTCGCAACATCTTTTTCTTAGCAGAGTAGAGAAAAATATTTATTACTCTGAGGAAGAAATTGGCAGACTATCCAAATGAAAATGAAGTTATGCTTTTTCTGTCTCTGATAGATGAAATAAGGAAATGAATTTGATGGTGTATATGGTAGTAAAACAGTGAAGGAGATGGGGCTTTTAAAAGGCCATCAAATGCAGGAACCTCATTCAATGAATACTGAGACACTGAGTTGAACCCAATCCACCTAAAAGTGGATTAATGGGGCTTATTGGAGAAAGTATTTTCTGGCAGGTTATTTACAATCACATATAACAATGGCATGGTATTCCTAAGACTACACTATTCCACTTGGACGTGTTCTCATTTAAACAGGCAATCCTTCAGAACCACCTTGTCAGGGAAAAATAAATTCTCCTCTCTTGGAAGAGCCTGCTGTAGAGTTCAAGGTGAGCCCTTTACTTCTCAAATTATCTTTAGTGTCATACTTCTTACTTGTGATGAGTTACAATCCCACCAGTAACCCTAGCAGAGAAATGTGGTATTTAAAGAAGGCCAAATCGCTTGGCTTGGTTTGATTTCCAGCAAATATTGACTACGAACTAAGTTTTATATTTTACATTTGGGATATTATCTTCTTCTAGCTGACAGGTTTGAAATGTATGCATTTAATATTGATTAAAAAATCACAAGAAATCAGTGCAGATTTAGATCCGTGTCAGACAACATGAGAAAGCTGCTCTACTCTAAAAATACCAAAATCAACTCAACTGTGCATTATGTAGTTCCAATCCCACAGGGATTTATCTCTTTCTACTGGAGCTGAGTTTGGGCCAAACCACTAGATGAATTTTTGTTAGCTGTGAGTCAGCAGTGGTGTCATTCAGCATTTTCTCAGGGTTCACACTGGTGATGGTATCTCTCCAAGATCCCACCAGATTTCAGTACCTAACTGATGCTAACATTAGCAGCTATATTAGGAAGTCTTGACCTGTGAAAAATCAGTGTCTCATGTTTTATTAAAATGAGAGTTTCTTGTTTTTAAATAGAACTTGTCATTTTATTTGTAGACTGAATTTAAGCAAATTTCTCAAACCATCATTTTATTTCCTAGTACATTTATGTTTTAAAAAATTACTGTAGGGAGGAGCTATTTTCTCTGAGATTTATTCAGCGCAAGAACATCAGAAACTCAGCAAACTATCAAAGAGCCAACCTCAGCACTATTTTACATACAAGTAAAAAGGGAAAAACATAATTCAAACTGTAGATAGATGACAAAAGCACTTAATTCCATATCCAAGTGGTCACACAGGTTCCTAAACAAGTGTATGGCAAAAGTGCCTGAGAAACTGCAAGTCAACAACTCTTAGAATAGATCATGCTTGTCACATTTCCTCTGGCAGAGGAAAGAGACTGTAATTCTATCTTCTAAAATTTAAAAGAATAAAGGAATCTTTCAAGCTTATTAATTAATAAGATTAATTGGAAACATAGCAGGCTGCTGCCACTATTTAGTTTTCATGAACATATCTGGCCAATTAGTATCTAAAGTTATAAAAAGAATTTTTTGTACATGATGAATATTTTATGCTTGTAAAGTCTTTGCATACTGCTATGTGCATACTAATGCTCTGTAATTGTGGAATGCTCAACAGTACAATAACTCCATGATAAAATCCAACTGTTTTTCCTGGTTCAAGATAAAAATCAGGGTTTAGTGACAACACTCACTTGCCATAATGTTTTTGAGGGAAAAAAGCGTAACAAGAAGCTGGTTTGTTAAAATCCAAAAGGACCTTCATAGCATGCTGTCCTGGAGATGATCCTAACTCAGAATCTCTGTCTCCTGAAAATTGCATCTTGCTCTTCTTTATCTAGCAATGTATTTGTCTAGCAATATTTATCTAGCAATATCTAGCAAAATAATATAATAAATAATCAGAAAACATGAATACAGGAAAGGGTAAAAATTTGTTTAAAAAAAGAAGTAAAATGACAGCTTGTTTGAAGCCCAGCACATGCTGCGAGCTATTTGGTAGCCCCTCATGGTAAGGACTCAGAAATATTAGGCAGTGGGTAAGGTCTGTTCTGTATAAATGGCTTGAATTAGGTCATTGCCAGACTCGCAGGAGAACAACCTCCTTGCACAGGAGGGAGACGGTCCCACCCCATCAGCACAGGCCACCTGGTGGTGGAGACTGAAGCAGGTCGTGCCCCTCAGGATCATCGTCACTGCACAGCTGGATTTGGTCACTCGGTCACTTTATTCCAGACTGACTTCTGTTTCAGTGTAGTTATTCCACAATAAATAACATCAGATTTTGATCTTAGATTTCATGCTCACACACATGCTGTATGGAAGGAAACTCACTGGCTTCATTCACCATCTCAGTGTGAGCTTCTAAGGGTCAAGAAGTCTCTTTCCAAACCAAGGTTACTTGAAGTATTTGTGGTTTGATCCTTTCCATAACATCTTTTTCCACCCCCACACCCCTCGTCTCTGCAGGGTTTTTTATGGACTTTAAGATAAAGTTTAAGGGAACAAGTAAAAAACATATGAAGGCATTTGATACCATCAATAAAGTTGAATTTCTGATTAATGCCCCAAAATCATGGGTTTCATGATATATATATACAGAGAACTGAAACAATCCCTAAAAAGAAATATCACACTCCCCTTGGGCCAAGAGATCTTCCATGATATTTTAAGAAATTTTAAACATTCTTTTTTTTTTCCCGAGAGTGGAGAATCAGAAAACTTCATCTACCTTAAACTTTTTTTTAACTAAAAACCCCCAAATCTTTATAATCAATTTTAGTGGTTTTTTTTTAGTTGTATAGAATTATCAAGCTGTCCGAAAACATCATACTTTATTTCAGAATGAATAAAATAAGAATAATCACAACAGGTGCTTTGGTGTGCTAACATTCTCTTTACTTATAGAAGGAGTTGCTGAGTTTTAAAAACCTCTAAAGATAGAGACTGCACAACCTCTTTGTACCATCCTCATGCACTAAGGAAAAAAAAGTTTTTCCTTATTTCAAGTCTAAACCTCTTATGTTTCAATCTGAGCCAGTTGTCTGCTGTCATTCTGCCTTGCACCACTGCAAAGAGCAGACTACCAGATATCTCACTGGCAGACAGTGACAGGCTGCTGTAAGGTGCCCCTCAACATGTCCCTTCTCCAGCTCCCTCAGTCTTTTCTCACAGGGCCCCTGATGACCTTGGTGACTGCTGCCTTTTGAGATTTTTCCAGCCATGAAGTAGTCCAACCACCCAGGCCATAGTGCCCCAACACAGACATAGGGGTGCTCTGGAAGATGATGACCATTAGAAGTGAAGCTGAGCAGCCTGTGGAATAGCCTTGAAAAATCCTTCTTGCCCTTTTTGAAAAGGGATCTAGCATTTGCCTTTTCCAAGACATCATGGGCCTCCCATGATCTGCACGACCTTTCAACGATGAGAGCCTCTCAATGACCTCAGCAACTCCTTCAGCATCCTTACTATGTATTCCACTGGGTCCCATGAACTCCTATGGATCAAGACTTCTCGAAATCACTGACTTAGCCCTTTTCCACTACCAGTAATAATTGTTCTTGTTCTCCCAGAACTCTGTCTCCACATTCAAAAGCCTCAGTCTTATCTGCCTCTGCTATCACTAAATCACTCAGCTATTTCAGCACTGAATCAATATTTTCCTTTTTTGTCCTTGCACTGTTAGGAGGAGGACTTTGCTCTTTCCCAGGACTCAAAAGACTGGTGCTCAAGGTACACTATGTTAGAAATCATGTCCTTTTTTTTCAGTCATTTTTCTCTTCTACAGAAGACCTCCAATGAGAGAGAGACTGAGGGTGATGCAACCCCTATCAGCTGAGAGCTTATGGGTCAGATCAGTTTTTTTTCTTCCCCCAGAGATTCAAATTTTAGTATCCCGAGAGCACACATGATTAGCTGATCTTGCAAGCTGAGTAGCTTGCCTATAGAACTATAAAAGAGTTCATCTTTATCCTGATGTAAAGCAAGAAAATTAGAAAATCCCGAAATATTTCTTGCCCAAAATGACTCAGCAGATGATATGATAGCATTCTATATGATTAAAACCAAAACCAGATGCTAAGAAAAGGGAAATACTGAGATGAAAGGACATTAATGAGCACCACTTTTCTGGTGGATGCTGTCTCTAAAGCTCAGAACTCATTTATATTCAAAGGATATATGCAGAGTATCTGTAAAGGACAAAAGAAGGATACCACATTAAAAACTGACTTGTAATGGCTCCAAGTTTGAAATACTAAAAAAGAGAAAAACAAAGACATGAGTAAATGCTTGCTTGCTCATCCAGAGTAGCTATGTGATCTGAATCACTAATAAAAATCTTCAGAAAGGTTGAATGAGTAAGAATTTTGCATAGTTACTGTTGCTATGAGAGACACTTTCCTTATTATCCAACATTCCACAAATTATTTCCCTTTCCTTATCACTCACAAACAGGTAATGAGGTACTAGGAAAATGGCCTCCTCTTCTAAAAGTTTCTGAGATCATATTTGAAAGAAGGCAGTCAGAATGATGCTTCTCAAAAAGTACTGAGTGTTCAATAAAGAAATTGTAAGTGCTGTGAATGGGACAGAGTCAGACTCTGCAAATGTGTCCGAAAAGCATCTGGATCCTCGAAGACAGAGTTGGCAGCTTCATCTCCCATCTGTCCTTCTCTAAAAGGGAGAAGATGCAGCTAAAATTTACAGCACCAACTGCACCAAACTCCACCACTTATCTAACAACTAATATACCTATGTATGTTATGTGCTTTGCTAGTATTTGTTGGGTTACACTATGTGGTGACAGAGAGATAAGCCTGGAAGGCCGGAGAGACAGCCTCTTTCCTGGGCCTGGAGGTGACCCTGGGACTGTATCCAGGTCACCGGGGATGGGCGGAGAGAGGTTTGTGGCTTGTGGACAAAGCTGGACCTGTGAGAAGTGAAGATTGTAGTTTGTGACCTTACAGGGTATTGTTTACCTGTTACCATAATAGGCAATGTCTGTGTATTGCTCCAGGTGATAGGGAGACACCGTGGTGAACATCTTTCCTGTTTACATGATGTTATATCCTGTTCTGTGGGGGTATTTAGGGAATTCACACTGCGCAATAAACTGGGATTTTGTCTTTGACTTTGCACCTGAAGGAGGGCAGAGTTCACCCATGAGTGATTACTGCAAGTATTAGCAACAAATAAGCAAAGGAGAGATTTGGGAGCTACTACAAAAAAGGAACCACATTCAATTACGCAGAAGAGTAGAAGCAAATATACTCAATGGCCAAACGATAAGAAGAACATATTTTGGAAAGAAAGTGAAATATTCTTTGCAGGAAAACCTCTCTACAGTAAATACACCAAATATCAGATAATGTCTTCTGAAAAGAATAAGATCTTTCTAGAGTGTCCCAAATAAAATCTCACAGAACAGGAAGGGATTTGCACACTGAAAACAAGAGTACCACAAGCCACAACGTCTGTCTTTCAAACAAGTTTTATGCTTATTTTAGAGGAGAAGGTAAGAGGCAACCCCCTAACTCTGTTTTTACACAGTGACTACAATAGAGGGTAGTCCCATGAGGTAAATTCCATAAGACTCTTAGCCTGATTGTAATAAGTTTATATTTTCAGGTGGATCAGTGTTGTCCTTTTCCAGTTTTGAGCCCAATAGCAGATTCATTGTAATGTCTGATTAGCTCTCTCACAGCTGCTTGCCAAAAAAAACCAAAAAACAATAGCTCCATCAGGGTGAGAGATCTCTGAGATATGAAATCACCACTTGAAGTGATATTAGTGCCACACAATAATTTTATATGGGCAGATTCTGTGACACCATATGAATTTAGTAATAGATGTGTATGAATTCACATTTAAACAGATAGTTCTGACGTATTTAAAAGTAAGTAATATTTTTATGGAAGAAAATTGGAATGTATGCAAGAAGAAAAGAAAATTAAGCTACTGCATATGTAAACAATAGGATATTTATTTGTATTTCCAAATCATTGTAACAGTCGTGGCTTAAATAGACTCACTGGAAAGCATGTAGCACAAAGGTTAGGTATAATTATATCCACTAAATTGTAGCTGATCACTTTTCCTTCAGTTCTCCCTTTCATAACAGGAGGAATGGATTTACTAATCACTTGAAAAAAAATTATGTTTTAAGTTTCCCCATAAAATCATCTCTATTATATTCTCACTTTATAAACACTCTTTTATACTGCTTTGTGCATTGGTAGCAGCTCTTGGGAACAGTTATTACTTATATTTCTATGCGTTAAATTCTTTGGAATATCCATCTTCTTTTCACAATAACACAGTTAGAAGCACTAAATTATTAGTAGTGACTTGGGGGTGCTGGTTGGCAAGGAGCTCAACACGCCCCAGCAATGTGCGCTTACAGCCCAGAAAGCCAAATGTATCCTGGGCTTCATCACAAGAAGCGTGGCCAGAAGGTCGAGAGAGGTGATTCTGTCACTCTACTCCACTCTGTGAGATTCCTCCTTGTGTACTGCTTCCAGCTCTGGAACCAGCTCTGGAACCTGCTGGAGTCCAGAGGAGAGACATCAAAATGATCACAGGGCTGGAGCACCTCTCCTGTGGAGACGGGCTGGGAGAGTTGAGGTTGTTCAACCTGGAGAAGAAAAGGCTCCAGGGAAATCTTACAGCAACTTCCCAGTACCTGGAGGGAGCCAACAAGAAAGATGGAGAGGGACTTCTGGCAAGGGCGTGCAGTGACAGGACAAGGCTTTAAAGTAAAAGAAGCTTGGTTTAGATACTAGAAAGAATTCTTTACTGTGAGGGAGGTGAGGCATTGGCACAGATTATTACCCAGAGAAGGTGTGGACACCCCATCCCTGGAAGTATTCAAGGCCAGGCTGGGGCTTTTAGAAATTCGGTCTAGTGTAAGGTGTCTCTGCCTGTGGCAAGGGGCTTGGAACTAGATGAACTTTTAAGGTCCCTTTCAACCCAAACCATTCTGTGATTCTATGACTAAACTAATCCCAGCTAAGTTTAAAGTGACTACCCACTGAAACTTTGTCTCTTACAAACAAGATTAGGAACCCACATGAAAATCAGTCTTTTCTCAGTTACCACTTTAGCATTAGGTACTAGACAATTGCTTTGGAAACTTAGTCAATTAATATGTATTTATTCAGACTTGCTTATCCCAAAAGCTTAATTTCTCTTCCACACTGATTTTGTATTAGTTAATGCCGAGTACTAATACGGCAAGATCAAGCTTGCAGAAAATATTTTCTCTGTTAAGAGTTCTACTGACCTCATTTGCAAGAGAGTACGAAGGAGGAAAGGGCTTGTTTCTTTTTTTCCTTTTTTTTTTTTTTAACAAGTGGAACATGAAATAAAGTTTTTAAAAAATGAACCACTGTAAGGAAGGGAACTTTTGCAATTAGTATTTCCCAAGTGTCCTCATGCTGCATATTATGCACACATTTACATACTCATGCATTCTGTCTAAACTACTGAGCGTGTGTAGTTGTAGCAGCCACACCTTCCACTGATGCACGAACAAAAGATGTCTCCTGAGGCAGTTGATAGTTGTCTTCTAAATGAAATCAGCTGTGCTAGCAAGAGCCTGAACAGCAATATTTGCATTAAGGTTTTTATTAGAAAATACAATAAAAATAAAATACAAATTAGTGCATTCCTCATCTCCCCACGAACAACGTACTACAACATTTTCTAGTATGAACTAATGTCCTTTTTCATAATTTCTTTTGCCTGATCAGGAAAATATTTTTATGTGACCCTCTTATTTTTAAATCATGTATTTAATCTATACCAGCACTCCAGTTTTATTTTAATGGCAAATAGAACAAAAGAAAGCCTTTTACATGTACAAAACCAGAATTATTAGGTAGAAGTCTACTGGGTATATCCTCTTAGATATCTAAGGTATCTAAACACTATACAGCAGGCTTTCACAGCTGAGTATACACCTCAAATGCATGTCTCTATAGCGTAATATTAACTACTTCATTCACCTTATTAAATTGCTAAAAGTATATCCTGAGGCATCTACCACGAAGTATAGTCCTACAACCCTTCAGCTGGGTCCTACAAACAACACAGCTGTGATGCAGCCACCTAAGAATGGCTGTAGCTCTTGTAGTTGGACAGGACATTAAGCTGATACAGCCTTACTGCTTTGAATTCAGGTTACCCATATCATTCTCCATTGTATAATATTCCAGCCCTCTCTTCAGAGTGCTGAAGACCTAGGAACCTTCTTTTTCTCTTTTGAGGGAGTTGTTCAACAAAAACCACTTCAGAAATAAGTGGCCTGAATTTTTAAGTGCTTGAAGCATCTAAAAAGTCTAATTTTAGGTTTTTATTTTTAAGTGTCTTGGGTACTGTTTCTAGAGTTCTCCAAAAAACTTCATCCAACCCACCATGCAGACTGTTTTTCCTACACTCACTTTATTAATCTAGAGGTTCCCACTCAATTTCTTCACACCAGTTCAGCACTGAAGGTGCTGGAGCCTTCCTGCCTGCTGAGCCTGCCATATGGAAGAGCTATTTCTCCCCCTCACTGACTCTCCATTTTTTATTTCATTTCAGCCAAGCACACAACTTGTTCCTCATTGCCTAATCCTAACAGTTCTTCTCTTTCTTACCTACTTTCCCCCCCACTTTTAAAAAGTGCAACTAGACTCACTAAGTTTGGAAAGCACCTGAAGTGTAGTCTGTGAGAAAGATGAAATGCAAAACAAGTAGCTTGTTTATAGCTGTCTAAAGTAGGAGCAGTGCTGATGAAATTTTAAAATCTCTTGGAATTACCAGATATTCCTTCCTCATTACACAATCAATTTTGCAAGGTCTGGGTAAATCGGTGTACCCATAAGGTAGCACAAAAAAATTCAAAAATATTCTGATGCTAGAGTGCCTTAGGAACACAATCTCTTAGACAATTGCCTGTGACTACTCACAGTAGCTGCAAGCATACACAAGCTGCTATAATTTCTTCTGCAAAGCATATGTGTGCAAGGTAAATGCTCATATCTCTGGATCCGCAAAGCAGAGTGTGATTTATATAAAGATCTCTGTAGTGCATCCTGTATAGCCAAATCAAAAAATCACATATTTTTAAAATAAATTTGATTTTTTTTAATACTTTCCATGAATTGATAAAGTAAAACTGGTTACACATTTCTTTATACATAATTGTTAGTTGCATGGCTATTTAATAAAATGGGCAGATATTAACAAATCCAGCCAGGCCTTGAAGTTAAGTTTTAATTTAATAGGCAACGTGATGCTGAGAGTTCCATTTTAAAACACAAACTGTATATATGCCCAAGTCTAAATATAGATGTGATACCTTTTTAATATATTTGAACTCAGTTGTCATATCTATATCTATCTTTACACATCATGTTAATTACTTAAAATAAATTCTTAAGGAACAAGAGAGTAACATGAAATACATTTGGCACTTGTTTGCTCAAGCTCAGTTACTGCCATAAACACTGTCATTTGCTGATTTGTTCTGAGGTTAATGCAACAGAATACTAATTTTAAAACAAAAGAAAGAAGCCAGCTGAGAGCGTTAATTTTCTAACATATTTTCTTAATCCGTCTACTTGGTCTTGATCACAGGTTGCTTTCAGTAGAACTTGAAAACAAGGGCAACACAAGATAAATCTCTGTGTAATTGTGTTAAGTCAGCAACAGATCTAATGTACTTGTTTATGCTATGTAACAGCCAATCATACACAACACATCACAGGAATCTGGTCTTTCTTCTGTTTTAGAGTATGGGTCTGTTACAAGTGTGTCAGTACATTCATCCTCAGAAAGTAACAAATTATTTGATTAGACTTTAACTATTAGAAATTATTTTTGAGACAAGTCACAGAAAATTTCTTTTAAGTCAAGAGGGTAATACAGGTCATAAATTAACATATGGTCTAAGAAGATAATTATTCCTTCTCTCAGGTTATCAAAGCCATAGACTCAATATTGGAACAACTCAGTCAGTACAGTAAACATGTTCATCTGGTATCAGTACTGTGCTGTCCAAAATGACACCATTCATTTTCACAATCATCAGGAACATGCGCCATCAAACATTTGAGAAGATACAGGGAAACTTCTTGTGGTGTGTTCAGTGTGCCAACATCCAGCAAGCCACACACCCCAGCATATTCAATGGTGGGACACGGTTGAAGGCCAGGAGCCTCAAGATTATGGTGAGGACCCAGAAGCCCTTGCCTGAATAAGCAGATCCGTCCCCAGTCACTGGCTCCCGCTCTCTCC
The DNA here is from genome assembly GCA_013397775.1 of Eulacestoma nigropectus. Taxonomy (NCBI): domain Eukaryota; kingdom Metazoa; phylum Chordata; class Aves; order Passeriformes; genus Eulacestoma; species Eulacestoma nigropectus. Next base: position 117,832 of record VZTE01004279.1, read on the forward strand.
TCCCTTCTTCCCTCATTTATGGTTATGTTCCAGAAAGTTCCTAGTTCTTCAACACCCCATTGGCTCCCAGTTATCCTTCCCTGCCTACCCTGTACCTTATTGGTTTACTGTATGTTTCCCCGCCTATGTACAACCCCTTTGCCCCACATCGATTGGTTCTCTGCAGTTTACTCCTCCCATTTTGTAGGGGTATAAAACCCCATGTCAAGCCCCTGCTCTTTGCTCCCCCATTCCTGGACTCCTGCACCCTCGCACCTCAATAAACCCATCCTGTTCACCCTGCAAAGAGCCCCTCCTGATCTCTTCGTCTCCTCCCGCGCCTTTAACATCACTGGGCTAGGGGAGCCCCTTCGCGGACCTTGCCAACCCTCCCGCACTGCGAACAGCTCCACCAGCTTCTCCCGTGTGGAGGGAAGGACTGGCCGCTGACCACCAGAGCTAGCCGAAAAGGTGGTCGCCAAGGCACGTCGTGTCAGAAACTCTTGTCTCTTTAATTTGCCTGTCAGCAAAAATCAAACATAATGCAGCATGCAGTAATACCAGCTCTAGAAACTTAATCTTTGTCGTTTAGACGAGTCACATAGACAAGGCTGTATGTGTAAGAACAGAAAACCAACACATCTCCCATACTGGGTAAGTCCAGACAGTTCCGGAGCTGCGCAATACTCTGTACAAGGCGAACGGAAGATGATATTTGAAAAAAACCTGCAGGTTTGGCCACTTTCTGTGGTCTGTTCCCCTCACACTTCCCTAGGATCTACAACTGTTGTTCACTAACATCAGCATCTGTTTATGGGCAAGTTGCCCATGAATGCTGTCGTCTATGGACACACTGTCCATGTTCCAGCACAACAGGCAGAGAGGCAGTGGAGTATCCACCCCTGGAGACTCTCAAAACTCAGCAAGACAAAGCCTTGGCTGTTCTATCTGGTGTTGGCTGAGGTCCCGCTTCAAACAGGACGCCAGACTATACAACCTTCAGAGGCCTTTTCCAGTCAACAAGTCTGTCGAATGAAGTGCTGCACAATATCCAAACAAATTATTCAAATGTACGAACAACATTCAGTTATTCCAGCACAGAGGCTATATCCTGAGCAACTAGTGCTCAGACCCTGTGATCACTCGAAGCACATAGAGATTACTAACACTAGTGGAGTTCACATTATAAGCATTGTGTAAAGATTCCCAAAAGAAACTGCAGTGGGTCAAATTTAACAAGTAGGTAAACACAAACCTTAATCTGTAGTTCCATATGCAGACTGTGTTTTGGGTGCTTACAGAAGAATATTCAACTATGGTCAATTTGCCAATAATATGTTTTAATACTGAATTAGATTAAGAACTCACTTTGATGATGTGATGGATTTCTACGTTCATTATTACTCTTATGAAACCCACCCCCATTCCAAATCCTGCTTCATGTATAAAGCAATCTTGGCTTATATTTGATATTCCTGTAAGATCATTTGGAGAAAAGAGCAGAAAAAAACACTATAGAGCAAAATTTTTGGGCATCAAAAAATGCAAACACATACAATCATTCACCGCTTAAAATACAGACTTCATTATTAAAATGGGTAGTTTGCTAATGAAGTTTCCTTCTTTAAAAGCAACATAACTTACAATGACAACCAGCTTCAAGAGATCAGACATAACACAATGAAAGATGTCTAAAGAAACACATTTTTCTTTACCTTTTAGACAAGTTAAAGACATGCAGATAGCTCCCTGGGAGCAGAAGAAACGATCACGTTATACTGCAATAATTCAAATGCTCACAACCTATTGCCAAGCAATAGGACAAGAGGCAATGGGCAGAAATTGATGCACAGGAAATTCCACCTCAACATGGGAAAGGACTTCTTTACTGTGCAGGTGACCACACACTGGAACAGGCTTCCCAGAGAGATTGTGGAGTCTCCCTCACTGGAGATAGTCAAGAACCATCTGGATGCAATCCTATGCCATGTGCTCTGGGATGAGCCAGTTTGAGCAGGAAGATCAAACCAGATGACCCACTGTGGTCCCTTCCAACCTTGCCAAAAGGAGTCAGGCACAATCTCAAAATTATTTATAGGGAAGCAAGCTGCAAAGCATGTTCCAGGGTGCCTAAGATGGTTTGATAAGGTTCATGGAGATGCTAACATCCCAGATGAAGATCCAGGAAACCAAAATATTCAGAGAAAGATATCGATAAGCCCCCCTAAATAGTTCTTCAGACTCAGTATGCCTCCTCTCTCTCCAAACTGGAAATCCTTTCTAACCAGGAGCCTTCTAAACAATCTCTGCCAAAATTCCAATGCAATCAATTGTAAGAATTACATTCTTCCTAAAGCATTCCTTTCAATGTTTTTATGCTTTCTTCAATACTTCTTATGGAATAAAAAAAAAAAGGGAGTGAGAAAGAATTCAGGTAAATAAAGCAGGTTAATTCTTTAGAGTAATTTGACATCAGCATTAAGATATGATAACTTATTGCTTGCTATGAGCATTTGTAAACTTAGTAGCCAGCTGTGATTAAGCAAAAGAAATAAACCACAAATAAACAGTAAGACCTTGCTTTTGTAACAAGTGTATTTGACGTTTTCTGTGAAAGAAAACTCACCAATGGTGTAATATCTCTTCAAATCACTCCTCCGCGGGTTGCGCCTTTGGGTGTTTGTGGTGTTGTTCTGTTCCTCCTCGGAAGCCGCTGTCTGAGTGGCAGGTAAAGGTCTGCTGGGCTGAGGTGTCTGAGCTTCAGCTGCCACTGGGTTGCATCCTGGCCCACTAATATCCACTGACTGGGACTTTTTCTTTAATCTAAAGGCAATTTAAGACAGTAAAGTATTACTAATCATCATTCTATACCTAGATTATGTGTAGAATAACAGCAATATTCTACTGTACATTGTACAATAATTCATGCACGTCACAGCAGAACACAGAACAGCAGTGATAAATTAGGCCTTGCATTAATTTCTTCTTTCAGGTTCTGCTAAATCAGTTATAGCACTTCCATCACTCATGTAGCTGCAAATGGTAAATTGCCCTCAGATCAGCCTGCAAAGCTGCTTGAAGGATCAGTCCCTAATCTATTTCCAAGGCAAGCTGCCCACCACTGCCTTATCATTAAGTTGCCTGGCTTAAGTTAACACAGATGAGGGGAGTACAAAGAAATTAAAAAATTTATATGAAGTTGCTGAAAGCCTCAAGAGAAAAGGATTGACGTATGATCATCTGAATTCAGATGTAGCTCTACAACTGCATTTCCCATTCTGCAGTAGTTTCAACACATTGTTTCTCAAGAATCCCACTAACCCCAGGTACAATTTTTGCACTGCAATAGCAGTGGACAAAGGAAAAGAAATTCTCTGTTCTGCAGAAGAAATCAATGTTAAATTCATTACTGGCATCCCTGTATGAATTATTAACCACTATTCTCTGAGCCTGATCATCCAACTAGTTTTTTACACCTCTAGTTGCACACACATCCAGACATAACATTACAGCTTGTGCACAAGTATATTCTGAAAGACACTTCTTTTTAAAGCCAAGGCAAATGACATTATCACTCTCAACTCCTCCTCAGATCTAGACATTTTATCAAAGTTCTGAGGGAAAGACTTAACTAAATCTCAAATCCTACTTTGGAGTGGGGTGAGTACACCCCCATCACTGATTCACCATTGTTCTGGTATCTCCACTATCTCTAGCAATGTAAAATAGAGGTTACTATGCTACTGGAGTTATTGAATAGAGACAAATGACCTGTTACAATGAAGTTCACTACATACACATTGGATTTTGTCAATACTTTTCTTAAATTAGGTCTCTATAAATGTGTATAGCTGACTACATGATTTGATCCTGGAAATAAAAGAGATTTATGACATTGCAGTGAGATTGATTTGAGATGAAGGGAAAATAACAACTCTGAAATTTTGAAGCAATTGAAGTAAAATGATAAAGTTTGCCAATGCGAGAGGATAATTTTATTAGGCTAACAATTTAATGCTAAGTAGCCCCCTCTTAATTCAGCACTTCCTTAGTTTTCAAACATTTTCCCCGTGTATTGGTTGCAATTAAACAGCATGGACTACTCCACTGAGAATGGAATCTGCTAGTTTAAGATATTAACTGATTAAATATTGTCATAATAAAAACAACTGCTCTAAGTAGATTGGAAAATACACAAGTCATGATCATCCTCTGGAAGGTCCATTAATGTATCAACATGTGTATAGAATTTTATGAATGACACTATGAGGGCAAAATGACTGTACTCATACAGGGTATTGCTTAGTCCAGGGAAAAGACTAGAAGTTAGAAAATTGGCAGTTAGAAATTAACTTCTCTATGTCATTCAGTAAGAAAGACTACTTTCACTAGAACCTTTTCCTTGACTAGTCCAGAGTGTCTTGCATTTGAAGGAATGGTTCTCAGCTCCAATGACTCTGCACAAACAGTTTGGGTTGACAGGGACATTTTTACCTCCTACATGTAAGAAAGTCTGTACTGCATCATCTAGACAAACATCTCCAACAAGTTCATCAATGGATATCCTTCCAGCCTCCAGCTGACTCTGATTTATGGATTTTCTGAATTAGATGCTCCACCTTTGGAGTTAAATTTCTTGGTTTGTCCTTAATTACTCCAGAACTCATTTAAACTTCTGAGGTAGGCAGCATCCAGCCTTGGTGGTTTCTGGTTTAACTCTGCACTGTGTTCATACAGTAACACCAACTACTTATTTTAGTGACTTATAAGAGTGACATTATGAGAAACAATGAACAACTACTGCTTCACATAAACCAGCTGCTTACATTAGCTCTTGCTGTTCAAATTGCCCTACAGATATGGGAAGAACTTGTCACTGTGATAAAGCTATCTTTACTTGGAGGATCTTGGTCAATGGACCCGCATATGGAGTCAATGGAGACACAGCTTGGGATAAACAGCACTACGAGCACTGATACATATAAAAACCAAGAATGGGCAGGGCATCCTCTCTGAGTAAACATGATGTGAGAAGAAAAGAAAGCTCTTTTGCTGGAAATGATGCTCCTGAAACTGAGACCTTGTTTTGAACACTTCTGGCTTTAAGCCTACAGCTGGTCAAATACGTTTACCTAAAATAAAGGCTGGAATATTCCACATTTCATTGCATCATTAACAGTGAAATGGTGTTCCATCATAATGTTATTCTGCTACATTGTTGAATCTACCGTCTTTCAGGTGATATAAAAAGTCTTTATAATTCCTTACCACTAGAAACCTTTGAAGATTTAAAGGATGACTTTTGAGAAGAAAATCACTAGTTTTCAAGAAGTAATGTTCTACCTCAGACCACAACTTTCACTGTCATTGCAGGATATTGCTTCTGTGTTGCGCAAAATAGCTGTGGGCAAAGAAGCTAGAAAATGTTTAGCACTTCTCCATAATCCTGAGGCCTCCAGATCAATAAGTGTACATATGTCCTGCATTACGCATGTCTATGTTCTGCCCCAGAGGAAGACAGCAGGTGAGTGGAAATAAATTTTACAAATTGAAAAATACTGTTATGATTTATATTCTCAGCTGTGTTATGAACACATTCTTCATCACCAGAACATATATTTTCAGCTGTGTTATGAACACATTCTTCACCGTTGGCTATCTGAAGGACAGTCCAATTAATAAAGCTGTCTGGAGGTAGCTAATAAAATAGCTTGCTGCACTGTTGGGAACACCAGATTGTTGTTACAAACTGTCTATTTTTCTAGCTTCACATAGGAATAAAGGGATAATACTTGTCATCTGAGCAGTAAAGTTTTCACATGGCCTTTTTCAAGTGACTTATTAATAAGAGTCTTGGTTGAAATGCCTGTAGCAAATTAATGTCGAAAAAGTTATATATTCTTGCAATTGAGAATAATTTAAAAGTAAGACTTCCAAAGAAATAATATCAAAATTAACAAACCAGGAGCATGACAGCCAAGCAAGTGCATATAATATTGTCAAACTGTTCTTGAGAGACCATGGTGACAGTGCTTTTGCTTGCAGGAAAGACAGAAAGATACAGGGTCTGAATTAATCCAGACTGCAGTAACAGGGTCAGCTGAGCAGGACACAGGTTCAAGCAAGGACACAATTTTATGGGAATGACTTGACAAAAACAAGCAGCTTACTCTCATGCATCTCCCTTCAGCCCGCCTAAACTGTATATTGATACAGCCATGGCTAGCAAATAGTTTGAAAAACACTGCAATCTTTGACTAGACCACCAGGTCTTGAAAGAAAGTCTGAGTTGTGCATGCATTTTGAAGCCAAGAGAATGAATTCTCTGTAAGCCTGACCCTTCTCCAACACCTTGCTTTATTACTAGCTTTGTTTTGCACTTGGTTTGGGTTTTTTTGGTTGTTTTTTTTTTTTTTGTTTTTTTTTGTTTTTTTTAATATCTATTACAGCTGCACAGTTGGGCTGAAATGATTTATTCTTCATCAAAAAGGAATCTGAACATGAAATGCCTTGGGATCACATTCCTCATTCTTGCTTTGTTTCAGGCTGCCTGCTTGTAGAAAAATAAATAAAAGATATAAGAAGTGCTGTGGCAAATCTTTTTTATCTTTTATTGCAAGTATTTTGTAGCAGCCTTCACCTAACTTTTCAACAACGGGCAACACATATCTTTCAATATTGCCTGGTGTGACACAAAATGCTGCTGCTGCAGCCACCCGGCCGACAGCTGGAGAGAGACAGCTTCAAAGGCAGCACTGCACTAGTGGGGCTGGGAAATGCTTATCTGACAGCAAGGACAAAGTCCTAACTTGACTGAGATCTGAAGGAGAAGGGGCAAAAATTTCTTTTTCTGCAGCTATCCTTAAAGCATAGGAACTCTAGGGAAGAGAAAACCATGCAACAACAAAAAAAGATAATCTGCATCCTTTGGGAGGTGTGGAACCCTGGGCTGGTTACTGCTGCTGTCTTCTGGCTACTGGCAGCTTCTGTGAAATATGGTTGTGCTCTCATTGGGATGTTAGAAGAAACAGGCACGTTCCTAGCAAAGTGGCTCGTTCAGAGAAGCTAACATGAAATAATGCTGAAGGAGCAATTGTTGACAAGTAATCAAGGCAACACATCCGAGGGCCAAAAGCTAGTGTTACTCAACTGCTGGTGACTGGGTCTGGAGATGCCATGTTTGCTTGGAACACAGCTGAGCAGCACCCTCGTTTGACACAACCCTGTTCAAACACACATTTGGTGCACCTATTTGTGTAGTTCAATTGTACTATTGCTAATAAGCCATTAAACTCTCATTTTCTCCATTTGTATCTCACTGTATTTTCCTAGGACAGACGCTGCTCACCCCAATAACTCCAGCTGTCCTAGCCCTTCTACGCAGCCTTGGTACCTCTAATCTGCTGAACAGAGGCACAAACCCCAAATCTGCCTCTCAGCACCCTCTGGTTACTAACCACTGAGGATTTGCTCATTCAGCTAATCTGGGAGGAATGTGCATCTCTGAGCTGTGTGATAGGACATCCCTGTAGGTAGATACACTGACTAGCTGTTGAACGTGCCCTTTATTTCTCTAGCCATCCTCTGCATACAACTGCAAGGTTTTCTACTGCATATTAGAAACCACCCGACAGACGCTTTTACTTCCTCCTGCCCAGCCGGCATCCTGAGCTCCCCAGTAGCACTTCCCAGGAATGGGTCACTTTGAACAGTCTCTTACCAGTTCCCTCAAAAAGAAAATGTCAACAGGTGTTTGGTAGGCCATACATTTAGGAAGTCCTGGGGCTAGTGAATTCCCTGGGAACTCTGATAGAGGATTTATGAGCATTAGGATTTCATTCCTGGCATTCACTATCACAAACCTATTCCATTCCTAACAAAATCCATGCATTTTTTTTTCATGTTACAATTTCAAACTGCATTTTTGTGAAGTAGGATGAAAAAAAAATAAGGCACTATTTTCTAAAGAGATCTTGAAAGCACCTAAAACCATCATGGCTGGCAGTCCAGTCTGAAACAAGAGGGAATAAAGAAAGAAGTATTCAAACCATTTATGGTAGAAACAAACATCAGTAAGAAGCATCTCAGGAGCTGGGAATCTGTACAATTAAGTCTTTGCAGATTTCTAAGTAAAAATCCCTTACTGCAAAAAAGATTTGGAGGAAAGCCTAGCTCATTCTTATCTACCAAATAGAAAACAACCCCTCTCTGTGCCCCTTGTGACTATTGCAGAGATTTTACTACACAGTTAATAGGAAAAGCAAAACTTTTCATTTGAAGAGCAATGTTTACTCTTCAGAGATGCATTTAGTATTTTTGAATGCTCAGAAGAACTGGCTATGATTTGATTTCTTTGTAGCAAGAAACGTGGTTCAAACTGATGTCAACAGAATTTATCTGATTTTGGAAAAAAAACCAGGTAAACTTCTGTTTTGAACGCAATACTGCAAAGGTTTGACAACTTAAACACAGGAGAAGGCCTAACCCCCTGATGTCTGCACAGAGAGTCCCCAAGATAGTTGTTTAATTCTCCTGTGGACACACTGGTTGCCCCCCCCAGCCAGCACAGAAATCTGCATTTGCACATGACTGGGGCATTTTTTGGCTGCTTTGGCAATTCAAGAGGGTTCAAGTAAAAGGCTTGTGGTCTGCAGTCAGGCTCCATTTAGCACCTGAGGCTTCTTCTGCGTGTCCACAGCGTGAGGCAATGTCATGGAGGGCTGCTAGAAAATTTTTCGTTTAGTGCTCTTGAATCTGACCTGGTTATGGCTCTGGCCATCCCCTCACAAAAGGAAGATAGCAGGATTAGACTGGTACAGAAAAAACCACCTGTGATGATGATGATTTGGTTCCTCATGGCAGAAGATGAAACAGATCATGGGAAGGAATTTGCAGTGGGGAATCAGCCCAGAGATCTCCACAGCCATCAGCAATCGGAAAGGGGGAAGCAAATGGTTTTACACCGATGGAAATTTCAGAAGAACCAAATGAAGGCAAGCAACATGACTGGAGCAAACACAGCTAAGTACTTCTTTGAATGGTATATATATCAGACAATAGAAGTAATTGTACAGCCCAGGAGTATCACTTGGTACAGAAAAGAAAGACACAAGTCAGGCAGAAAGCATCCATTAGAAGCTATGAAGCATACTGGTACTTCAGCAAACAAATTCCTTGAGCCAGGGATTGCTGGAAGGTGGAGGTTTTTCATAGGGAAAGAGCCACTCAGTACATGCTCCATCTTTTGTATTATCATTAATTATCCACCAGTAAGTACTGCAGGCAACCGAGTGCAACAAACTTGCAATTCAAATCTGAATTGGCCATTATGAATTGCAGAGGAAAAGAAACCAAACACCACAAAGCAAACTAGAATATAGGACGGCACTAAATCAAAGTCTCACAGTAAACAAAAACCTGCAGAAAAGCCCTTCAGTCTGTTACTTAATACGTTGATCATGCAGCAGTTTCCAGAAAATGCAAGCAGCATATGAGATCATTTGACGGCACAGAGCAAACACAAGGTGATCATTACATAGGTGGTGATACAAAAAGATTAGGAATGAATTCACACCTACGCAGCAGAAAAAGCAATTCAAAGTGACAGGTATGTAATAACAATGTAACATTGAGCCCAGCTTCAGGAAAGAAAATATTGCAGGCATGAGAGCTATAGGCAAAAAAAAATAGAGGCATTTCAACATCATATTTTGCTTTATACTCTTATTATGTATTTGAGCAAGTAGAGTAAGCATACAAAACACCCTTTTTTTTTTTTTTCCTTTATACATATTACCAAAAATTGCCATGCAAAGACACAGCAATTGTTAATCATCAGAGTACCAGAAAGCAAACCAAAACCACCCTCTCTCCACCTCATGGAAGTGGCCACAGCACATGCAGGAAAATTGCCACCATCCGTCACGCTATAACAATGCACAATGTCAAATCAGAAGTTTTGACCAGGCATCAGGAACAAGATGAATAGTATCTAAATAATTGAAAAATAGCTTTTTTTGCTGTGTGGAACAGGCAACCTACACCCTTTTAACAAGATTTATAGACAATGCTGGAGCTTCCTCGGTTTCAAGGGCAAATGACAGAATAAAGACTTACAAAAATGAACACAAACCTTGTGATTATTCCTGGGAGCATGACAGCACTGCTACAGGTAAACCCTTGGAGGATCATTTACAGAAGACATATAGATTGGTTGCTGCCAGGTTACATCCATGAACTCCAAGCGGGAGAATCCAGAATCCACTTGTGGTTCAAGTGTGACAAGGCATTCTCACTGCCTGGGAGAGAAGCGTTAGTGAGTCCACGGGCAAAGGAGTCAAAGTGCTCTCCACACCACACATGGGCCTGGAGATGTACATTCCAGGAGGATGAGGCATGGCAGGAGTAGGGAGGGAGGTGATGATGATAATGGAGAGGAAGATGGCAGTGATCCCTCTAAATAGATAATGCAACTCAAACAGTCATAGCATACACACTTCATTCTTCTTTTCCTGCCTAAGCTTGTGCAAGGATTAACAGCTCAAGTTCATATGGCTTCTCCATGGCTGTATAATATTTCACAGCTGCTTTACATGGTGGAAATAATATGCTCTGCTACTAAGGTTTGTCTTTTGTCAGGGATGAGAATTCCTTGATCTGTTCTTTCAGAATTTTGAGAAGGTGGGTTGCAATGCTGTACTATTTGCTGACAGATATCTTGATTCTGGACATGTTTTAGAAGAGATGTGTAAAGTAAATTACTATTTTGAATCTCACTATTTTGTTAATAGATGCTATACTGTTATTTAAATAACTCCCACTAGTTCCATTTTCACAAAAGCTCTTCCAGTGCATTATGCAAATCTATTTCAGTACAATTTTCATGGGTCTTGAAATTTCCAGCTCTGTCATATTCAACACAGAAATATTTTGCATAATGGTTTAAAAGTGATAATGATTTCTGTTTTATTCTTATTTGTCTCATTAATGCTGCAGGATTATATCTATTGCAGCTTTATTTATAAGGATGGATTAAAACTGTCCAGACTATTTTAAGGTTGTATCTCTAAGGAAAGTTCTTACTTCACCTGATTAGAAGTTTCTGAAATCGCTTTATTACAGGCTATGCAACCAGCACCCAGATCCTATTCCCCTGAAAATTACTGTGAGATTTTCACAAATCCTGTACTATGGAGGACCACATTCTGTGTTACCATCTTCTCTCCCATACACTGAATTCAGAGTTTTCAAGGGCCAGTATAGCCAGTGGTCTGGGAGCTACATGGTATACCCTTAGACATACAGAATACCTCGCTTACAGTGAAGCCATACAAACTCATAATATTTTTCCATGTAATTAATTTTGTCATAGTATCAATTATTTTCTGTGCTAACTGCAAGGAATTTATACATCAACAAAGCTGTTTTACCCATGGCCTTTAATTTAGACAATTGCATTTACATTTCTGATTCCAACCCTACGCTTGACTGTTTTCTGAGTTGTTTACAAGTCAGCTGCAACATCCCCAGGCACTTAATGTTCCTGAGATTGCTGTGCTATATGCAATCATATAACATGCATACATTTGTGTAGTCAAATTTGGAAGCAAAAGGGCCTTTTAACTTCTCAAAGAGATGGCAGAGCAGGCTGAAAGTTACAATGCTCTTACAGTACCACAGATCTGTGTGTTCTAGTTCTACCATCTCAATCAATAATCATCAGCACAGCAGGCAACCACAGCTCAGGTTCAAATAACATGCTGTGGATATGCTTGTCATAAGAAATGGAAATGCAAATCTGCACATTCTTCTGCCTTGCCCAGTAAAGCATACAACTTGAAACAACTTAAAGACTTCTTTTGAAATATAAAACTAATTTATACATCATTATTATCTCTATTTCAGAAGATATACATGGGATAAGACATTCTGATCTCATCACTGAATATTCAGTGAGGTATAAAGGTATTTTGTGAAAGGGGAAATGATAATAAAGCACCAGTGAATGAGATTCAGCCAGCAACATCTGAGCCCAGGCAGATACAACAGCCCTGAGGCTGCAGTGCCTCCAGACAAGTGGGGACCTTTCAGTGCAGCCTTCCTCCTGCAGCTGGGCATCCTGCACTGTCTCCTGACAGCCTCTGCCCTGTCACACAGGGCTGCTTGGCAGCTGGAATGCCAGCCCTGGGGCCAGAGGTGCAGCAAGCCATAGAGTCCTTAGTGAGAGCATTAAGACATGCCGCAGACAGTGTAAAGACCATGCTCTGTGACCTGCCAACAGATCACGGGGCTGAGAAGGGGAGTCAGTCCAGGGCAGCAGAAGCACAAATCTCAGAAGAAATCATCCAAACTCTGCTCATGCTTCTTTCCAAATGGAACATCCTCTTCCTTGGGCCACAAGATTTACCCTCGTACTGAGGCTGAAGTGCCCTTTGGGCAAAGTCTCTCTGAGGAGGCTAAAACATCTAGCATTTCTCCTTGCTGGGGACATAAACTGGTTCTCAGAGTGTTCTGCAGGATATGATTATATCAGATAGATCTCTGTGGAGGCACCTAACTTGTCAAAGGCAAGTTAGAGACTAGGCAAAATGAGAAATCTTTCATCATTGCCAAAGCAGAATTGAATTTTTGCCTTCCAACTTATGCATAATTCAAGTATTTTGAATATTAAGTATCATTTTAGCAAAACATGCAGAAAACATAGACCCTATAAAATGAGCTTTATATTGGTTAGCTTTTTTGAATATTTGATCCATATGCCACATCCTCCATTGAAAACATGTTAATTCAAGCTCTGTTTTCTTGAGGGAGTTTCACTGGGTACTGGCCAGTTAAAAGGAATAAAAAAAATTATTTAAAACAAAAAAAAGGTTTAAAAAAATTCTTGTCTTGTTCTTTTGGCCCTTCTTATTCAGAAATCAGGTTAGCCTATACTAGATGGGAAATAAAGATCTCCAAAGATACAGGAATATTTTAGACTTAAACAAGACAAAATTATCCTCCTACCTTTCTGTCAGGAGACCCTCCTGCTCTAAGCATTGAGCTCTGGCTACAGCCAGCTTTCTCTTTTCACCCAGGGTCTTTAACATGGCCAAGCAGCTACTGGCATTTCCTCCAGAATGGCCCAGAGGGCTGAGTGGGGATGCCAGCCCATACTCTGTTCGTTCAGACACTGAAGCTGCACAGCAGATAGAGATCCAGAACCCTGGTAAGGTCCCACCAGATGCAAATAGAAAATCGGAAGTCTGTTAATTGCACCTATTGAGAAAATGCTATCTTGAGCACATATGTTTTTATTTCTTGTCATTATAAGAAGTAAGCAATGCCCCTTGATAAGCTGACTAATAATAGGTTGTACTGAGTCTATATATAAAGGAGAAACATACTTCAGAACAGACAGGTTGCAAAACAGTGCTTACTTATTTAAAAACAAATGGAAAACCCACACAACTATTTTGTTTCTCCATTTTGTGGGAGTAGGAGGAATATTTTCAACAACTTTTTACATTGTGTTCACAAGAGTGTAAAGGTTGTAAAGACATTTGTTTATGTCTTCACCCTCCAGGCACAGCCCACAAAAATGATGATACATGCCCTTGGCTGCAGAAGAGACTGTACACCAGGGGAAGCTCTGCTGCACCAAGCAGCAGGAGCCACGGGAGACACAGAGTGGAGTGGGAACCAGGGCATTGCATTCCCAAGAGAGAATGAAGTGGCTCAAGCAAGCACAGACATGTACTTGCATTGCATGTGGAATGATCAGAGCATATCCCTGGCTCAGAAGCCACTGAAGATACAGCTAGCAGATTTCCACTGTGCCACGGTACATTTGGATTTTTCCCATTTTCTGAAAATAAGGCACTTCTGGACTACAGAAAATGTTGTTGCCACCAGATCTCCTGCTGGGAGGCCATGTCTGTGCACAGTGATAGGGCTGTGGGCTGCTGGGGGTGGCACAGTTGTCCGTCTGGCCTGAATGTCAAGCAGGCAGGGTGGGCATTCCACTTACAGCTGTCACAGAGAAAATAGATATGTCCTGCAGTACTTACATAACTCAGATTTATATAAATATGTAAATATATACACCTTAAAAAGTGTATATTTTTAAAAATCTATTTTTTTTTATGTTTAAGCACCAAAAGACATTTTTCAGTCTTTCCTGAAAAAAATCTATACCTTGTTTCCATACCACAGAGTAATAGTTTAACATTAGGAAAGGACATTGCTTAAGATAGGAAAGTACTCTTATTTTCTAAGTTATAAAGTTCATTTTGTTATCTACAGACCAAAGTCTTCATTTTTGTGTGTTTAATAAACCAAACGTGACATAATGTACTGCAGTTATCAAATTTGTCAGCATTTTTTCAGAAGCTGAATTTTCTTCTGACAAATGTTGCCAGTTGATTAAATTAAAATAGAGAGCAGCACAATGAACTGTGTTACTTCTCAGTCTTTAATAAACCACTTGTGCATTCCTGAGTCTCTCCCAGCTTCCTGACAAGGGTACTGATTCCATGGCATCCTTAGGTCCCTGCCTGATGCTTGAGACCATAAACTGAGGTGGTTTAGCTGTCTTCACCTTGGGAAGGAGGTGACCATTGATGTACCCCTTGGCTTATTGAGGGATTCCACCCAACCTTTTTCACACGTGCAGTGTAAATCTCCAGCTGTCAATTTTAACGTCAACAGTAAAAAGAAAGATCTGACTCACAGGAGTCAAGGTACCTGGGCTCTTTTCAGCATCCTACTATGGCAGAACCATATTTCTTGAACCAGCTGTGGAGGCAGGTCAGAGCTTGCCAAAGACCACTTGGCTCCGTAGAGACATGCACATACTGAAGTTCAAGAGCAGACAGCTTGCATCCTTCTGTGATCTACCAACCCACTACACCATAAAAACACTTAAACATTAAAACACTGATTATGTTGCAGAGCATTTAGAAGCCTTGTAAGAAATTGCATTAATAAACGTGAAGCAGTTGATGCCTGAGAGGCAAGAAAGTGCCCAGGATGATACAAGTCTGTTCAGATCCTTGCCTTA
The DNA here is from genome assembly GCA_013397775.1 of Eulacestoma nigropectus. Classification (NCBI taxonomy): domain Eukaryota; kingdom Metazoa; phylum Chordata; class Aves; order Passeriformes; genus Eulacestoma; species Eulacestoma nigropectus. Next base: position 132,851 of record VZTE01004279.1, read on the forward strand.
AGGCACAGATCTTGAACAGCAAAACATTTCAGTGCAACACCAAAGCAAAATGATCCCTCTCAGGTTTTCCCTTACTTTTTTTCAGGACACATCTTGCATCTGTGCTCCTGTGCTTCAATGAACTCCCTTGGGTCAGTGGTGTTTGAGCTGCTGTGTCTTCAGTAACAGCACTCTCTGTCAGGAGCATGGGGAGGATTTTTGGGACCACAGCTCCTGGGTCTGCACATTGCAGTAAGCACAAGTGCTTTATTCTTTCCTTCCCAGAGACTTACAGAGGAGCTGCTTGACATTTAGGAACAGTTATCACTACAGTCTTGCTGGATCAAGCAGGAAGGAACATGCTCCCAGCAATAAGTTGAGAGGAGACACCCAGAAGGGCAGTTCTCACAACCCCTGCAGTGACATTGCAACGGGTTAAAATGAGATGACCGAGCTTTATCCACAGATTGGGGATCTTCTCAACCTTTCAGCTGCAGATGAAGGAGACACTGGGGCAGAGAAAGGAAGAAGAGAAAGGGAGGGGAAGACAAGCAGCACTCCCAGGCAGCCACCTCTGCTTCTGTAGAGGCAGCAATAGCTGCTGCCCAGGCTGCAGCTCGTGAAGGGCCTCGCCACCGCTCATGCCTTTTCCCTTTGCAGGTGGGACTCACAGGCAGCACATACTGAGAATCAAGAAGACAGTGTAAAACCATAATTCAGTTTCATGCTGTAGTGGTTTGATCACATGCTTTTCACTTTGTGAGATAAGGATTAGAAGAAATACAAAGCAGGCCTAAAACTTTAAAGAATATAAGGAAGTTTATTACTAACAGAGTTTAAAGTAACAAGAAATAAAAAGAAGTGAAAGCAAAACCCTCTTCCCTCCAGCACTCTCCAAGCAAAAAATCCCCCCCCCC